>VWZD01005151.1:402699-477951 GCA_013396695.1 Sakesphorus luctuosus
GGGGGGGGCGTTGGTTAATACTGGAATTGGTTGGCACTTTTCTTGTTTACACTCAGAAAAAACAGCTGCACATCAAGGGAGGTTTCTGGGGACACTTGAGACTTGGTGCATTTGTGCCCTGAGCTGGGAGCTGCTGGGGCTCTCTCTGTCTCACCTCAAACCATGTCCAGAGCCCAAACACTGCTCCTCAGGAGGGAGAGCTACAGCATCACAAACAAGGAGCTAACAGGTGCTGGTTTGCCTTTGCCATGGGGCCTTCCTCGTGTCCATATCTTTCCAAGAGAGACCTCTGTAAGCAGTAATAGTGGGGGATGCTACTTGCACGGGTTGTAAATATATTTCTATCAAAACTTAAGCCCTGCCCTGCTCTCACCCTTGTGAGCAATCTGTGCACTCACACATGGCCACTTAGGAGGCTGCTTAAAGATTGTGAAATATCCCCATCAATGAGTTTATAACAAAACCCATTGTTTTATACATATATTTATATGTATATCTTTGTTTAATGCAGCTGGGGTATCTTCTTAGGCAAGCATCATTTACCTTACCTATTTATATGAAATGGTTGCAAAGAACTCAAAACATCCCAGAGCTTTTAATGCCTTAGAGGGATTTATAATTATAAGCTCCTTGACAGTTAAAATCTACTAAAGTAAATAATGTCCATTGCTGCTGAATGTAACTTTTAATAAAGTGTGTCATTTTATACACGTCTGTCTCCCTTATTTTTGGTGCTGAAGTGTGGAGAAATGTGTGTTCTGAACTGGAGAGTGCTGGAAAGCCCAGGCTGGTGCTCTTGGAAGGGGGAACCAACCCAGCAATGAAAGCAAGGATTTATTTTATTTCAGGCACAAATTGTTCTATTCAGAATGATGGGTTGGATTGGCATTTTTTGCACTTCTTTTTTTCATGTTTTCAGTGTAACTCTTTTGAGTTGAGAGAGAGGCTGAGGGCTTTCCTCTCTCTTCCAGATGAAAGGATTGGGCAAGGCAAACAGCCTAAAATCACTGTCTCTCTCAACTGAGACAACTCAGGCTGAGGAAATCTGTGGTCTTGTGAAAAAAAGAAACCTGTGGCAGGTGAACTACAACATACAAGTGCTTTTTAATTTTTTTTTCCAGCTGTGTTTATTAGAAAAAGTCAGTATTTATGAGGATGTGAATGAGGCCTCTTCTTAATGAGGAAAAGGCTGCTAATTAATTAATAAGAAAAATCCTATTAAATAGAGCATGCTGTTTCTCCTGTGCACTTGCTGTGGCTTTGAGTAGAATCAACTTTCTTTTCTGTTCTCTAGTATGAGTTTAGGGTTAAATAGAAAGGAGATGGTTTGCTACCAGGTTAATTAGATGGTCCTGCAAAAAGGATATCCCAAGAGAAAATGGGGTTTCATGCAGTGAGCTTTCAACCTGAGATAAGTCATAATTAAAAACAAAAAGCCCCCCAACCAGCATTAAGCTGGGAGCAGTTTTGCATGCAGGCCTGAGAACCTAATGCCAAGCTTTTTCAAAATGTTTTCCCCAAAGGTCCATTTTCATTCCAGAGGCATTTCAGGGAGGAAACACCTCCCTCGGCGCTGTCTGTGCAGACGTCAGCAGGCTCACGGTGTGGCCTGTGAGGGAATTCGGCTCCTCCATTGCCACTGCTGGGACAAAAGCATCTGGGGATGAGGATGTTTCCTTTGGAAAGGCCATGCTTGGTTTTGGGGGAAGGTGGCCAAGTTTATTTTTGAGGGGAGCAAACAGATTGAAGGCTGCTAAGCTCGCTGCTGTCCTGGGATGCCCACAGTGCCCATGCTGGACGCCCCATAGTTGCACAAAATAACTCACAATTAGTCAAAAGAACTTAGAGCTGCAGGGATTTGAAATGTGCAGCAGTGTATTGCTATCATCAGCTCACACTTGCCTAGTTATATGCTGCACTTTTTTAGTCTGAAATGCAGAAAGCTACAAGACTAATAGCCTTTATAACTCTGCTATTTCAACGCATTTCTCTTGCTGCAAACAGCCAACACTTATTCTTTTTTTTTGTGCAGTAGATTTCTTACTGCATGACACACATCTCCATGTCTCCACCTTCATCTGCTGCAACTCAGACCTGGGCACATCCAGAACCACCTGAGAAGTGAAATCAATAAGCTAATTATGTAGGAGTGTGGTCAAACTGGCAGTTTCTCATCCTTATGACTTCATCACAGAATCATAGAATGGATTGGGTTGGAAAAGACCTCCAAGGTCATCAAGTCCAACCCTTGGGCCAACTCCACTCCCTTTACCAGATCATGGCACTCAGTGCCACGGCCAAGCTCACTTTAAAAACCTCCAGGGATGGGGAATCCACCCCCTCTCTGGGCAGCCCATTCCAATGCCTGAGCACTCTCTCTGCAAAGAATTTTTTCTGCTCTCCAACTTCAATTTCCCCTGGCAGAGCTTGAGCCCGTGCCCCCTTGTCCTATTGCTGAGTGCCTGGGAGAAGAGACCAACCACCACCATAACTCTGTTTAAATGTTGCAGATCATCACCATCCAATATCTGACTTGCTACAAGCAGGAGTTTTTTCTTACAGCCCTTCTGGTGGGAAATTATTGCACAATCCTCACCCCCTTGGGAGCAGCCATGTGGCCTTTGCCAAGGCAACCCATGCCCATGTGCCAGGCTGGGGGGTCAGCCAAGCCATTGCTTTGTCACCTCCCCATTCAAAACCCTGCAATTTCATCTGAATGGCAAGAGCCCTGTGGGGATCCAGTTACAGGCTCCAATTCCCTGTATAAAATACTCCCTTCTGCCCCCCAAAGTCTCCAATTTGCCCTATAGGCTTTGTTCCCAATAAAGCTGCCACAAAACCCATGGACTGGCACGTCGTCATCATTTCTTGTAGAGGCCCTTCAACTGGGGCAGGCCAACCTGAATTTCACAATCATCTCCTGGGAGCACTTGCTCCTTTACCAAAGGGTATATTCCCTTGCTCTTTCTTTGCCTGCCTTACCCAGGAAATGTTCTGAACTCAGGCACCATTTGTAGGGACCCTCAGTTGTGTTCAGCAGCGCACAGGGCAACTTTGGAATGGGGTTTGAAAAAATCCATTTTCAGTCCTGAGCTGGTGCTGGATGACAGAAGCTGGCTCAGAATTTGTTTGGGGTTTTTTTTCAATTTTTTTTTTTTTTGCTAGCACTGAGGTTGGTTCCAGCCCATTTGTGGCCCACCAGGGAGCTGGAACTGCAGCATTAACTGGCACAGGGGTTTTCACCCTAATTTGATAAAGCCCCCAAAACCCCTCCCAAACACGTCATATTCCTGCTTTAGGAGCTGAGGTTGTTTGTGTTACATGTGTCCCTGTGTGGTTTGCACACACACAGCCCAGTCTGAGGGTATTTGGGAGCACTGGCTTGCAGGAATACGGGCGGGTTGGCTGCGGCCCTAAACAAGCAAAGCTGGGGTGAGCGATGCCATCCCATGTGAAATTCAGATTTCTCTGCCTGTGGCAGGACTTTGCTGCTGAAAAAGAGGAGTCAAGAGAGGAGAGTTTGGTCCCTGGAACTGTCGTGCTTTTCCCATGCAAGTGTAAATGTCTGCCTTGGTCCCTGGGATCCTCAGCTGGGATGTGGGAAGATGCTGATAGGGTATCATCTACCTAGACACAGATTGTGTTACAGATACAAGTTATTGTGCAGGAAAAGGGAAGGAAGTAAGGAAAGTTCAAGGGAAAGCACAAAAGTACAAGAAAATGTTGACGGAGATGATGATTTTACAAGTGGGATTTGCTAAAAGCTTTAATTTTTGAGTTATTCCAGAGAATTAGTGTTACCAGAAGTTGGCTATCTACATCTTTGTCAACCTTGGATGTCTTTTCAGAAGAGAGGATTTAGCCAGAAGCTCCTGGTCCAATGAAAAGTCTATTGCTCAGTGTCCTTGGTCTGTGAAATGTGGGTTTTTTGCAACTTTGTCCACAGCACCTCACTTGGGATGAGTGCTCTTTTACATGGTTAGCACAGATCTAAATAAACACAGAAATATAAACCGAGCTGGAAATTTACTGAGTACAAGCTGTCTTGCAAAATTGCCTGTGTTTCCTGGCTCTGGATGGGATGGAAATACCACAAAACTAGCTTCTCTCAGAGTAATGTGATACTTCTGCTTCCGGGCTCAGCTGAAAGCAGGAGGTGGAAGCGTGTTCAAGAGAGGAAAAAGAAGAGCAAGAGCAAATTATAGTCAAGCTCATTTCTACCATGGCAAAATCAAATATTAAAGAGGATGATCCAAGTGGCCATTGTGATCCTCTACTCAAGCATCCTATATAGTGCAGCTGTAGAGTTTTATCCATCTGCTTCTCTGTAAGCTGTGGCATAGAGCTGGAAAAGGTGGCTAGGCTGGCTTGGAAGTCTTCATGTGTGGCAGATACCCACAGCAATAATGCCTGTGCTGTGGGCAGCCACATCTTCAGGAGGAGATGGCTGGGAATTTAGGACAGTGCACAGCTCCTCTGCCCTGGTCCAACCTCTCCAGCACAGCACTTCACCTTCCTCAGGGTGAAACAGGGACATGGATCCAACCTGCCTGTGTCACTGCTCACCCAACAGCCTGTGGCAACCCCTTCAAAAGAGAGGGGGGAAGGTCTGTGTCCTCAGCACTGCCCATGCCCCGGGTGTCCCCTCCTGCCTTTGCCAGCAATGTCCTATTAACAGCATCTTCTGGGAACTGATAGAGCCCACACATGTCCTTTCAGTCAGGCCAGCAAATAACCTTCAGCTAAGTCTGCCCAGGGCTGTTTTGGATCTGGTGATCTGCATTTAGAAATAGTCACAGTATTTTTAAATGCTGCCTGAAGTAATTTGGTCCCTTCTTCATTTTATGTTTCAATTGTCATTTATAACTTATTCTACAAGCTGTCCAAAAGCCAGACAGACACAGGAAGGGAAGGGAGTGAGTCCTGAGCTGCAACACACTGAAACCTTCTGCAAGCCTTGCTGTGGCTTTCAGAGGAGCCCAAAGGGCTGCAGCTCTGCAGGATCCTGGCTCTGGGACACACCCTGGGACTGGGGATTACTCTTTTGTGGGGCAGCTCTCCCAGCCTGGGCACAAGGAGGTCAACTGCTTTGCTCAGGTCAGCGGTGCGTGAGCAAATGACTCATCCCCGATTTTCCTGGCTCCTAAACCTTTGCTCAGACCACAAGGCTGCTTAATGACTTAGCAGGGCTCGGAGGAACAAAGCTATAAATTGCAGACACGCTACTGCCGAACGACTGGAGAGGGCGTTTTCCACGTGCCATTTAGGAATCCAGGAGAGCTGAACTACTGTCTGGGAGTTCCTGGCAGCGTGGGGAAAGCAAGTTCTTCGATGAAGCAGTGGCTTCAATTAAAAAAAAATATATTTATTTGCTTTGCCACCTGCTTTAATAAAATCTTTCCACCTCCATCCTTTGTGCCTGACTCCCTGCAAGTCCCTGTGCTGTGACCCTGAAGGTAAGTCGTCTCTTGTTAGAACTAGGACTGGTTTGTACTGTCTCAGCTCAAACCATCCCAAGTCACAAAGCCACTGCCTGAGCCCTGGAAACCTCAGTAAAGCAGGATGGCCCAAGGAGGGCACAGTGCCCTGATGCACCTCAAGGCTGAGTGTGACATTTCACAGGGGGACAGACATCCCACATCAGGCTGAACCACAACTGCACACCCCTCACCAGCACAGCAGTGGTGAGAGGATGGGCATACACTAACCAGTCCTGTGGAATGGCTTAAACCCCAGCAGAAGTTTGGGAATGATGGCTAAACAAACTAACCTGTGCTGGGAAATGTGCTGCTGCTGTTTGGTGGCATCTCAGCTTACCCTGGTGACACTCTGATGCTGGCAACCATCTGAAACCAAGAAGTATTTCCTTGTTGGAGATGCTTCTTGATTTCCTCTTGCTGGTTGTGCTCACAAAGCAGCCACAGAACCAGGAAGTGCAGATGGGCAAGAGGGCCGCAGATCCCCCCAGCCAGGCTGCTCTGGCTTCTGAGCATCCTCACAGCATGGGGAGTTATTACCACATTACTCTATTTTTATAATAATTATATTTCAAACATATGAAACAAAACATCAAGCTGTCTGAATAAGGATTTTTTTTTTTTTAGATCCCTGGACATCTGGCACTAATTTGCACTTTCCTTGGTGGTGGATGAAGTGTGGAGGAGACAATGGGACCTGGGCTGGTCTCCTGTGCCTGGAGGTGATCCCCAGCACGGAAACCAACGCAAGGAGATGCCACACTGACTGCTCCTCTCAGAGAAGAAAAGACTTTGGGAGTGCAAGTCCACATGCACAGGATGTGTGCCCAGCACCAGGAGACACCACAGAATGGCCCCCAGGACATGTGGAGGGAAAGCAGGGCAGGGAGCACGTGGTGCTGCTGCCCACTGAGCACCAGTGGTGGGGGCCTGGTAAAGCTTTGTGGCCACGTTGACTGGTCATGGGCAGCTGGATAAATCCATGACTCCCACTGAAACCCTCAGTTTCTGCACTGCCCCATGTTGGAAACTCACAGCAGGAGGGTAAGGGGCTTATGAAAAGCTGTTGCTTTCTGCAGTCATGAAGAGCTGGAAAGAAATTCAAGTCTGAGACCGGGACACCTGGAACACAAACAGGCTGCTAGAAAGAGCAAGAAACATCTTCGTAACTTGGCAAGGAGAGATAAAGGAAAAGTAACGTTTTTTAAGAAATAAAATTATCATGTAGTTTCTGGATTACATTATAGCAGAGGCTGTTGTGTGTATGAGCAGTAATTCCATCAGTACTGTTTTTTTGGTGATGAGATATTCATTATGAGACTTACTGGCAGCTCAGAGGTGCAGTTTCCTTTGGAACTTTGTGAACAAATTCACATGGGGGATAAAAACCCATCCCCACTTTCCAATAAGAAATTCACCATGGTCAAAAGTGCCTTGAGCCGAAGCTGCACTGAGACTCCAAGTCTCTGCACTGTCCCAGCAGTGTGACATCTGAACCCATGTTTAGGATTACCACCCAGGTTCTCCAAAACTAAAGATACTGTTTTCATTATTTCACGAAATGCAAGCCAAGGAAATGTGATGATATTCTTCTTGTTTGTCCCTTGGAGCTGGAACACACAGTTTAGGCTTTGGTCCCTTTTCTCTGCCTTCAGTACAAACAGGAGAGGCAGCTGAAGGACTTGGAAGCTGCAAGGATAAAGTGGAGCTCTCGGGCAGTAATCAGAGCTGAGCCAAGGGAAAACAGCTGCAAGCTGGACACCAGCAGGCATGTCCAATGCTGTCCTCAGGGAGCAACGGGGAGGGGTGGGCCTTCACCTCAGGTGGTCTCAGCCCCCTCTGTGCTCTCCTGCCACAGCTGGAGAAAGTGTCCTTCCTGGGGACAGGAGTCAGGGGGCAGAAGAGATGCTGGGCTAATAATGAGCTAATACCATGCAAATGCATGTTGGTGCTGGAGTTTCCACACACAGCTCCAGCTGCCTGGCAGTGCCCAGCCACAGAGAGGCAGAACCATAAATTTGGGTTGAAAGGGACCTTTAATGGTCATCCAGCTCAACCCTCCTGCAGTGAGCAGGGACGTGTTCAACTAGATCAGGTTGCTCAGAGCCCCATCCATCCTGGCCTTGTAGTTCCCAGGGATGGGGCAGCCACCACCTCTCTGGGCAGTCCCTTCCAGGGTTTTACCAACTTCATTGTGAAATACTTCTTCCTCATATTTAATCTAAATTGATTCTCTTTTAGTTTAAAACCATTACCCCTTATCCTATCACAACAGGCCTTGCTAAAAAGTTTGTCCCCATCTTTCTTATTATGGAATCATAAAATCATAGAATGGATTGGGTTGGAAAAGGCCTCCGAGATCATCAAGTCCAAACCTTGGTCCAACTCCAGTCCCTTTACCAGATCATCAGTGCCACATCCAATCTCAGTTTAAAAACCTCCAGGGATGGTGGGATTATGGGATAAACCCTCTTTAAGTACTGAAAAGCAGCAATGAGTTTTCAACAGATCCATCTCTTCTCCAAGCTGAACAATCACAGCTCCCTCAGCCTTTCCTCACAGGAAAGATGCTCCATCCCTCTTCATGTCCCTCCTCTGGCCTGGCTCCCACAAATCCATGTCCTTGCAGGGCTGGAGGCAGCTCTGCAGGGGGTCTCCCCAGATTAGGGCAGAGAGGCAGAATCTCTCCCTCCCCTGCTGCCCACCCTGTGGGATCAGCCCAGCAAAGGGGGGGTTTCTGGGCTGCAAGCACACATTTCCAGCTCCCCCAGCTCCACCAGCTGATGTCCTGCTGGCATTGATTTTCTCAGGGCTAACACCCACTAAAGTAAACAAAGTTCGCGGCAGAGAAAGGACTTCACAACACGAATCTAATGAGATTTAAAGTGAAGCCATTTTATTAGACATAGCACACAGTTTATATAGGGTGAGGACTACAGCTTATTGGCTAAAAGAGTTACCACACCACGCTAGAAACTTCAGTTGGTTAGAACCTGTCTCTCACAAGTCCCATGTTTATATTATTTCATCCTGGCTATTTTCGTGCACCTGCAGAGTCCTGTGAATTCCTACTATGGGAATTCCTGGGGAGTAACCTCCTCCCTATCAGCCAGCAGCAGCTGAGCTCCTTGCTGCTTCTGGCTGATAGCTGAGTCTCACAGGGCTTTCTATAGATCTGAATTGCTCACTTTGATTTTACTGTAACAACAACCCACTTGTGTGCATCTTTGCACCTCCTTTTGCAGAGAGCAGACAGGATGTTTTGGCAGTTTTGGTGCTTGATGCACTCAGCTTTACCGCACGGCAGCAAAAGCCCACGTTGAACTCTCCCTTCCACCTTTCTGTAGCAGTCTTGGCATCCCTGGAGATCTTCCTGTAATAATCCTGTCTATGCCAATGACTTACACAATAGTAATTGAGCTTCAGATTTAATTACAGTATGGGAATGAGCTGTCACTCGATTGAAGACACTGCCTTGACTTTTTATTGAAATAAATAGTCTTACCTAACTTTGAAATTTGAAATGAAAGGACTAGACATTGGGAACTCTTTTATGGCTGTGTTTATATCCATCCTGTCAGGTGCAGCACTTCAATAAAATACCAAGCCCTGGTTTCCAAAATGCTCCCAGACATTCTTCTTTCCCTAAACCTCCACTGGTGGTAGCTCACGGAGAATTTCCCATCCTAACCAAAGCCAAGAAAAATAGCAATGCTTCAGCACCTATAAAGACTCAAGTACTTTAGGCAGGGTTTGTATCATATGGGAATGTCAAGGCAAGGGACACAGGTTGGAAAAACACCCATGGCTGTTTTATCCCATGATTAAATGGAGCCAAGATGGGTAGAAGAGGGTGTGCTCTTGGACATCACTTTCCCCAGGTGACCCCCATGGTCCTGAGGGAAACTGAGGCATCCCAGCCCTCTGTGTCCCAGAGATGGGAGTGGGATCTGCATCCCCAGGGCCTCTGTGGCTCCTGGCAGGCACCAGGGTTGGTGGGAACAAGGTGCCTCCACATCCTGGACAGGATGGACCAACAAGAGCAACAGGGCTCTGATGGAGCATTTCTGTTTCATTTTTGTGTAGCCTCTTTCCTTTAGTGATCAGGCTCTCAAATTACCCTTCCACAGCTGCAGAATGTTCACACTCACTGGCTAAGGGAGACAAAGCAAACTCCTCAGCACCACTTTGGTCTGAAAATTCTCTTCTCATGACCAGTTTTATGTCCAAATGAAAGCGAGTGCTCTCCAGGAACAGTTGTGATGAGCAGTTGTTTTGCAAGTTGCAGACTCTCTGATCCCTCATTTCAAGCCCTTCCTAATTCCCATTCAGCTGAACCTGCTGCCAGGTTGCCATCTCCTACCCAGACCAGGGGACACTGGGCAGGAAGGATTTGCCATATCTGCAGGGTCATGCCCTGGGCAAGAAATGTCTGTAATTAAAGGATTGATCAGGTGAGGCAGGGGGCTCAACTGTTGCTTTTACAGGAATATTTGAGTCTTCCAAGCAGGCACTGAGTCCTCAAGGTCTCTCCCAGGAAGCACAAATACCTGACACTGAGGCTGAGGGTGCTCTGAGGATCAGCCTGAAGGGAACTTGGCTGCCTTTCCAAAAAGTGCTGAGCAGCATCATTTGTACCACAACTACCTGCCTGGAATTCCTCTGTGTGATAGAATCACCTGTAATAAGCAATCCATTCCCTCCAGCCCTCCATAATGATCAATGTCTCAGGCATTTAATTTTAGGATAATAGTTTTCAGAGAGCAATTCTTCCCTGCTGTGACTTGAAGTCTACCTCTGTGACTGCACACTCTGAAATCCATCCTTTTCCAGGCCTGCTGCAAGCCCAAAAAGTGTGTGTGAGCCAAAGGCTGATACCCAAATGCATGGCCTTCCAAGGAATCAAACATTGTTAAGCTGTATTCAGGCAAAGTTTTCCTGCCACATACACAAACTGAGGCAAAGAGACAAACATTATGAAGGAGAATCAGGATGGTTTCTGTCCCATTAAGGGAAATTATGAGAACTCGATACAGTTTTAGGAAAAAAGAAGTGTTTACTTAGATGATGGACGTCTGTTGAATATTAATCTTTTCTGAGTATATTGCAAGCTTTCTTAAAGAAAACCTAAATTATTCAGGAGTATTTGCATGCTGAGATACAGCAAATTTACAGGCAGTACAAATCAGACTTGTGCATCTTAATATGAAGGGAAACCGTGTGCCAAATTTGGCTTCTAAATACTTTATTGCCCATCTCCTGCCAAGTAAAATAATTAAGCTGCTCATTAAGACACAACATACATCAGGCTGAAACAACGGCCACTTTAATCCTTATACACGGCACCGGTGAAACTACTGCGAGGTGCCACAAATCCCTATTTCACATGGGCTGGTTCTTCTCCCCTGTTTTACAGGAGGGCAGTGATGGGGATGAACAGCATGGATGGATGGAGAGATGCGGAGGGGAGGCTGCTGGTGACCCAGGTGGCCCCGGGTGTTGTCCCCTGCTTTGTCACCGGGCAGGAATGTCGTCCCCCCCGGGCTGTGCTGGCGTTGCATCCCCCACTGCCATACTGCAGAGGAAGCGCCAGCCTTATTTATGTAACAGCTGCTGTTTTTAGGTGCTGTCACTCACACGTTCGCTGGAAAACATGGTACTTGAAGAGCTGCTACGCTAGTACAGCATATGCCGGAGGCAAAATTATATATATATTTTTAAAAAAATCCTTGTAAAAAAAAAGAATTAGAGCAGGATTATCACAGCGTGTCAGCCTCCCATCCACAGCCCAGGCAATGCAGCTCCTCACCAGGAGATACCTGGTAGAGAGGAGGTAGAAACTCTCCTTCGGTTTAGAGCCTCTGCTTTGCAGATGGAATTTATTTCGTTAAATTCTCCAGTCAAGAGCCCAGGAGATGTTCTTGGGTGATCCAAATTCCTGCTTTTATTAGCAGCTATGAGCTGGGTGGGGTGTGAGGTGGTGTCAGTGCCCTGGTGTGGAGAAGGGAGCCCAGGACTCAGCAGTGAGGCAGAAGCAGGGCTGGGGCTGAGGGCATCTCACCTTCCTCTGCTGTCCTCCACCTTCCTCAGGGTCAGTGGATTGTCCTCATGTGCAGATCAGGGAAAAAACGCTGTCAGGTGTACAGGGACAAGTTTTAAACGTGTGTGATGCAGACTGAACTCCGGCAGTGCCAGTTCTGAATGGAGGCACCCACAATGATTGCCATCAAAAGTCCTGTTCATGCAGTTTTAAACACAAAACCAGAGCTGGAAAATATCCCCTTGGAGTCTGACCTCCACGGATCTGAAGTCTTTCAGTGGCACTGGCCCATCATCAGAGCTCATCCACCAGATTTCCACTGCTCCTTCTCAAAAGCACATCTCTGTTACATTTTTAAGGGAATTTTAAAGACAATACATTAAGACAATTTCCCCCCACTCCCAAGATTATAGAATGTGTGTAGAGGTGAATGTGTGTAGAGACACATTGTCTGGAATGGAATGGAATGGAATGGAATGGAATGGAATGGAATGCTTAGTGGTCAGTGAAAACCTGGCTCCTGGCTCCAGTGAACTTGGTGTTTGGCTCTCACACTAAGCTGCCCTACATGTCCCAACTAGCACCTCAAGTACCCTGACATTTCTTTTCCCTTCCCCATCCAGCTCACACATTTAATACACATCCATGAGCAGCTGAATGTGGAAGAGGGAGAAGCCTGAGAGGAATTAGTCAAGTCAATGGAATAGGATACAACAGAACAGAACACAAACAGAATATTTCCATTGGAAGGGAATTACAATGAACCAACTGCATGAGCACTTCATGGATGACCAAAGGTGTGTTGTTAAGGGCATTGTCCAAATGCCTTTTAAATACTGACAGGCTCCAACCATTGTCCATCCATCTAGAAAGCCTGTTCTGGTGTCTGACCATCCTCTCAGTAAAGAAATATTTCCTAATGTCCAGTCTAAGTCCTGTCTGGAACATCTTTGAGCCATTCCCATGGGTCCTATCCCTGGATACCAGGAAGAAGAGCTCTCCAAAACCTCTCACAGGGGAGAAGATGACAGATGGATTCTTGGTGGTCTCCTGTGTACCTGGGTGATGCCACATTTTCTCTCAGCTTTGCCAGTCTCAGGTTTCTGTGTGCAGAGGTGTGGGAAGAGAAGAGAAAGGGTGCAATGGATGGACAAGATGTCAAGAATCTGCCATGTCTCCCACTACCTGCCTGGACCAGAGAGCTACTAGGAAGGAATTCAGGGCTGGTCCCACCTAAGGAACCACTTCAGCTGTTGCATGGAGCAATCAAGCAGCCATTGCCTGGGCTCTGAACCTCTCCTTTGTGCTTCAGTCCTTCCTCAACACGTCTGGTCAGGTCCTCAGCTCATGCAGATTGGAGCATCTCCTTCGAAACCAGTGCTATGACCCACAGCAGCTGTGAGTTTGACACAGCACCATCTCGCAGCTCCCCCAGCTGTGTTTGATTTACATCTGGAGCTACTTGGAAGCTCACGTCAAAGGAAGGAAGGGGTAGAAGCAGCATAGGAGGGACAGCTTGGAAAATGCCCTCTACTGGAGGGAGCCAAGTCCCACGGGATGCAAACCCTGGGAGGTGAGTCTGGGCACTGATTTTCTCCCTCTTCCCAATGATGCCAAACTTCCTGCAACTACTGATTGTGGCGATTACAGCATTTCTGGTGTGTATGCATTTGTGCACACGTGTGCAGTGGTTTCTTGCTAAACCCTCTTCAGTTGGACACTGCCAGATGGTGAAAAAGCTTACCGGAATTACATTTTCAAATAAACCACAGGCTTGGATGAGCTAATGTTGTTCCACATAAAAAGCCACAAAATTCAACAAAGTGATGTTGTTTCAGGAGGAGAACATGTCAAGCTCGAGAACCATCCGGTCAGCCCTGAAAGAGCCACACACTCCCCCTCTCATGCTTTTGGGAGCTGTTTACGTACGCACACTGGGCACACAGCACTGCAGCTCTGGTTAAACACCTCCCTGCCACTGATGTCTGTGGAGCAGAGCCTTGGCAGAAAGGCTGCAGGAACCACATCTGCTTGTAAGCCTTCCTGTTTTATTTTAACCACTCCTGAAAGGCTGGTGGCCCCGAAGGAACTCTTTCTCAGCAAAGACAGGTACAGCATCACTGCTGGGGGACGTGGCTCCAGGGAGACGTCCTCACCGTCATCAGTGGGGCAAGGGAGGTGACCTCCTGCTCAGCTCTCATAGCCCAGAAGCTTGGGGATATTCTGGGAACCAAACTGGAACCAGTTACCCATTTTATATGCAGCTCTCTGCTGTCACAGCTTTGCCAGAAGTGATTGCTCTAGGCAGGGCAAGGACAAGCAATTTGGACACCAAGGGATAAAGCAGCAAAAAGACTTCCAGCATTGCAGTGGTTCCTGCTCTGCTACATCCAAAGGAGCAGCCCCAGAGGTCTTCTCTCCCTCCAGTACCTGCAGGGTGGGAGCCAGGAAGCCATCAGCAACAGAGGCTGAGCAGGATGACAACGCAAGTCAGCCACAGGAAGAGATCCCTGCCCAAAGACCCACCTCTTGCTGCATCACCCCCTGGCAGAACTTGGGTATGTGACTTCTCCTCTGCACTTAGACCCAGACAGCCCAGTGTTGGCATAAATAGCACTGTGATTAAATAACAAATTGGCAAAGCCTTCTCTCCCCAGGGAAAGCCACCGCCTGTCTGTGGCCAAGGAATTAGGTCTTGGCCTGGCTCAGGATGTGCAGTGGAGCTGCTGGGGAAAGCGAGCCCGGCATTGGGGTCCAACAGCCACAGCACAGCCTCTCACGGGATCCTGGCAGAGGCTACATCTGCAAAAGGGCTTCAGCATTGCCATGGTGAGACTGGCAGCTCCTCAGCGGCAGGACCCAAAAGCACAGCACTGAGAGGGGCCAGATCTCCAGCCAGGGAGAGGCCACCACCCAGAGGAGACTCACCAGTGGTGGTGGCTTTTCGCTGTGTCCAGCACTGCAAGAAATACTTAGAACCACATTTGCTGCAGGAAGAACTTGGTTTACACTTTAAAATGCATCTTCCTATTGATGTCTTGCTGTGGATGGTTGACTTGGGGCGATGGACATTGCACCAGACCTCCCTGCCTTGGGCTGAGGGTCTCTTTCTCTGGCTCCTTTCCATGCCTATTTTGAGCTGTTGCCATGCTGCCTTATTTCTTTCAGCCTGTTGTTTCCAGGCACATGGCCTTCCTGCTCCTGAGGAAGCATCCAAACACCAGCAGAGAGAGCAAAGACATGCAGCAAAGGCATTTTTTTCCCCTCCTCAGACTCTCAAGCCTGCAGGATAGATTGTGTTTCCATTGCATCTTTATAAATAACTTTCTATTTCGCACTCACCTGTTCGTTTTCTGCCCTAGTTAGAATCAATATCACTGATAATTATCTGTCAGAGCATTTATACATCACTGAAAGGTGACTAACACGGGAAAGTCTTTTTTAAAATATATATATATGTTCTTTTTTTTCAGACCACTTGAAGTGAATTAACAACCAACAAGAGATGGCAGATTGATGGAGAGTAGGTACTAATTTTTACCCATGAATAAGTCCATTCTCGCAAGGAGAAGCAATCAGAGTCTTCCTGATTGCTCTGACAGTCCCAGCAGAAGGGTCACCCTGTGGGACTGTGGCCTCTCTTCCTGAGCCATCCTGCCTGATGCACATCTGTGATGCTCCAAGGTGGTTGCCACATCCCTGGCTGCTCCTTGGACACCTGCACGTGCACCTTCACCAGCCCTGCTCACGGCAACCTGCCTCTCCAAGAGTCTTCTTCTTCTTCCCTCCTCATCCTCCACCCAGCCTGAGTATTTCCCTGTGTCATCTTCACATTTGACACCTAATCCATATTTGAAAATTTTCCTTTTTTCAGTCAAAGGGACTGTTACCGGACCTGCTGCTAGAAGGATGAATGAATACCCCAGGTCAAAATGTATGTTTTAGTGGTGATCTGTCCTGCCTCTCTTTTTATTTCTTCCACCTTCCTCTTGCACCACTGTAGTAAAATGACCTTTTGAGCTTCTGGTTATCTGGAAGCACCCAACTTATTCCTTGTTTGTACAGCACCAAGTGCTCTGGAGCCACTGTTCACTGCAGGGATGTTGGCTTTTTTTGGCATGTGAGCTACAGACACCTCAAATATTAGCACACACAAAACCCTGGATAAGGCTTTTTGATGACGTTTTTTCAGCTCCAAATGACCTAAATGACAGCTGGTGGTCCTGAGCTGTGACATCCTGCTCAGGGTCTGATCCCAGCAAGGGAATTTGTCAGGTCCAAGAGCTTGGTCCATGATGGGTAAAGTCATTCCCCCCTTTCCTCTCTACTCTCAAAGTGTCTTGGGGCTGATTTTCCCGTGTGAGCTTCACCTCTTGTGGTGCTCAGGGCCACACAGGCCATTTGCTCTACATGTAGGAGCAAATATTCATTATGGGAGCAAATAGCCATGAGCAGTGAATCTCCTAATCCCAAGGATGACCTTCAGGTTCATTCTCAGAGAGGGTGGTCCTCCCATCAGCATCAGTGGTGTGGCTGAGTGTCATGGTGCTGCTTGTGGGGGCACATGAGCATTTTGGATGTAGAGAAGAAGGGGAGGGAGAAGAAAAGCATTTCTACTTTTTTTCACTTTTCCTGTAGATTTTTTTGTTTTACTTGCTCTGGTTTCTTAAGATGGAGAAACACAACATGTGTGGTACACAAAATCTGGGTTAACCCCACCCATTTCAATCAGGAAAGGCCAGAAAACTGGGCTCAGCAAACTCCTTGCAGATGACATGGCCATGATCAGGCATTCACTGGAGCAGAAAAGGTGGGCTTGGGCTGCTTGTGGCTCCCAGGTTGCTGATGCACCACAGCATGGAACAAGTGCTTGTAGAGGCAGGAGCAGGCCTGGATTCCATACCCTGGAATGTACAGCCTGGGGTTGTGCTGCTCCAGAAGAGGCAGGTTTCCCAGAAGCCTTCTTGCTTGCACAATGTCTTGGGGCTGTGTTTGCTTGGAGAGTCCTGAGGCTGCTGCTTTGTACCCTTGGGCAGAGGAACATGCAGGGTGCCCCTGGCTGCTCCAGGGGAGAGGAATGGGCCACTCCCAAGTGCCACAGACACAAAGGGTCACCCAGAGGCCGATCTCATGATTTAAGGCAGGAGGGGCTGATTCACTGCTCTGGGCTGTGCTTCTTCATCCAGCACAGTGTGGGCGGTTTGGTTTGTTTCTCAACTCCTCTTTGGGGCACTGCCAGTGAGGGCATCCCCGGGAGGACAAGGTGCAGCTGGTAGTGCCAGGGGCTTGATTGCTCCCGGGAAGGTGATCAGAATCCCTCCAGCCAACCAGGATGCCCAGGTGCAAGGTGAACTGCTGGGATGCAATCCTGGCAATGGTACATAGAGGAAAACCTCTGCCAGCAGCCCCCATCACCTTCAGCTCCACCACCTTTTGGCTGCCTCCAGTAAAAATAGCCACTCTCCTCTGCGCTGTGCAGTAGGCAGGCAGCTGCCTGCACCAGCTGGGCAGAGGGGCTCTCTTTTTCAGTTTATTGCATGGCAACTATTTTAGCAAGTAGCTGCTCTCGAGAGGTTTTGCTCGTGGAAACACCTGCCCAATGCTGAGCTTGCCCCAGCCAGCCCTGGGCTCTGCAGGCAGCCAGTGCTGCCACCCCATGCCCCTGTCTAAATTTGTCATGCCTCGAAACTGGGTCTCCCTATGTCACTGCAGGGGGTCAGCCAGGCCCTCTGCCTTCTTTAAGAGCATTTCAACCAAAAGTTGTAAAAGTAGGTTTTGGGAAAAGGGATTCACATCTTCCCCACAGCCTGTAAAATGAACAGCTCTGAACTGCAAGTCCCAGGGGGAGCTTATGCCTTGTTTCAGCTGAGTTAGAGCTTCCATAATGTAGATCCAGATACCCCACAAAGTGGCCTCCAAGATTGAGCTGTGTTGTGAAGAGAGATAACAACACACCCTCACAGCTGTGGAAGCAGCAAATATGATGTGGGGAAACTTGTTCTGGCTTGGGGAAACTTCATGTCCAGTCTCCTTTCTCCACTGCACCTTTGAGCTCCAGCTTACAGCTCCACACAGCATCCCTTTTTCCAGCAAGGGGGAATGAGGGAGCAGGCACTTCAGCAGGATTCTGTACTGCAGAAGGGATCAGCCCTCAACGTAGGTAGGGAATGAGATTGAGGAGTTGAGGGTCTCTGATGCTTCCATTTTCAGTCAGTCAGCAATTCTGGCCGCCTTCATTTGGGGTTCATCTCAGGACAGCTTCAGCAGATCTGGCTTGCAGAGGCTTCAGAGCCCTCCTGCTCTGGAAGGTAAGGCCTTTGCAGGCTTTTCAGGTGGGGAAAAAGAGAGAGGTTCAGCCTCTGCTAGAGAATGCAGTCCAGGAATGCAGCTGTGCATGGTCCCTCGAGGCTCTCCCTGCTGCCATTGGCCTCATCCTGTTGCTGCCAGCTCAGCAGCAACCCCCTAGCACGAAGGTTGCCCTGGTTCACCAGCAGTGACAGAACAGTTTCTGTGTGTCCCAGCTGTCCCTGTGTCCCCTGTGGGATGCATTCAGGCCAGAGCTGGGATGGGTGGCTGTGGCATGAAACCCGGTCTAGGCTAAGCACCCTGCAAAGAGACTTTAGTGTAATCAGGTTTCTTCTGATCCCACTGCCTTCTGTCATGGAGTCTGTTTGGTGGGAAGAGTGGAATGGGACAGGAGAAGAAGACCCATGATACCTCCTGTGGTCAGTCATTTTCTCACTGCTTCTTCAACAAGCTCTTCCCAAATCTCATTTCCCGAATCCTCTCTCATTAGACCAAGACCCACATGGAGGCTGGAGGACATGAGCCATCCCTTTCACAGAGGCAGCACTTTCCTCCTGGAGATCCTGCTTTCCTCCTGGCAGCCTTTCCAGGCCCTGCCACAGCTCAGGGATGGCTCTGAGTCCCGAGGGAATCAGCAGAGACACCCTTCCCCAGTGCACCCACAGAGTTTCACAGAATATCCTGAGATGGAGGGGACCCACAAGGATCATCGATGGCCACCATCATCCCCACTCTAACCCCCAACATGCTGCAGGCCCTAGCCACGATCACAATAACTGCTCTGTGCCCTTTGCCTCTGAAAACAAAGCTGTCAAGTGATGGTGCAAAGCAGTAAGACAGAGGGAAGGAGTGCAGGACTTGCCTCTCGCTGTCTCTCTGGCTGCTGGGTCGGGCTGTTTGCTCAGCCAGCCCTGGGATGGTGCAAACCAGCCCGGCTGCCAATTGACGTCAGAGGAGCGCTGGTGGTTTGTGTGAGCTGAGGGACTGCTTCTGCTCAAGGTGGGTTTCCAACACCACACAGAAATGTTCAAATCACCCTGCTTCCCCTCCCTCTGCTCCAGGAAACAAGTGCCTCATTTCATTCATTGGCCAGTTTGGTTATGGCACGAATCCTGCCCATATTTTGGCTACTTGGATGTTTGCTGAGGACCAAGCAACCCAGATAATAACAGCAAAGAGCAGGGGAGTGAAAAAAAGAGGGGGAAAATGGGGTGAAGCCAAGTTTAATCTCCTCTGCCTCAGTTTGTGCCACATGTTTGCAGACAGGACTAAAGACATTTTTTTTTCTTCTCACATCGCCTGCAATGTTTTTGAGGCTTGTGGAAAAGCAAGATGCTGAGTTCCTGCCATTCTCCTTCTCTTCCTCTTCAAATCACTGCATATGAAATGTGTCTGGGCTAAGGGAGTTCATTTGAAC
Source organism: Sakesphorus luctuosus (assembly GCA_013396695.1). Classification (NCBI taxonomy): domain Eukaryota; kingdom Metazoa; phylum Chordata; class Aves; order Passeriformes; family Thamnophilidae; genus Sakesphorus; species Sakesphorus luctuosus. The sequence continues at coordinate 421,940 of VWZD01005151.1, forward strand.
TGGGTGCATTTCCTCTTGACTGCTCAAGTTTTCCTTCAGCCACTTTATTTATTTTGTGTTACTCTTATTAGCTACAACCCCCCAGTTTTCACTTGTCTCCATATAGATTTGACAGCGACAATACCAGTACATTTTCCCTAAGCCCAGACCAATGTATTTAACTGCAACACATCTTCCCAAACCCAGAGTGATTCCTGTGGGGTATCCTCAGAGAAGTCAGTGCATGAACATCCATCAGGCCTGTGCTCTTGAATCAGTCCTTATGTATTGCTGCCAATCTCTTCAAGATTGTCCAAAACAAACACGCTTCGGGTGAGATCAGTGCACAGACCGTCACGTGAAAAGCTCTGTGATAACAACTGCCTGTGTGTTTGCTTTCATGTGGCATTGACTCTTATTTCCCTGATTATTTTTAGTCTTTGAGGCTGTTCCTTAATCAATCTACTTTCTCTAATAGCTGGTGTTCACTCTGGGGTGCTGCAGCAGGGCTGATCATGCTTTCTGTTTAAGGATGGGAAATGTATTTCCTATCTGGGCTGAGCCACCACTGAACTGAACACAAAGTTTTTCATCCATTTTAGAGGCCTTGAATCAGGTCCTTAGACAGCCACTGAAAGAAAAAATGCATCAAACTCCAAACCAGCCCAAACCAACACATTCCTTTTAGTGGAAATGCCTTACAGGAAGATGTGCCATGTTTAGACAAAGACAAGTAAAAAAAATATCTTTATTACTTTTCTCCTCTAGCTGCTTTTTTCCTCTAAAGGTATTTGTGGCCCTGAAGATGTCCCAAGATGAGGAGTGGAGCCCCAGCTGGAGTGAATGGCATTTCCATACTTGAGAGAGGAGGTGAAGGAGACGACACATCCCCAGCAGGATGACTTTAAAGAGTACTCAAGGTTTTCAAAGCTGTTTGGAAACACAGGATATTGCAGTAAATTCATGAGAAGGTGAGTGCTAGATGGAACATGCCACAGGTTTCATATTTTGACACACAATTGCCCACCTCAAGCCATGCCACGATTCAGGCCTTTTTTGCATTCACACATGGCCATACACCTGCACAAAGCCATGACTTTTCCATCCACAGCAGTTTTTGGTGTAATTTAATATAAGTTCATGTGTAGATCATGCTTTGTAGCACCTTTCCCTCTCCCTCTGCAAGGGCACATGTGTGTATGTGCCAACATGGACATAGGCACAGCTCCTGGCACCTCTCTTGCCCAGTGCAACCCCTGAGCATAGAGGTGCCCCTGGTTGCCTGCAGGTCCGGAATTTTCCCGTATTCAGGTGTAATTTCCTGGGATTTGGTGGTGGCAAGGCCTGCCTGTTCCCACTGTGCCGGAGCCACTCTGGCTAATGAAACCCCCTTGCTGTCTATTAGCAGGCAATCAGCATCTGGGATTTTCAAGCACTGGCTCTCTGGATTTTTTTGACAATTTGATAGAAACAACAGTGTAATCAGTGATTGGAGATCCCAGGAGAAGTCTCAGGAGCCAGATTGCAAATTGTGCCTCCCCTGCCCTGGCTCAGCAGGAGCTGCTGCTTGCACGGAGCCCACAGACCCAGTGCCTTTTGCCAGGAAAAGTCCCATCTCTTTGGAAAATGGAGAAGCAAGAGAATCACTGAAACATGGGTGGAGGGAGAAAAGTTCTGTTAGAAATAAAGTGGAGATGCAGCTCCTGCTAATTCAGGAGTGCAGGCTTGCCAGCTGAGGTCCTAGAATTCCCTTCTGTGGGATCTGCAAACAGTAGCCTTAACATAATAAATATGGATATAAAAGTACAGCACATAAACTGCTCTTCCCCACACTCCAGTCCAGTCAGGTTGCAGAATTTAAGTCCTTTGATGACAGCAAAGTCTATCAGGAAGAAGCCTGGCTGGCTGGGTCCCCACCTAATGCAGTCCACAAGACTTGGATCAGCCAGAAGGAGCCCATAGACAAACACACTAATTTTCATAATCCTGACCTAACAACACCTTGGATCATAAAACCCTGGAGTGTTTAGAGTGCCACTACTCCAGGAGTGATGCTCCCAGCCAGCCTGATGGAGGACAGACCAGGGAAAGGCTTCCTCTCATCACAGTTTTACTAAAAGAGAAATCCCACACTGAAGTGAGGAGAAATCCCTCTTCAGACAGCTGAGGGCCAATTAAAAATAGTTCTCTTTACACAGCCATGAGAGTGAAATGGGGTTAAAACCCCTGCCTTGCTCAAACATTTCATTTCTTAAAGCCGAGGGCTGCCTTAATCAGTGTTGCTCTCTATATCCCCTGGAACTCGAGGTCAGCCCAGTGCTTGTCATTCATGATCCACCTGACTGAAGGAAAGGTGTGTATTCATCCTCTGCAGGTTTTTCTCCCAGCTCAGGCTGGGCTCCTGCTCATGTTTGGTGTCTGGCAGGAACACCTGGCTGCACCTGGATGAAGCAGGGGGTCATTTATGAGCTTTGGTGGGTCTCAGCTCAATGTTCTCTCTGCAGTCAGTCACTGCAAGCTGGCCTTAGAGGCTGTGCTATAATGTGAAGATGGCTTTGTGGAGTAGGAAAGTATTACATTAAATAAAATAAATTAATTAAATTAAATAGACATTGCCTGTATCTTCTTTAAAAAGGAAGCAAAAAGAAAATTCCCAGCTTCTCCCTAACAAGTTTGAAGTTCAGATGAGCCTTTCAACTGTTTGCTTGGACAAAGGCAGGGAAAGCAAGTACCAAAACCAAAAGAAAAATGTACCCTGGTCTTCAATGCAATAATTGTTTATAATATGTGACCAAAGAGGATAAATGCTACTGAGTAGTGATTACAGGAGGCAGCAGTGGAGCAGAAGGCAAAACCCTCTGGGGAGGGGGGACCTGCAGAGAGATCTGAGGTGAGCCAGCCCAAAATTCATCCTCTTGGAGCCCTTGCTACAGGTGCTACAGTCCGTGCACGGCTGAACTCGGGAGATGCTGCCGGCTGAGTGTGTCGGGCACTGCCTGACGTGACATAGGAAAGGCTTTCCATGCGCCTCAGAACAACTTGGCCCTGCCTTGGGATTTATGTTACAGGCTGGCAAGGGGAATGATCCTCGCCCGGGCAGGAGTGGCGGGTCCGCAGCGCTTGCCGTGCCACCCCGTGCCTTAAGGAGGCTTCGTCACTCAGCCCGGGACTGAGCTGCTGTTGTTGCTCTGCACCTCCCTCGAATCCCCCTAAGCCAACACCCTTCGCTAAGACCGAAAAACATTTTCCAGACGCGAGCGTGTGTACGTGTGTGGGTGGGTGGGGTGCAGGGGACTATGAAAATTTCAAGGGGAGGTACGACATCCTGGCTCTCTAAATATAGAGGACCTCAACTGCAGCTCCTCTCTCAGGCTTTCTCTTTCGAAGGGCCCCCCCAAGCAAATACTGCACTGGCTGGTAGCGTGGAAAAGACAAAAAAAAAAAAAAGAAAAAAGAAAAAAAAAGAAAAAGAAACTAGAAAAAAAGAGTGCTGTGAGCTGCTGGCAGTTCCCAGCACTCTAGTGCGGAGTTGTTTGTCGGGCAGAGCTCCAAGCGGTGCCCACGCAGCGCTGGCCGGGCCAGCGAGACCCAGATGGTCATCACGTGAAGGTCGTGGTGGCACCAGTGGGGTGGTGGCAGACCCAGTGTGGGACTAGGACACGGCGGTGCTTCCCCATCGCCCACCAGGCCCTGCCCTTCCAGCGGCAGCAGGAGGGGCAGAGGGGACAAACCCTGGAGGGGCTGAGGATGTGACATTTTGGCTCCGTGTTGGGCGCCGCGTCTCGGTTCCCTTTTCGCTGCCTTGCTGTTGCTCCGGTATTTGCATAGCACAACAGCGAAATGCCTCAGAGCCAGCGCAGAGTGGTGGCTGCTGCTGCTTCTCCTTTTAAAAAAACCCGTTATTCCATGCAACACCATCACTCCCTGCGTGTGCTGGAGTGGAAGAGAAGGAATGACACCGGGGGTTATGGCCTTTGGAAAAGTTTCGCAGAACTGAATTTAATCGAGGCTGATGATCCTTAAGCCAAGCTATAAAACCCAGCAGAGAGTTATATCCCAGTAATAGACCCTATTAGAGGGTCTAGCCCAGTCTATAGAAAGGATCTCCTCTCTATTAAATTCTCCAGGGCTTGAGTTCCCATTTACACAAAGGGCCCTTTTAGCTGTGTAAAATGACCATAAAGTGGGTGTAAAAATGATTGATGCCATCTTTACAACCCCTATACACTGGGAAAACAATGTAAAGTGGCCAGGGTGCAAATGAGAATCACACCTGGGTTTGTGAGAGTAAATTACATCAAGCCCTTCGCAAATTCTGTGTGTCCATAGAGGTTTAATTCTACCCCTTTTTCTCCAGAATTCACTGAGAAAATAACCTTCCAAGGCTTAAAAAAATGTTTTCTTCTTCAACACCTCTGTCCTTTCCAAGCCTTTTAATCCCAGTCTTTCTCCTGGGGCAGTCCATGTGGACTCTGACATGAGGAAAAGGCTGGGAGATGTCTGGATATGCTGTGGTGGGTGAAAATCCTTTAATTAGTACTTTCTGAACTACTTAATCCGAGCAAAACACCTGTTGTAAAACAATACCCAGAGGAAAACCAGTTCCAGAGGCTTCCGTGCCTGATTCCCCATCCCTTCTGCTTTGATTTTGATGCTCCTGAGATACGGAAAGAGGAAAGAAAGAAGCTAATCTTTGCTAGATCAAAATGCCCCATATTTATTCATTAAGCATATAAAACTCCAACAGAATACATGATGAATATTGCTTTTCTTCCAGAGCAAAGGGTTAAGTAGCATCGTGCTTGTTAGCAAACCCATGGTGGCTGGAAGTGGAGGGTGTGCTGATATGGAGGTGCACAGCCTGTTAAGTGGAGCAGGCTCTGTTATCCACATCTCCCCTCCTCATCGACATGCTGAAGGCATTTGCAGTGGCTCTGCGATCATCCCCACGGGGTCTTCCGTGCTCTAGAGCAGTCCTGGCAAATTTGAGCCCAGGGTGAGCAGGCAAAGATCAGGAAATGCGAGCCCAGCCTCTCTGTGAGCTCAGCACCTGGGAGCTGACCGGAGACAGGGAGTGAAAACATTGTGGGTGAGACAGAGGTCACAGGATTAAGGGGACAAAAGGCCAGCTCTGTCTGCCACAACAGCTCACTGCTGCCAGCCTGCACTCAGCACAGCCTGGGCTGGAGTGCTGCAGGCCAAGCTGCCTTCTGAACAGCAGGGACATTCGGGATGGGCAGGGTGGGAATCACGCCCTGCTCTGCCAACAGAGCCTTCCTCTTGCTTTGCCAGCCATGGGGGAACAACACACAGTGGTGAGGGTGGGAGGAAGCCCCAGAGCTCAGCTGTCATTCGGCCTCCCTTTGATCCCTTTCTTGTTATCTTTATGATGAGAAGCAACCACATCTTTGGAGGGAGGAGCAGGTGCACCAAGGGTATATTCTCTGCCCTACGCTGGAGTCATGTGAGGGATGAGGCATAAACCAACACCTGAGTACCAGCAGCAGGTGAGAGGCAGCCTGTGCACCCATCTCACAGGGGAGGATGGTCCTGGCACAGGTCCACCAGTGCTGTGCCTGCAGCATGTTCCACCAGAGCTGTGGTAGATGGTGGTTCCTGGGTTAACCTGCATGGATGGCCCTGCCAATGCCAGCACAGGAGTCTTGCACCATCAACCCACCTCCAGGCTCCACTGCTCACCCTGAGCATGCCTGGGAGCCAGGCTGAGGGCTTCAGATGTGTGGTGATGTGCAGGCAAGAGAAGAGAACGGGCACCCTTGCAACTGTGCCCTGCAGTCAGGTTTATGAGTGATTGTTACTTTTACATGCATAAAAAAGGCGATTTGGAAGCTGATCTCAAGAACCTTCATCTTCTGCAGCTCCTCTGCTTTGCTGCTCAGCAGAGAGCACCTTGGTGATGCTGTGGCTATCTAGAAGCACTTTCCATGACAAAAACTAGAGCTCAAACACCCAACAGCATTCCAGGGGAGCCACTGGAGGCTTAACTACCCTGTGATCTTCTGCCCCTGGAGGTCTGCTAGTCTAGCCCTGGGCAGGTGTGTGATCACCACATGGAAGACAGTTTTGGGGTAGGATTAGAGCTCCTTACACAACTAGGTTTTGCCAGACTGGGTTTTTGACTTCCTGATGGCTATTTTTGCTGCAGAGACAGAACATTTTCTTCTTCTTCGAAGCCTTATATAATTTTCATTTTCTTCCTCCTTGCTAATAATTATGGCACAGTTTTTCTGGCATGTGATTGCTCCACCCCACCTCAGAAACACCCTTGCTCTGGCCAGGATCGGGAAATCCCTAATCATGGCAGGATGTGAGCACCAGCTGTCTTGCTCTTGCATGGATATGTATCAGCAGGCAGTGCAAAATGCTGCCAAGTCAGAATTGCTCCTAAATTAGATGTCCATGCTGTGCAAGTGGAAATGACAGTTCAAGGGACAAACCAATATAGTTGTCTTGGTATAAGGCTAATACGACATAAAGCACTTCTAGAGTTGCACTTTCAGGGTGAAAAAGCACTGTTTGAAGGTGCTTTGTTTTTCTATACTCATTAAGAAATCATTATTCTTTTGCCCTCATCATTATAAATGATGTCTTTGGGAGACTGGCAGTCTCTTCTTGCTTCCCTCCCTCCACCCCATTTTAAAAACATTCATTGTTACAGGGATATATCTTTCAGGGCTGTTGGCCCAACTCCACTGCTGGTGTGTAAGGCTGATTGTCTTCAGAGGAGTTACACTAAAAATGCATTTGGCCTTTTGTGCCTGGAGTATAATTGGTGGAACTGGTTAAAATCCAAGTTTGTGAGCCTCCAGCTACAGCTACATCCATGTAGTGTTCCATATGATTAGTGATTTAGGGTCCTCCACTTTAGGAGTGCAACTCAAGGTTCCTTAAACTGATGTCTTCTCCCAAAATTCAAAAATCTGTCTGGGGTCTCAAGCAGGGCCCACCAAACCACCATTAGTCAGCTCACCCATATTGTTGTTTATTAGTAATTGGTAACCTATTTAATTAGTCACTCTGAAACGTCTTATGTTTTATATGGCAGCCATCAATATATTCTCTTTGCTGTTGGTCTCAGCCTGCATTTGAAGAGGTTTCCTGACCTCCCTTATTACTTTTCTGAATGCTAAATTCCCATCACGTTAGTGTGGATCATACCCAAAGCATCAAGATGTGATATATTCCCTAAGCAAGATCAGCATGGTTATAGTTAAGCAGTTTGGATCAGATCCTTATCTGGGGTAGAAATCAGAGTAGCTTCTCTGAAGGCAAGAGGGAAATGGACCCTATTTTGCAGATGGGTTCCTAATGATTTTATCTATGGCTATTACAGATCCTCTTTGGTGATTATTTGTGCAGCTGCACCTTTAGGACTTTGTGACCTCTACATAATCTCACAAGAGACCTTTTGAGAGAGCAGCCGTATGAAATGTTCTTAAAATGATCGAAAAATATATTCGTTAAAACCGCATGAACATTTTTCCTTGTTAGAAACCTTATAAACCCTCCCCAGTGTCTGTGATGGCAACGTGCTGACATTTTCCCTTTGCCTGCAACCCCCTGCCCCCCTACACTTGCTGTTTCTGGCCCTCAGCAGCAGTTAGAGGGTGGAACCGCACGCCCACGTAGAAGACCTGGTATCTGTGTTTCCACATCACGAAGCACGTCAAGAGGCACACCAGGGCTGCCACCAGGTTGAGAGCCATCTGCAGGAGCAGGTACAGGTTGAGCATGCTGGTGAGGCTGCCACAGTCAGCTGCGTCCTGGTAGATGAAGGTCCTACCCAGGGGATCTTCAGTGTCCAGTTTGCACTGGCAGGACTCGTGGACAGTGTCACAGGTGAATTTTGTCATCTGCAAATAGTGGTGGGCGGCAAAAGCCACCGCCAGAACACAGGCAACCAACCCCAGGGCACTCAGGAGAAAATACATCAGCTGAAAGAAAGGGGAAAAAGGAAGATGAAAGAGCTTTTTCCAGCTGTGCAGAAGTTGAGGGACACACAAGGAATGCATGCATGTTCTTCTTAGGGGATGCATCCAATGGACTGCCTGGAGACTGGGTGCTTCAACAGCTGCAAGACAACTTGCAAGTTCAGCAGGTTGTCTCAAGAACTAATAATTCTGCCTCGCACATTTTATATGAGTATTGCCTCAAAATTTTGATACCAAGAAATTGGCATCTCTACACAGCTTTATATACATAGACCCTGAGATTAGCTCAGTTGGTTAAAACTTGGTTGTAATAATGCCAAGGTCATGGGTTCAATCCCCTGTGTGGGCCATTGACTTAAGAGTTGGACTCGATGATCCTTGTGGGTCCCTTCCAACTCAGAATAGTCTGTGACTCTGTGAACAGAGAGGGAACATCTTCCCTTACCATTGTACCTGCATTGGCAAGACTCACAGTCATTAGCTGAGATAAATTAGTGCAGTTGCCTTGAAGCAGAGCTGAGCACGCTGGGCTTGGGCTGACATCTTGTCCCAGGCTGTGCTGTGCAGTGAGTGTTTCTGAAACTTTGCTCAAGTGTTATTCCCAGCTCCTGGTTTACATGCCCAAACAGAGCTGATTTATACTTGCAAATGAGGCAGTGAGGTGGCTGATCTCCTGCTTGTGGCCCCATGAGGGCAACCAGCCCCCCTACTTCCCAGGCCTTGCTGTGGAACAGGATGCAAACCCCCACAAGAAAGTGACGCAGTGCTGTGCTCGACCCTTAACCGAAAGTGGTCCCAAAAACGTGGAGAAATCTTTCACAGGTGTGAAAGAGCAGCGAGCACCCTTCATTTCCCAGTGCTGCGGTGGGAGCAGGACAAGGGGCTGCTCATGACCTCCACTGCTCCTTACAAGAGTGGCGCCCTGAAAATAGGGTGGCTTTTATCAAGGGCAGCTCTGCAGAGTCCACCCCCACAAACAAATGAAAACTGGCAGCAACTCAGAGCCTTTGACACCCCAGGATGCACCTGAGAGTTGTGGATACCAGCACAGATGGACTTCCCTTGCTTTTGATAGCTGGAACTGGCAGTTGCTGCACTGCATACAAAATATGTGTGAATGTATATTAAAATCATAGTCTGAGTTTAGCCAAAATGGCATTTTTTTGTTCTGTTCCGCACTGTAAAAACGTTTATTTTTCTTGGCGTCTTATCTGTCAGACACATGGTATGGTTGGGAATTTGTTATTTTAAACAGCAGCTTCTCTCTCTCTCTCTTAACCTCAATACTGCAAGCAAAATATCAATATAAAAGCATTTTTTATGACCTTGAAACACCAAGTATGTATGTCTTGATAAAATTCGCACTCCTGGTGTATTTGTCTTATATCTACAGTGTGAATCAATCTTCTATTCAGTTCCCAGCTTGAAAAAAAATATTTGGGCTTACTGCAGGTCCTGAAGCACTATATACATTTTTCTCCTCATATCACTGAATTCTTACAGAAAGATCTTAGTTTCCAAGACTTGGTTACTATTCAATTTAATGACTTCCCCTGCAGCCTGAAACCAAGGGCAGCTTCAAAATAAGGGTGGCTCTTATTAAATGCAATTACTTTACCCCTGCAGCTTTCAAGGCAAAGGTCCATGGGAAAGGTGAAGCTGGAAAATGAGGCCACCTCCTCATGTAAAGCTCACAGAAGATGGAGTGCTACTGACTGATGGACCCCCTCCAAACACAGATGTGGGAATTCAGAAGCTGATGGCATGATTTTAAAAGGTGGTGCAAGTGTGTTTGATGGGGAAAAGAGAAAATGGGCAAACTTGTTGGTTGTTCTGAGATGCAGAAGTCCTAGTGGACTGGCTGGAAGTCCCTGGATTCAGCCCAGCAGAAGACAGAATCAGGCCTCCCTAATAAATGAGCTACTAAGCCAAGGCTACACGATGTGCCTGATTCTCCCTTGGCAGGTATATTATTTAGCTGCCAGCTCCTATCCAAAGTCAGGACACAACACCGAAGACATGCTCCAGGTACAGTCAGCAAGAATCTGCCTGTTGTGTTCGTAAAAGGAAGGAAATCTCAGCATTCAAAGACACAAAGAGCTTTTACAGTAATCCTGAGAGGCAAAGGGAGAAGCGTGGGGGACACAGGGCAATTTCCAAATTTCCAAATAGCTTATTATTCTCACAAGGCGTTTGCAGAGGAATCTCTCTGTGAGCTTCTGAAAATGAACACATTTCCAAATATCAAAGGTGATGCAAATGCAAACACTGCCTGTGAGGAGGGAGCACAAGACAGTGAGTGCTGAGATCCCATCAGCAGATTAATCACATGCCAGACCTGGAGGCAACTTCAGCATCACAAATACTACTGCGTGGTGGGCTCTGCCCAGGAAGCAGGACTTGGCACTGGAAAAATGATTTTCAAGAGCCTCAGAGAGATAGACACTGTGATAGCTGCTTAAATAGAAGGAGAAAAGGGAAGCGGGGACAGACAGTGTACGGTGAGGTCAGAGCACGGCAGCTCATCCTCCTTCAGGTTCCTCATATGGGGAAGGACAGTTTAGCAATAGTTACTGGCAATAGTTTTGCTCCGTGGCTAAAAAGAAATAATTAATCTATGATGGAATGAGTTCCTCATGGAAGAGGCTTCTCATAGTTATCAGAAGTGAAAGCAGGAGGGTTTGCAGACGTGGGGTGGGGCAGGGACCCCTTTTGAAGGGGGTGGTGGCTCAGGCACAAGCCTGTGCAGGGAACAGGAACCGTGATGTGTCACGGCGTGGGCTGCTGGGGCTGGGTGGGCAGGAGGAGAGGGTGTCACGCTACTGTGGGACATGTCATGATGAGGACCACAGTCAGATATTAGCACAGAGCCCAGGAAGTCCACAGGATGTCTCAAGATTTTCCTGTTTCAGCCTGGGGCTGGCTGTTGTCCCTTCTGAAGGGAAAAGCCACCCTTCCTCTGGATGGTCTCCCTTCCTGACAGGGTGCTGTGGGTACCCACAGCAGTCTCAGGAAGGGACTCCTGCCGAAAGCAGTCCTCACACCTCCTTCTTTAACAGGATCCTGGCCTCATGCAAGTGTGAAATGAAAGAAGCAGCTGTCATGAGGGAGGAAGGCACAGGGGACTGCACAGGTCTCCTCCTGTTTTCCACCGCAAGGGAGTCACTCGTAGTGGTCACCATGGGGGTTGACGAAAATCCCCAGGCCAATATGTGTGATCGTCTTCCCAAGTGAAGTGCAAGGGACCTCAGGGTGCTCACAACACTCCAGGGAAGCCCAGCCAGGATTTCCTTGTAGGGTGATGCTTGGCAGCCAAGTGCAGCCTTGGTGGGAACCAGCCACCAGCTGTGAGCACCTGGGCTGGGGAGCAAATCCCCAGAAGGACAGGCAGAGCAGAGAGGGCTGAACTTAGAATCATAGAATGGATTGGGTTGGAAAAGACCTGTGAGATCATCAAGTCCAACCCTTGGGCCAACTCCACTCCCTTTACCAGATCATGGCACTCAGTGCCACAGCCAAGCTCAGTTTAAAAACCTCCAGGGATGGGGAATCCACCCCCTCTCTGGGCAGCCCATTCCAATGCCTGAGCACTCTCTCTGCAAAGAATTTTTTTCTGCTCTCCAACTTCAATTTCCCCTGGCAGAGCTTGAGCCTGTGCCCCCTTGTCCTATTGCAAACTTGGTGCTGGATGAAGCATCAGGCCCCCAAGGAGGAGAGAACAACCCACTGAACAATCGACTTTGTCTCAGGATTGCAGTCTTGTACCCTCAGCCTTGTGGAGGACTAGCTAATGTTAGTCTCTAAATCCAGACTGCTTTTAACTCACATTTGAAGATTCAAAAAATTATACTAGAGATGTATGATCAAAACCCTGAAGGAGACTTTTAGCTCCTAATAATAATATAATAATGGCCAATCTTCGTGAACGAAGATTTGGGAAGGGCTCACCCCACGTGTGCCCTCCGAGCCTGCGCAGTGGATTTTTTTAGGTGAGGCACAGCGTGCGCAGAACTGGCCCCACCGTTTAACTCCTAAGGTTCATTTGCCACGGCCGAGCAAGCTTGGACAGTGACAGTGAAGTCCTTAGGACTATCTACAGCACCCAGTTCTAACCGGGGCTGACCCTGCTTCGGGGCTGACCCTGCTTCGCATCCGAGATCTGACAGGATCGGATGGCAGGGAGGCATTTAACTGCCGGGGGCGGTCCATACACTGAGACTCGAACTCGCGACCTAGGAGCCGGAGTCGGGAGTACTCTCCACTACGCCACGGGACCGCCCTTTAGCTCCCACTTTGTTAAAATATGTACGTGCCCTGCAGCCAGAAGCTATTTGTCCTGAGAGGGCACGTGGGATAACAGCTCCCAGAGGGGACATGGGACAGGAGAGGTGAACAGCCTGGCCATCATGAGTTCTGTGGCATCATTCAGGAAATATATTGAGCTGCTAGAGCGGGTCCAGAGAAGAGCAACAAGGCTGGGGAAGGGACTAGAGCACAAGTTCTGTGGGGAGAGGCTGAGGGAGCTGGGGGTGTTTGTGCTGGAGAAGAGGAGGCTCAGAGGTGACCTCAGCACTGTCTAGAACTACCTGAAGGGAAGTTGTAGCCAGGTGGGGGTTGGTCTCTTCTCCCAGGCACTCAGCAATAGGACAAGGGGGCACGGGCTCAAGCTCTGCCAGGGGAAATTGAAGTTGGAGATGAGAAAAAACTTCTTTGCAGAGAGAGTGCTCAGGCATTGGAATGGGCTGCCCAGAGAGGGGGTGGATTCCCCATCCCTGGAGGTTTTTAAGGTGAGCTTGGCTGTGGCACTGAGTGCCATGATCTGGTAAAGGGACTGGAGTTGGCCCAAGGGTTGGACTTGATGATCTCGGAGGTCTTTTCCAACCCAATTGATTCTGTGATTCTATGATTCTATGATTCTGGGGAGGAGGCTGCTTTGAGGGGCTATTGACTGAACCAAAAGTCTTTCAAGGCAGATTTTTACCTCTAATTCTGCCAAGTGATGAGGAACGACCCATTTTACATCACCTGGGGAGCAATTTAAAAAAATGTTTATTTTCTTAGGAGGGAGCGATGGCTCACATTGCTCCCTGTCAGTGTGTGTGGTGTTGCCAAGGGTGGCAGAGACATCCAAGCTGCCCAGCCCGACATGCCGTTCCCGACACGAGGGATGACTCCCTTCCTGCCTGGATGCCAAGTTCAATTTAATGTGGCAGTGAAAAGCCTGGCGTGGCAGCCCCCGCCCAGCCCAGCAGCTCCCTGGGCAGCTGGAACACTTCACTTGGGGCTGTAAAGGCAGTCAAAGGGCAGAAACAATCGCTCTTCACTCCCTTTCTTAATGTAAGAATGGGAGAAGCTTGAGAAAGTCACAAAAGACACACCGAGGTCTAATTTCTAAGGGAGGACGGATGCCAGGATTGGAAAAGCTGCTCCTTGCATTTTGTTTCCCTCTGCCTTTCTCACTTAATAATCACTGTTATTTTGTGCTGCTTGCGTCGGTATTTTCCTTGGTCATTATGTGTCTGCAAGATATTAAGAACCCTGAAAATTACAATAATAAGATAAAAATAGGGCAGAAAAAATGGTGTGATAAACAAGCATTCTCAGCCTTGCTCTTCCAGTCACTTACCAGCGTCAGCAAAGCAGTTTTGGAGTCAAAGGTGGGGTGTGGTGCACACTTTCTGCTCCTCTCTTGCAATGCTCAGATCAGAATTTGCTTTGTCGGGCAATGCATGTCCCCATGTTTTCCTAATACTTTCCCATTAAAAAATAAAACCTGATTTAAGTGGACACATTTTATACCACTCTACTTTTTTACTCTGCTATCTCTGCTTAATCTACTTAAACTCTCGATTTTTCACTGAAAACTTCCCAAATTATTTCAGCTTTGTCTATCCAAGTTTCTTTGAAATTCCTAAAACATGACAAATAAAATGTTATCTTGTTCTGACTTGAAATGTTTGTTATTAGAGTTACCCCTTTATAGGCTACAGTTTCTTCCTTGGCTGCCTGGAAAGTAACAGAAAACCATTCTTGCATTTCAGGTGCATTTTCATTTCGTTTCCTGTGGTCTTAAAAATATCCCTTGTACCAACTGTTCTGATTATATTTGATGACATAAGGAACAAAAAAATGTTCAAAAAAAAGTCAAGGTACCTTTACTGTGAACTGCACACACGTCTTCTCATCGGGATGGTACGAAATACAAAGCATAACAAATCCCACTAAGGACACCAGACAGACCTGCAAGGGAAGAGATGTAAAATATGTCAAGGTTAAAAAAAACCCTACAAAACACAATTTTTTTTTCCAAGCTAAAACACCTTTCTGTGTAGCAGGGCCATAACTCAAGAAGCAGCGTGGAAGCAAAGTCATCAAAGACACAGCCCAGAAATAGCCTCTAGGATGTGTGTCGAGTTTTTGTCCATACAACTTAACTATCAAAAAAGAGCAAAAGGCTTAGGAAGTTGAGCTTGGAAGCCAAAAGAACACCTCTGGGTGCTGACAAAGCTTTTATGTTCCCAGTGCAAGTTGTAAATCACTAACCAAAGATGCTGCTGGATAAGAGGCAGCACAGTTTACAGCAGAGGCTTTCACCCTCTCCTGGAGTGGACACCTTACTTACAAGACATCTATCTCTCCTGCAATCTGAAACTGTGTTTTAGCCCTGTGGCAGCAATTGCTGAAGGTTAACAGTAATGGAAAAGCATTTATGCACTTTATTATTCATTCAGCCGTCTTTATTGTTAATTCTGGATTTAGTTGCAGGAGCAGATGCTCCTGGGTAGGCATTTTCCAGCCAGGTAAGAAGAGAAGATCCTGCTCTGAGGAGTTAGCCTAATAAATATGATTTGGTTTTTTTAACACTCCTTTAAAACAGGGGGAACACTGGATAACCCCCACTGTGCTAAGCACTGCAGTCAAGTGGCCTGGGGTTGGGTCAGGTTTAGTTTGGATATTAGAAAAGGCTCTTCCCCCAGAGGGTGGTGGGCACTGACCCGGCTCCCCAGGGCAGTGGGCACAGCCCTGAGGCTGCCAGAGCTCCAGGAGTGTTTGGATGATGCTCTGGGGCACAGGATGTGACTTTTGGGGATGGTCCTGTGCAGGGTTAAGGGTTCAACATGATGATCCTTGTGGGTCCCTTCCTACACAGTGTATTCTGTGACCCTGTGATGCTGGGAGCATCTTGGTTATAAATGCTATTAAATTCTCAGTGACTACAACATGATTCTCCATTTTTTCACCTCTCATTTTACACTAGGAGTTTGGAAGAGGCTTTCTGCTTTCCCAGAGCAGTGGGATTTGCCCTCTTGGGCCAGACCCAAGTGGGAGCTGCCTTTGCAGGGGTAGGACTGCAGGGCTCTGTCACAGCCTGTGCTGTTCACATCCACATTTCCAGCTCCATAAGGGACCGCTTGACCTGCAGTGAAAAATGCATAGCTGTCCTTTCAGACAGCAACAGCTAAACACATCTCTTTTATGGCCTGATGTACAAAATACCAAACTTTCTGTGTCTGCATTGCTGGTGTAAGGCCCAGGACAGCAGCCCTGCAGAGGAAGAGTGACACAGAGCCATTCCTTCAAGAACCTGTGTGATTAATAACACTTTCTCCCATAAAGTTTTATTTCATGTCATTTCAGTAGGACATGAATAGGAAGCATTGCCTGAGAACATTTCTAAAGAAAGCATCAGTATTATTTACTCCTTTCCATGTCATGTGTATTTATACTCTGGTCCTGTGACTTACACATTGCCTCCAATTTATTTGTTTCTTTCTTTTTATTGTTGACAGCCGTAGCTGACAGGGTTGTCAGGGGAAAAAACAACCTTTCTTGTCAAAGGTCCTTCAGTGCTGGCTTTTTTTTTGCCCTGTGGTGGTTCTATCTGACTCAACCATGTTTTATTTCTCAGGATTAATCGTCTATGTCCTTGGTCCTTTGCACTGTATATTAATCTTTTAATTCAATTAACACACCCATAACACTTAAATCTTAAGGAGATCATATCTCTAGTAATATCCAAATGATAAACTCCCTCAGTAGCTACAGTACTGGCTGAAGGAAAGAACCTGCAGCAAGAACTAAAATAAATAATGCTTAAACACACTCGCTTAATGTCACAGCCCCCAAATGCATGAGAAATCAAAGGGGTTCTCACGGCAAAGCTGGAGATGAGTATTTTCAGGACCTGATGCTGAAGGATCTTGTTATGAGCAATAAATCAAATTTGCTTTGCTTCAGCTACACCAGTGGGCACTACATGGAGCAAGGGCCAGATTTGCCCGCAGGTTCCTCCCGTGAGACATCATGGGACTGTTCCCTCTGCACTCCCATTCCTGTGAAACCACACAAAGCCAACAGAGCTGCCCTTATTTCCCAGGGCAGAGTCACACACCAGAATGTTCTCTCTGCCTCCTACAACATTTGCAAACACCCCCCCAGCTTTCTCTGTAGCAGGATCAGACCTCCCTCTTCAGAAAGCTTCCCCTACAGAAGGCTGGTGGTTAAAAGGATTTCCATTCCTGCACGTGCTTTCCAAAGTTCCTCTGGGATTTCAATAGTATACTCAGGGATACTTGGAGAGGCACATTTGTAGAGAGGTATTTATAAAAGATTACACTGGGTCAGGATTCCAGCAAGTCTTGGTGAGGATATTTCAGAAGGCTTAAGTATTTCACAGAATCATAGAATCAGTTGGGTTGGAAAAGACCTCCGAGATCATCAATCCAACCCTTGGGCCAACTCCAGTCCCGTCACCAGACCATGGCACTCAGTGCCACGGCCAAGCTCACTTTAAAAACCTCCAGGGATGGGGAATCCACCCCCTCTCTGGGCAGCCCATTCCAATGCCTGAGCACTCTCTCTGCAAAGAATTTTGTTCTGATCTCCAACTTCAATTTCCCCTGGCAGAGCTTGAGCCTGTGCCCCCTTGTTCTATTGCTGAATGCCTGGGAGAAGAGACCAACCCCCACCTGGCTACAACTTCTCTTCAGGAAGGTATAGAAGTGATTTCTTTAGTTATAATATAGTAACAGTTTTTTTAAAAATCATAGATGTGTATTTTTCTAAGTGATGGTAAAAAATAATATGGCTGAGAATTATGACTCACATTGGTTTTACATTTTGGTTCTTTAAAGGTAAATTCACTCCTTGGAGGAAACCAAAGAGGAGGCTCAGAGGTGACCTCAGCACTGTCTAGAACTACCTGAAGGGAAGTTGTAGCCAGGTGGGCGTTGGTCCCTATCCCTGGAGGTTTTTAAGGTGAGCTTGGCCGTGGCACTGAGTGCCATGGTCTGGTGACGGGACTGGAGTTGGCCCAAGGGTTGGACTTGATGATCTCAGAGGTCTTTTCCAACCCAACTGACTCTATGATTCTATATAGGAAACAGCTTCATGCTTCTACTTTATACGTTATTAATAGATCAGTTTTGAATTATACCTGCAAAGTGCAACAGAATAACCATAAAAATCCTCATGGCAAATATTTTTTAGGACCTGCCAAGTGACTAAAACAGCTGCAGGCACGTTAGGGATGCAGTTGATGCTGATTGCTGAGCAGCATTAGGTAATGTTGCGTCCTGGTGCTTCAACAGCCACTGCAATATCCCAGTGTGGAGCGCACATTTCCTCTGCCTTATTGACCAAGCACACAACACAAAATGCATTTGAACTTGTTTTAGCACATGCTCGCCACCAATCGATGTGCATTTGTTACACAAATAAAATAGATTTGGTGGGACCTTCAGGACTGCAGTTAATTAGATCAGCTCAGGCAAACTGTTATCTAGAAATCCAGAAATCTGCATTTCTGTGCTGAGCAAATTTTGCTCAGGTTTATTTCAAGATCCTGTTTCAGAATTTCCATATGGACTAACACACCCTTTGCTGAATGGGTAGTGACGAGAAAGGTTATCCAAGGAAAGAATTTAATTTTAGGGAAGCGCTGTCTAGAAAAAGACTCAAATGTGATACAGAAGTATTTAGGAAAGGTAAAGATTTCATTTTGCTTAAGGCATACCCTGTGAAATCCCCCAGCTCACAATCCAGGGAAAACAGCAATTTCCTAGTTCTGGCTGAAAAACTTTAAAGTTTATGCTGTGCAAAATGTTTAATACTATTTATTTATTTTTGCAGGGAGCATTAGATATTCCTTCCATCGGGCAGGAATATCTCAGGGCTCAAAAGTGACTCAAGAATTACTGATTTTTAACCCACAATAAAAACAGGGTTAGAAATATTCCAGGTTGCTCCTGGGGAAAACTGGGGGAAACACAAACACATAGGGCACAAACCTCTGCTGTGGTCTGTCTTCATTATCTTTGCACAGTGACATATTAATGTGGTTTGCTCTTATTCTGACAGATTTCAAAACCACAGATTGCTCTAATCTGTCTCCATCTCTCCCTTGTATACTTGTGAACTGGTTTTCCTTTTGTCATTGCTACAGTTTTAGCCCAAAATGCAGAATAGGTGGTTTTCTGTAGCAAAGGGACTCCTACCCAGAGCATCCTGAAAACTTGGGCACATGAGGCTGGTAAAGCAGGAAAACTGGAAACATCCAAAATGAAGGAAGGAGACAAAAACATGCTTCAAAGGAGCATCTTGGGTCTAAGCCACATCACAAGATAGATGCTGCAAACACTCACAAAGACACAGTGTCGTTCATCTGCTCTTCATATGGAGGTTTGTCAGCAAGAACTCCTGGAACAACTTTTAGGGATGGAGGACAACACCTTTCAAACATACACAGTGTGAAGCCACACAGCAATGCTGAGACCCACAGGGGGACTCTTCCTATTTAATAAGAATATAAACTCAAACTTCAGGGGGAAATTGGGAAAAAATTCTGTTATGGACAAATTATATTTGCTCAGTTCAAGGCACCGTAGAACTTTCTCTTTGTAGGGACAAGGGTAAAGAATGATCTCTTGTAGCTGCCTCTGAAGTCTCTGGCTCACCCCCAGAGGTGACACTTGGCCAATCACAGAATCCCAGACTATTCTGAGTTGGAAGGGACTCACAAGGACCATCCAGTCCAACTCTTAAGTCAAAGGCAGACACAGGGGATTGAACCCACGACCTTGGCATTATTACAACCAAGTTTTAACCAACTGAGCTTGATGGCTCACCCACTTTATCAGATATGGCAGGGCTTAGCTCCCATCTACACCTTGGCAGACAAGTTATCCCCTGAACCCAACACTCCCACTGGACACAGGCTTTGATGCAAGAAAGAACATGTCACTGTGGGCTTTGTGATTATAAACCTGGATCCCCTCTGGTGCCACACATCTGCACAGGCCCTTGCAGGCAGCAGCACTGAAGGTCAGTGGCTTTCTGAGGTTTGAGGAGACTGAGCTGTAAGTAGGTGCTGCAGGCAGCTTTCACTGCCAGCTTTGATCAGCCTCAGGTCAGCCTGGGTCTCACTACCATGTGTAAAAGAAGCCAGTCTGCCACACTGAGGTATTAATGGGATTTTTTCCCCCCTTATAGACTTCTTGTTAAATTTAAGGAGAGTCTAGTTGCATATAAATAACTTCCAGAAATAATAGCTGTAATAATAATGAAAAAAATTGTATATTATGGTTGCAGGCAAAGGCCATTGTCATCTAGGAGATCATTCTCTTAACAGCCATAAAATCCACAATAACTGTCCATCCCTGCCCCACCTACAGAATAAAATAATGATGTCTTTACTTCAAGCCATGCAGTAACACACTGTGGCAGATGCACAACTTTCTTTTAAACCCTGTAAAAAGTCATCAAAACCCTGTAAGAATGTTGATAATCAAATGAAATAATATTTTTCCATAATGATCTTTGGGTCAGTTGCTCAGCAGTGAAAATGGCTCATCACTTGTGCTAAGGCAAGATTTAATTCCCACAGCAAAGGCTACACAGCCAGGAGCTGCAGCTCCAGTCCATTACTGCTGCTAAATCAGAACTACAGCCCTGGGTGAACAAACCCTTTGAGGGAACAAAAAAATAAAATAAAACTAGGAGTTCCCAGAGCCAGAAGTGATTGTCAGCCTGAGAAGGGCATGGCTGAGAGTGATACTTGACCATCACCTGTGGCATGAGGAGTGCCCATGACTATGAAGATATGAAAGGCCATCATCTCTGTGGTCAGGAGGCTACCCAGGCTGAGGAAAACTCTTTGCTTCCCTCCTTCCTAATTTTACCTAGGCTTTTTGCACATTTTGCACATTTTTGGATTATGTAGTGCAGCCAGGAATTCTGATTTCCACCCTCTTTCCCCTTGAGTCTTCAGCTACACCAGGGGCTAAACCACAGAGATGTCCAGGATTAGACAAGCCCTTGGCCAGGTATCACACAGACCTCAGGTCTGCAGTTAACCTTCTCAAATAATTCTTTCAGAACATTCCAACATTTTTTCCCATCAAAGCTTTCCACTCTGTGCCTGATCAAAACAAAAGTATGGACTTGAGTTAATCAGAGCAGAGTTCCTCCTAGAAGATGGTGAGATTTAAAGGCAGAGGGCTCTGAAGAACACAGCTCTGGTGCTACATATATAAATATATATATATATATTTCTAAACAAGCACTGGGAACCCCACCATTGCATATTTTGGGCAACATAACTCACTGGATACCAACCAGAGTTTCATGTGCTTTGGAGAAGGTTCAATTAAATACTAAACTTGTAGGCTCTTCTTCAAGGCAGTCCTCCCTCAAATTTTTTGAAATTTGCCCATGGCTAATTGAAACTAGCCTGTATGAAAAATGGATGCATGAATGACAGTAATTTCCACTACCTGCTTTGATGGCACAGGGTTTTAAGTGTCACCTTTTATTAAAAATTGGTTTCCCTAATAACAAGTAAAAAAGTTAAAAACCCAGCAAGGCTGTATAGGAAGTTAAGCCTGACTGAAAGCCACCTCCACAATTGCTGCAGGAAAAGGTGTCAAAAGCAACAACAAAAAAACCCAGCAAGGGACCAGGGCTAACAAGAAAGTGTCTCTCTACTTTCAGGCTTTAAAAGAGAACACATTTCAGGGTGGCTTAAATAGTCAGTCATCACCCGTATCAATACGGAAAGGGATCAGTTGCCTCTGCTCCAGCTGGGGACACTTCCCTATTATTGACAGGCACAGCAAATCCCTTCTGCCCAAGAGGAGCACAGGTCTAACCAACCCCAGCTAATCATCAGGACACGTTTTCCCCCAGTTTCTGACTTTTATCACTTTATAGCATGGTATTATCCCTTTCCCCCCCCCCAGGTGCCTGTATACAGCCTTCATCCTTTCAGCATCTGTCTCACAGCTACGTTCTCAAAGCTTCACATTTATACACATCATTGTATCTGTATTCAGGATGAAAATCCCAGCCCCTGCTTTCTCCTTGTTGTTGTTTTCCACCATTTCAAAGTTCAAATGTCTTGCACCATTCCCTTACCCAGCCATGCAATGCACTCTCTCCTTGTCTCCTGCAAACTGGATTTTCCAGCCATCATCTCGCCTATCCTTGTCCATGAGATTCTCAAAGGAAAGAATTTGTCTCCTTTGGCAAAGGTTTTGCCTTCAGTCTTTTTAAAGGTTCTTAAAAAAAATTATAATAACTAACAGAGACATAAACATTTCTGACTCCAGGTAAATGAAGATTGATTAAATTGCTTTTTCAGTTAAAAATCTGCCTGCCTTTTGCAGCACAAAGCCCCACATCAGCCTAACTCCACCAGGGCAGAGAAGCCAATGCTTGAATGCTGATGCCAAAAAGCAACAAGCCATGTCCACCCTTGGAGTAAAATGTAGGGCCCCTCTGGCCTGGAGAAATATGTGGGGAGATGGAGAATAGTCAGGGCAGGGAGGAGCATCAAAGCTCCTGGGCTGGGGGCTCAGCCCAGGGCAGATCTGAGATCCTTTTTGCAATAAAATCAGTGAGAGTTGGAGCCACAGTTGCTACTTTGAGCTGCCTGAGAAACAGGTTTTTTAATATGTTTTTAACAGTATCAATTTTATGAACATCCATAGATATCTCTCTCTGTATATATATATATATAAAATAATTTTCTAACAGAAAGAGTAAACACCCTGGATAATCATTTCTGATGAGCGCTTCTGTAACTTTCTGAACTGCCTGAGACTGCAAAACAGGGCTGAAAGGGAGCTTGCCCATGAAAACTCTGATATTCTCCACTTTTGATCACAGTGGAAATAATCTAAGAGCAGATTTTTCAAGGAGAAATACATCGTTTCTTCTTCTGGGTGTCAAAAGGCCACAAGCTAATGAAAAAGAATGAGAAGGATACCATTAATATCCACTGTTTCTGCAACACTTTTCAGCCCAGGATCTCAAAGCAAGGGGTGACGGATGGCCACTATTAACCCCACTTTGCAGGGGAAATAACAAAGTCTTAGCAAGGTTAAGTAACTTGCCCAAAGCTATGCAGCAAGTCAGTGGTGAGAAACAGGAAAAAAAAATCGAGCCCTGCACTCATGGGTGGGTTTGTGAAGAGTTTGTCCAAGCTCCAGCAGTGCAGCAAGAGGGAAGAGGCTGCCAGGGTGGTCCAGCCTTCAGTTTTGGAATCAAGACAGGTCTCCTGGAGGAGCTGGGCAACTGCTTCAGACTTTCATTGTAAATGGCTCCAGGTAGGTGAAAAAAATGCCATCCTTGCTGTTTTTAATTGCACTGATTTGCCTGTCCCTAGCAGGGGGACAGAGGTGTCCCACAGGGAACAGGCTGTGGAAGCAGAAGTGGTTAATCACGTAGGCTCCCTGGTTTCTGTCCAGAAACCTTTCCTTTGGTTTCTGACTAATGCCTCACAGATTCTGGACTAAACCAGTAGGTCTGAACGGGGTTTCAGGGTGAAATGCTTCTGACACAATGCAAGCTGCATCTTTTCCTTCTGCAGGAGCTCAGGAGGTGCCAGAGAGCCCCTGGGAGGAGAGCTCTGTGGTCTTGGAGCCCTCCTGGACTCCTTGTCAGCAGATCACTGGCCACAGGATGGTGAACCCAATCCCTGGCCTGAGGTATCCTCACCAACTGAGACAAATTTTGAGCCCATTTAATTCAGACTGCCTGGCCCGGTTTTCCTCAGTAGCATTTACTAAATAAAGTTCCCTTTTCATTCACGGTAATGCACTAAAACACTTGATTTTCAGCAAGGGATGGTGTCACCATTTTGCCACTAATAAAGAAGGAAAAAAAATAGCTTTCAATCAATCAGGGTCTATTTAACACATTAGCAATTTTCCTTCATTTCTCTGTCATCCTGCATTAACAGACGCAGGGTCAAATCCCGCCCTGGTGTAATTCCAAAGGAGTAACACTAGGAATGAGCTTCACCCATTATCTCTAATGTTGCTAAAAAGGCCTCCATAATAGATTTTTTAAGTTCTTGATTCTGAATACTAATCAAGTCCTTTAAAAAGAGCACTTGAGTGGGATGCTACTAAAACAAATATGCTCTGGTATTTTACACCACATCGTTCTGCTCTGATGCTCATTTCTGTGAGAAATATGAGCTTTGGGAAGCCACTTTCTGCCATGAGGTTTGATCTCAAGCAGCACATGGGTCATCCACCCCTACCTGTATGCCCTCCATGCAGCCCAAGAGCCAGCCCATAGGATGTCTAACCACACACAGGTCCTATCCAAGGCTCCTCCTTCATGGACCAGTTTCCCCCAGTTCTCCAGCGGCCAGTCCTCATCACACATCCCACCACAGCTCACCAGCAGCACCCTATGACGCACACACTCAGAAACTCCAGCTCAGCAGTTCCTGGCTGTCTCCTCCTGATGTCCCAGTGGGCACCAAGTACCTCCATGGAGACATCACAGCACAAGAGCAAAGTAAATGCAGGACCATGTTGTACCTCCTGCCTTTTGCCCTCAGAGATGCGCTTTGAACTCCTCCCTTGGTGCATCGCCCATGGCACCAAGGCAGGGGCTGCATCACCACCTCATCCTCTCCTTTCTAGCACTAAGTTTCCCTTTTACCCCCCTCTTTCCCTTCTGCTCCAGGCTGAGGGTCCAGGAGAGCAGTGTGGTTGCCCAGCAACTGGTCCCTGTCATCACCCTGAGGGCAAACAGGGGGGCACCAAAAGCCATTTTGAGCCAGTGAGGGATCCAACCACGCTTGAATGTGCTGGTGACTCAATATCACACCAGAGTCCCCAAGGTGAGAGTCACAGTGTGACTCAAAGCGTAGGTGCAGCAACCCCTCCCCACGGGGCTCTGCTGGGGCATCCTGGAACACGAGCCAAACAAAGCCCTGACCCCCCAGGAGATGAGTTCCGCCAGGGGTTATCCTGGCAGTCTGGTGAGTGTACAACATCATCACCACCACGGCTGAGAGCTGCGTTTTGCTTCAAGCATGACAAGTTCTGCCTGATTTTCCAGGGGGAACTCTGAAAGCAACTGAGCTTTGCCTCATGTGAGCCTCTAAATATCACTATTGCTGGCAGCTGCTGCTAAGAACAGGAGGGGTTAGAGCTCTGTTTTCAGAAAGCAGTGACTTTGGTGGGTTTTCAGGCCTGAGAAATTTTAAGTACCTAAACACCAATTTGTTTGCTAGGAATTCTTACAGTCTAACAACACCCAGAACTGTGCTAACACATCAGGATATATATCCAGGATATATTTTCCTGAAGCCTGCTGCCAAGGGGAAAAAAACCTGCATATTAAATCACATCCATGGTACATCCCAGGCTCATCATCACCACAACTTTGGCTCTCCACAGGCAAAACCACGTCCCCGAGCACACACAGCCAGCGGGGTCACACCACGTGTGGCACCACCCACTCCCTCCCCAGCTGGGTGCAGTCTGTCCCACCCATGGGGGAGAATTCAGAAGCAGCAGGCAGGGACGGGGTTAAATCCCAACACAGCACAGCGAGGAAGCTCGACAGACAGCCATTTCTCTCCTTGTCCCAGCTAAAAGTTGCGAGTTACAGAGTTATGCTCTCACTCCCAAAACCTGACGGTTACAGTTTGGTGGGGAAAGAGGGAAGGCAGTGCAAGTAATTAACATTTTTTTCCAGCATCCCCACGCAGGAGTGCACTGCAAAGCACAAGCTAATACGTACAATCTAGTGAACAGCAACCCTGTATTTTATTTCAGGTCTGTTGGGTATTGCAGGGAAGAATACGAAAGATTGTGTTATTCTGCAGGAGCAGTTTACTCGGAAAAGTAAACCCAGGCATTTAATCCCAGGAATATTTGTAGTTAGCATAACTCAAATGGTGTTGTGCATGCAGTTGGTTAGTCTAAAGTGGAGCGTCATGCAGCTTGCATTAATGCTGGCAAAGGCACTTTATGGAGAAACAGACTTTATGCTTACAATTATCCCAGCCCAATATGGAGTGTCTCTGACTAGCAGAGAAGAACTGATGCCTGCCATAAGGAAGCCCAGCACTGTTACAGAGGTGCCTAATGCCAACTGCAACAAAGCCAACAGCAGCGGGAAACGGCAGCCACAACAAGTGTGGGATTCCTCCTCCTGGCCGGTTTTGGGATCCCCCTTGGATTTCTTCTGCTTCTTCTTCATCGCGGGCTCCTGCGCCTTGCTGGAGTCGGTGCTTTTCTCCCCTTCAGGTGCCTTCCCTGTCTGGCTCTGGTTGTTCGGGGCCGTGCCGTGCTGGGCTTTCTTCTCCCGCTTTCCCATGCCGCTGAACTTTAGGATCTCACGTGCGTGTGTGTGTGTGTGTGTGTGTGTGCGCGCCGGTGGGAGGGGGATTTTTTTTTCCTGCCCCCCAAAGCTTTGCTTTGTGCCGGCTGAGTTGTTCCTGGTATTTGAATCAAGGAGGCTGAACAAATATGGAAAACATTTGGAGCAGATTGTCAGAGCTTCGAAATGCCACATATAGCCCTGAGAAGAGGGGGGATCCGAGGGGGGTAGCGAACTGCCAACGTGCAGGCGCCGGGCTGGCTGCGCACACAGGGCTGGGCTTGTGAGCGGCCACGGCTGTCCGGGTGTGAGCACGCACGTGTGTGTATGTGTACATGTGTGTGTGAGTACATGTGTGTGTACATGTGCGTGTGTGTGCTTGTGGAAGGGCTGGCCAGGCAAACAGCAGGCAGAAATTCCACCTTGTCAGCTAATGAACCGGAGGCAAAGCTGTCTCGCCGGGGAGCCGAGGGCAATGCAGTGGCTGCGCAGGGAGCAGGCAGGTGTGAGAGCCCATCACGCCGGGGCTCCCCGGGGCATCACTGGCATCACGGGCTCCCCAGGGCATCACGGGCTACCCGGGACATCACTGGCATCACGGGCTCTCCAGGGCATCACTGGCATCACAGGCTCCCCGGGACATCACTGGCACCACAGGCTCCCCAGGGCATCACTGGCATCACANGGCTCCCCGGGACATCGCTGGCACCACGGGCTCCCCAGGACATCACTGGCATCACGGGCTCCCCAGGACATCACTGGCACCACGGGCTCCCCAGGGCATCACTGGCATCACGGGCTCCCCAGGGCATCACTGGCATCACGGGCTCCCCAGGACATCACTGGCACCACGGGCTCCCCGGGACATCACTGGCACCACGAGCTCCCCGGATCATCACTGGCAGGCACAGCATAACTGGGGGAGCCCACACATCATCCTGCACGCTTCATACACTCTCTGAATCATATTGAATACATGCACCTTCAGCTGACTGCACGTATGGAAAGTATGAAATTAACTTGATAAAAATTCAAACTAATGTCCTGCAGGGCCAAAAAGGAATCCTGCCTCTTCCCAAAAGTTATAAAAGCACATTTTGGAGGCGTGTTTTGTGATGAGGCAGACAGGGAGCAGCAGTGAGGACTGGTGTTTCTGGTGCAGGTAGTGGTGGGGCATGGAGCTGAACATCTGCTGGATGTGTTTCCAGGGCTGCAAGTTATCCATACCAGGGAGATTGTGTATGTTATCTAAAGAGAGAGGGACATCTTATAGTGGACATGTGGTCATTGCACTTCATCCATGTGTTGGCTTACACTGGTGTTTGGGGACAGCACACCAAAGAATCAGAGAATTATAAAATTATAGAATCGATTGGGTTGGAAAAGACCTCCGAGATCATCAAGTCCAACCCTTGGGCCAACTCCACTCCCTTTACCAGATCATGGCACTCAGTGCCACGGCCAAGCTCACTTTAAAAACCTCCAGGGATGGTGAATCCACCACCTCTCTGGGCAGGCTATTCCAATGCCTGAGCACTCTCAAAGAATGGCTCTTTGCGGTGACCAGTATCAGAACACAAGGGAACAGCCTGAAGTTGTGTCAGGGGAGGTTTAGATTGGATACTAGAAAAGGATTCTTCCCCCAAAGGGTGGTTGGGCACTGAACCCCAGGGCAGTGGGCACATCACCAAGGCTGGCAGAGCTCAAGGAATGTTTGGATGATCCTCTGGGGCACATGTTGTGACTCTTGGGCATGGTGCTGTGCCAGGCCAGGAGCTGGACTTGATGATCCTTGTGGGTCCCTTCCAGCTCAGCACATGCTGTGATTCTGTGATCTGAAGAAGTAGTGGGGTTTTTTTCCAGAAATGCTCAAAAATCATTCTGTGGCTGAATCCAGCACTGGGAGCCCTGGCAAAGCCTCTCGGTCTCCAGTGGGGCTCCCTGGGGTCTCCCCCTTGTAGGGGCTCAGAGAGCTGGGGTTAGACATTGAATTCTTGGTCTGTGAAGAGGAGGGAGCAAGAAGAGGTGGGTGGTGAGCAGTCCCATGCCAGCAGCTGTGCCAGCAGTTGTATGTTCAGCCATGGCACATGAGTCCACACAAGGGAACACTGTGGGAAGTGGGAACGTGCCGTGATGCCTGTGCTCAGCTCATGCCACAGGAATTACTTAAAAGCTGAGGGGTAAACAGATGCTGAAATGCTTTCTTGGCCCAGGGCAGAGTGTGTACAGCCTGATGCATTGCCCTCCTCAGAGCCAGGAGCAGCATCAGGGCCCTGAACTCACACTCTGCATGCAGCTCCGTGTCCTCACTATCACGGGGATTGCTGTGAGGACACCTGTGCTCATGCTGCTGGCCCACAAACACCACCGTGAGCATCATAAGTGGACCAGCCATCTCTGTCCACACCATTTGGCTGTTTGTTTTTTTTTTTCTTTCCTTCCCATAGAAGTAGATGACAGGAGCAAAGTGTTGGGAGGAGTGGGGCAGGTGGGAAGACACATCAGATGTTGGGGAAACCACCACCAAAGCTGCCTTGGAATGCTGCAGAGCAGTTTAACTGGGATTAACCAAAAGGTTGATCTTGCACACGCTGAGGAAATCTTTCCTCTGACACACTGGCAGTGCCTTCTGAGAAACTACTCTATTTCCAGCTCTTTATGGCATTTAACAGCAATGAACTGTGTCTTCTGTATTAATAAATTATGATGTCACTTTGTTTTATGGGTTAAGCAATATCCTCTTTGGTTATTTATAATACCAAACGGATGAAAGAAAATTAGAAACAAAGCGGTTTCAGATGATTTCTGCACACATAATTCTCGTGCTACATCCATAGAGCAAGATTATCATATATGGTTCAAAAAAGGAAAAGAAACAAGAGGTGAAAAAAAAAATTGAAAAAACCCCCCTTCTTCTCTAGTCATGTTGCTTAGTGTAGTGTGGTTTCATAGCTTCCCACCAAGACATTTTGTCACTATCACCTTTATAAAATATCCTTACAATATCTTGTCTCTTAAAACCACATACAACTATATTTAACCAAGTCTTTGAGAGGAATGTGGTGTTCAAGGTTCATCACTAAGGAACCATGACCATCATCATCACCAGACAAGGAAGCAGTGCCAATGCTCAGAACATGTTTTACTGATGCCCAGTTGAACATATACCTTAATTGTTAGAGTTAAATGAAGCTAAATTTTCTTTTTCTTTATGCCCATCCCTTTCCCTAGTTCCATCCCACAGATCTTTACTGTGGTTTTCCCCCAGGAAAACCCCTGGTTTAGCACCTGGGTTTGTGCTGGCAGCTAGATTTATGACCCCCCTCTTCTAAAAGGGGCCAAAATCCAACTGCTTTATTCGTGCCGACAGTCACACTGGTTTCAGGAGGAGTAATTGCCTGAGGAGGATGAACAGGATTTAAACCAAAGTCAATAAAATGAACAAGCACCTTGCAGTCAGTAAGAGCCCTTGTTTATCTCTTGGCCCAAGAACCTCTCTTAAAACAGGCACTGAAATATCTTTCTGCACAGCATCTCAAAAATGAGGCCATGGTCCATGGGCATAGGTGGGAAATCCAGCAGCTCCCTGCAGCCCCTCAAAAATTCCAGTTATATGGCTGGTGCCCAGACTCCTTAGGGCAGGAGAAGTCTAGGTCAGTTCAGGGGACACCTTCTGTACAGTGAGGAGAAGTTTGGGTGTGGAACTGTGAAACATGATCAATGCAGATCAGAGTTTGCCTTCTCACAGCTGTTGGAGTCCAGAGTAGCCGTACCCTGTGGTTTTTCCAAGGAAACCAAAGACTTTAGTTGCCATCTGCCCTGGTCATGCTGGGCCAGGGAGCCTGCCCTAAGCTCCCTGCATACTTAAAGTCATATATGACATTTTTAATCTGTGCAGCAATACAGTTATCAGGGGTCAAATACGTTGACAAAATTGGGGACAGGGAGGTTGTTGATTTTAAATGATTAAACAGCATGTACTGTGGCTAACTTGCCTTGCAAAGTAAAACATGCCTATCTTACATGCTGGAAAGTTAAATGGGCATGGGGAAATGAGATGGATACAGGATTGATCTTCCATAATTATTATCTGGACCAGATTGTATTTGCTGATTCCACTTGGCATTAACAATTGAGTGTAAAACAGCTGTGAAGGAACTCACAGCACTGGCGAGCAATGACAAATTAAAAGAATTACTTTTTTAGAAATTGAAAGATTAAACAAGGACACTGAAATAACACTAAATTTTCTCAAGTAATACATCTCCCGAATGTCACTTGGATTTTCCCAGTAACACAAGAATAATCATTACCATTTTATGCCCAAAGGCCCTGATTAAGTGTGTTCTTAAATGAAGCACATGCTTGAATACCCTTCCTGGAGGAGGATGCTTTCTGATTCGAGCCCAGCTACCATCTCTCATGTGGCACGCAGTCGTAATTCTGTGTCCTTTACACAAAATGAGTCATGTTGCACAGCTTTTCCATGGCCAGATACTGTCCTCTGTAAAACATTGCCTACTCTTGTTCCTCCCTTTGCCAAGAGGCAGCACAGCCCGGGTGACGATGACAGCAAGTCAAACAGCACACACAACGTCAGACATGGAAAAGGCAAGGTCTGGGCTGCAGCTTTGCAGTGACACAGTCTTTCCTACTGCTTCTCCTATGGCTGAGGACACACAGCACTGCATGGGGCTCCAGAAACCTGGGATTTTTCCCCTCTGCCATTTTTTGCCCTGGAAATAAAGCGGGTTTGGCGTGGCTGAACTCATGGAGACACATGGACGCGCTGCTCCCACATAATCACATTTACACAGAGATTTCTCCAAGGCATCAGCAGCCCGGCCAAGTGCCAGGCTTGCAGCACACAAATCCAGAGCAGCAGAATTAGCAAGGAACAAAGGCTTGGACAGGGCTCTCCGTGTTGCCCCAAGGACTGTGGGACTCTTGGCTCTCTTTGCCCCAAGAGCATCTCCACAAAAAGCTGCTGACCCAGGGACCCCCTTGGAGATGCCACCCCCAGGGTAGCAGCTGGATTCAGGAGGGAGCCAAATGTGCTGCAGGATCACCACTCACCAAGTCAGTCTGGGCAATGGAGAAGCTGAGACCCTGCTTCATCCTTCCTTCTTTTTCCCCTGACCACACAGAGCCCGACCAAGCAGCACCGAGGCACAGCCAAGGAGCCAAAGCTCAGCACAAAGATGGGGTGATCAGTTTAGTAACAGGGGATTCTCTATTAGAGTAAATGATGAAAGGTTCTCCCTGAAAGCAGAGGTTTGAAGTCAAGCTGTG
Source organism: Sakesphorus luctuosus (assembly GCA_013396695.1). NCBI lineage: Eukaryota > Metazoa > Chordata > Aves > Passeriformes > Thamnophilidae > Sakesphorus > Sakesphorus luctuosus. Next base: position 452,791 of record VWZD01005151.1, read on the forward strand.
ATTTCTAAAAGCTCACACACACTGACAACAGATAACAGCAACACATAACTCTTGAAAGTGCAACTGCATAAAAGAAAAGGCCAATCAGAAACGGGTCCAACACATGCAGTCCAGGCTGGACTCTGCCACAGCCATTTTTAAAGTTCAGGTCATCTGGAGGTGAGGCTTGTTTTTAACAGCCTCTTTTGAGACCTGTTCATGTTGTTTTGTGTGTCTGTAGGCTCTGCTGTGAGTGTTGGGTTGGGCCAGATGATGTCCAGGGGATCCATCCAACCCACAGTATTCTTTGTGTGTGTTCCATGTGCCCTTTTAGCACTACTAGGGATTAGATCCAGGTATGAAGCCCTTCATTTTAGCTGGGTGGGGTGACAGATGTGGAAAGAAGTAGAACAGGAGTTTTATGTCAGGTTACTCCACACTTGGAAGCTGCATTTTTAACAACTCCCTTTATTTCCTCCATCACATCTGACAATGAAGTAAACCTGTGCATACTAAAGGAAGCAGGTCCTCTTTCAGATTGGGAATAAATTCTGGTTTTCAGCCTCCAAAATGACTGCTGCACCAGTTTAAGTTCCTAAATCTTTGCTTTTGCTAAAGCTCCCTTAAATGCCCTGTGCCTGAAACTCTCCACCTCCAGCTGTGGTTCTCTGAATCCAGAGAGTGTCCAGAGGCATTTATGGGGGTGTCCTATATAAAACTTAACAATAGTCAAGATGTCCATAATGATTTGACTGTTTCTGCCTTGTCTTCTACTCTTACAGCAGGTTCTCTGGGTTGGAAATTATATTTTTTTATCATGTTTCTGCATGAGACCTGGAGAGGATCATGGAATCATAGAATTGAAAGGGATCAATGAGTCCAGCTCCTGGCAACCATCCCCAGGAATCCCACCATGGGCATGAGAGGACCATCCAAACATTCCTGGAGCTCTGTCAGCCTTGGTGCTGTGCCCACTGCCCTGGGGAGCCTGGTCAGTGCCCACCACCCTCTGGGGGAAGAGCCTTTTCCTGAGATCCAACCTGACTCTGCCCTGGCACAGCTCCAGCCATTCCCTCGGGTATGGATCCTTATGTGCTACAACTGCTAGACACTGAAAATTGGGATGGAGAAGGAAGAAGCGAGAAGCTGCCACACTACACGAAAGCAAAGCTACCTCCTGTGGCTTGCTGTGCATTACCAAGCTCTGCCAAGCATTTTAGATCAGCCCAGAGTGCTTTGCAACTCCCTGAGCAGAGATAAGGAGTTTAAAAAGGAGGGATAACCAGTGTAGAAGCACTCTGTGTCCTCTCCAAAGCTGGTCCTCTTTCTACAAAGTTTATTTGAAGAGTATGTTGTCCACCAAAACATGTTATTATGATACTGTGGCTGTGAGACCTCCTCACAATATGCAGAAGTGCCAGGAAATCTGTCTGTGGCTTTACAGCAGGACACAGGCACTGTGGGCAGCAGAGGGAAGGGCAAGGGCTCCTGCTCTCACTTTTCATTTATGAGAGGGATAAAATGAAGAAATAGAGGAAGAAAGAAGTCTGTGAAGCAGCACTGCTGAAGTCTTGTTCATCACTCACACCCCAATATGAGTCAATCCCATTTATGATTATTTTACTGGTTCCACATCACAAATGGTTTTCATTTAAAGGCACGTGTGTCACCGATGCCAAGTGAAGGCAACACTCAGGGGTCCCAATGGCACATGCTGCCTGTCACAGGCCTGTGACCCTGGCTCAACAGGAAATGAGGCCAAATTACACAAAAATCTCTCTAGAACAAAACCCATCAGCCTCTCTGGGGTTTCTCTCCCAGCGTGGGGACACATGCCATGGGGGAAGCCTTGCTGGGGCCAGATTCAAGACTTCTGGCAGTAGCATCACCCTCATGGGCTGCTGATCTCCATTTTACCTCGGAGAAACTGCAATTGCCCCTTGTCCATCCCAGCAGGCAGCCCCTCACCCTTACTGGCAGTCTGTGGAGGGTAAGCAAGCAGAGGAGAAGCCCAGCTAAGGGCTTTGGGGTGCTGACTGTCCCTGTAGAGGGTGAAGGTGGGATGAAAAAAGAAAAAAAAAAGCATGGCTCTTGCTGTTCAGCCCTCCACTTCTTTCCCACACCCCTAAGCACAGAGCTAGGAGCCCACAGAAAGTGGCAAGATGGACAGACTGCAGGAAATCCTACGAGGTGGAAAGATGATATTTAAAATCTAATCTCTGGCTTTGCTCAGCTCTGAAAAACCAAGTTTTGACTGCACAGGTGGGACTCCCATCCAAGATGGAGGGATCAGTGGGCACAGGAGTTGAGGAACTCTCCATCGTAGCAGCAGGTGCCAAATGTGCTCAGTTCATCCCATGCAAGTCAATGCTTGGTAATGAAATTAAAAAGGCCTCATTCTCAGGAGGCACATGAAAAAAACTGCTTCTGAGCTACCAGCAGCTCTAATAAGGTGCTTTCTCCAACAATCCAGGACAAACTTTGTGGAACATACGCATATGTATCTCACTCCTTGGACTTTCTGGCATTTACAGACACTCAGGGCTTTGTCTCTGCAGCTGGCTCAAGGTCTCAGGCTGGCACTCAGGCAGTCTCACCATGTTATTCAGGGCTCCAGACATGCTTCAAGGTCTGATGTACTCACAGACCCTGCAGTTGCCCAAAATACACATTTGGGTCCTCCACAAGGCACCAGCTGGAATTTTCTGAGGAGTGGTCAGTCCTTTGAAAGAAATCGCTTGAGACTTTCTACCCACCAGGGTCCACCATAAGTGGTGCCTTTTCTCAGAGTTGTCTTTGGAGGCCTGAAGCTTCTGAGTGCTGGAGCCAATGTCTTCAGCCCAGCTGAAGTTGGTTGCTGACTTCAGTGTGGCCAAGATTTGCCTCTGCCTCTTGGCTGGTTCAAAGATGAACCTCATGATCCTTCCTGGAGACAGGAGACCTGAGTTTACTGCAGTTCATTCCTTCCAGTCTCCTTCTGAGCTTGTCTTAGCAGCTACAGGACTGAGTAGATGCTGGGCCATAATCTTCTGCCTCACAAAGAGCTGGTTACTCCTAGAAATCAGTATCCCTTTGCTTCCTGCACTGCTGCATTGATTTAAACTATCTATAAAGCATCTCCACAAATTATCAAAACTGCCTGGTCTTTATCTGAGGCAAAACAGAGGTCTGAGGCTCAGGCTGGAGCGACATTATAGCAGATTTAGGACTCTTAACGTCTGCCCAACTCTCCCCTTAAAGAGGTCCCTAATCCCATGTCTCTGCACTCCACCTCTCAGTGGACTCAGTTTCCCTCTGAGCAGCAATGCCAATGTGGCTTCATGTTTTAATGTAAAAGGGTTCTTGAGGACACAGGGCTTTCTGCACTGCCAGGATTCCTGCATGTGCTCCACCAGATGTTGAAGAATATTCCCTCCCACCCAAAGTTACCGTGAGTTATTACATTTTCTTGGCTTAGCATTGTTATGAAATGCCAGGCCTTTGCAACTTGCCTGACTCTCTTTTGCAATGTCCCCAGGGGAACACAACCACTTTTGAAGCACTGGTGGGGTCCAGCAAGCCCTACAGACTTGCATCATCTTTCCCTCTGGAAGAACCCCAACCATCCCTGCAAGGTAGGTGAGACAGAACAGGATGGGAGAGGAAAGCAAGATGTGCTGAGCTGCTGGTGATTTGTCTGAGGGCTGCCTGGGGACTGCTTTGAGTTGGTATTTGCCTGTCACACAAAAGAGGGAGGAGTGCATGGAGAAATTTCCTGATGACACAGACATGCAAGTGCTTGTCAATACACGAGAGGCCCCAGCCTATCAAACAGGAAGAACTGTGTGACCTTGAAGATGGGAACAATGGGAATAGGATGAAATTCAGTTGTGCCAAATGTAAGGTTTGGCACATAAGGCTGAAGTGTCAGAGTTTCTCTGGGAACATAAAAAGTCTCCAGCGCCATGGCTGGTACACAGGATTGCTGTGAAATGGCAGCACAGTGTGGCCATGGGGAAAGGTAAATGAGGGCAAGGCTGTATCAACTATTTCCCACATGGGCCTGAAAAGTATTAGTGATGGAGAACCCTGGTGGACCCTGTGAGGAGGCTGCACGTGGCTTTATTCATCTCTATTAGAGAAAGATGAATTGTGACAGGACCAGGCGTAACTAAGGGCCTGTAGGGTGCTGGGGGGGTGGGCTGGAGACCCTACATAACAACAGGAAACTGGAAGGGATTGCCTCGTTCAGCCCAACAGCATTAAAGGTTAGAGAGGACACAATTGGTCTATAAATATCTCCTGTTCAACTTAAAACAATGTTGGCACGAGGACAAATGGATACAAATGGCCATGAGTGCATTTAGCCTGGAAACCAGAGGAGGGTTTCTAACCATTGGAGCAGTGAGACTGAGGAACAGCAAGAAACAGCTCATTGTAAGGCACTGTGGTATCAGTTTTTGAATTGCACCAGCTGACATTGTTGCTTGAGATGATTCAGTGATGCAGGAAGTGCCTTCCTTTCCAAATCTCCATTGTGGGAACACTTTTGGTGCCTTCTTGCTCATAGAGCTGCCCTAACTCAGTCACTGGAGAAGACAAGTCTCAGTCCCCCAAGAGATGCATTAGGGCTTGGCATAATCTAACTCCTGATTTGTTAGTGGCAATTATTTTGATTTCACACATTTCTTACAGAATAAACTGGAGACTTACATCAGTATCCAGTTTGGGTTTGGATTTTTTTTTTGTAGTTAATACTTTGTACTTATATAGCATCTTTCATCTTTCAAAGTGCTTTACATACATTAATTATTTAATTCTCCCCGTACCCCCTTTGATCTAGGCAAGTATTATGATGCTCAGTTTACAAGTGGGGGAAGCAAACATAGAACAAATCCTTGCTGCTAGGCTCATCCTACCAGGATTGATGCAGCTTTGTGGCTGTGAAAGGCAAGGAAAGGCTACATGATGTGTTCCATGAGGCACACAGACTCCACAAGCAATCCAGCGGTGGAGCCAGGGGGATAACTCCTCTGGATACCCTCTTGTTCCAGAGAGGGAGCGACAGGGAGGCTGCCAGGGAGGGCTGTGCAGGATTGCTGGATGTACAACAGAGGAGCAGAGAATGAGATGTCCTGTGCTCCAGAGAAATTCAGTTTAACCAGAGCATGCAGGACAAAGCTCTCACGGTGGTGAGCTGACTAAGACCCAAGGAACAGGAATAAATGCAAATAGTTAGAAGTAGCAAATGAATAAGAGCTGACACTGATCTGTGTAGACATGCTTTCAGTGAGATGTGAGTCTTCCCTTTCAGTTAAAAAGAAATAACAACTGATGTATTTTTGATCGTTCTTGTGTTGAATGTTTACGTCGTTTTTCAGAGTGACTGTCGGAGGCTGATTTGGAGATTTCATTGCTAAATAACTGAGTCATTTTTCTTGCAAATTCACATAGTGCTGTTATTTGTGTGTTTGGATTGCTGTGGTGATGTGAGGATGCTGCAAATGCACTCTGCCTTATTCCAGAGAGAAGTCTCACATTCCCTCTCTCTTTTTCAGCATTTTAAGGGGCATTTCAGTCCCTGTTACTGCTAGCATTAATTCCTAGAGAAGTAAAATGGCAAAGGTTTTTTAATTTCATGGTCATTCTGATATGCTAAGTGGTGCCAAGAGAGTCAGTGGGAAATCAACAGAGCTGAAATGCCCATGGAACATGGAAAGTGTTGTTAAAATAACACTGCTAAAGATTAGTAATTAGCAAAAATTATTTTAAAGCGTAGCATTTTAATTAGCTGCAAATGCTGCTCACTTTGCAGTAGTATTACCCACAAAACTTGCTGCACCTGAGACAGTTAAGCTCCTCACCTGCACACAAATCCCTTGGGAATTCATGGGTTATAACTGTGAGATCCATGGTATTGTGCACTAAATAAAAGGAAAACTGTATTAACAGAACAAGACTGAAAGCACAACCTTCTAACAAGCACAGTAGAGTCAAAGATGCAGTTGCAACTGTCCTGTTGTGTCCCTCTCTCCTGCCAGAGATCCTCTGTGTTTCTTAATATTAATTCTTACTATCCATTCCTTAAGGATCTGTGTGAAAACAAGACCATTGTCTATCCATTCAAGCTTATCCCACCTCACTGCATCCATGGACTTTCTCAGTGTTTGGTAATGGTCCTTTATTCCAGAAAACCTCAATCTGCAGTTGTGGACTCATCCCTCATCCCTCGGGAAGGCTCTGCATTCTTTCTCTTTCTTTGCAAAGTCACACAGTGTGAGAAGAGTAAAGAAAGAGATCTCAGTGTCCCCAGACCCACAGGGAATGCAGGGCACCAGCAATCCAGGAAGAGGCAGAGGCCACCCAGACGATGGGAGAAAGAAAATGAGAGGAACTTTGTGCTAGGACAGTGCAGTCTCTGCCACAGAGAGTAACAGGGCACTGAGATGCCTCAAAGCGAAGCCACACAGAGCATGGGTTCCATGGACTGGCTGAAGGAACTCATGTTTGGAAAATCTGCAGATGGGGGTGATCAGGAGGGAGCTGGGGTGGAATGGGGCATGGGAACACCTTCCCTCTGCCTCTGTGAGGTTGTGATGCAGGACGTCAGGGGGAGGTAGTTCCACATTCTGATCAGGTATAACCAAGAACTGCCTGTGTTTCCATTTTAAAATGAGGAACTGAGGCACAGAGAGCTGAATTCTGTAAGCTTGGGCTCTCCTGAGGACCCTCAGTGTAACAGACTCAGCAGATATACCAGGCGCTTGATTCCAGGTATATGCCAGTGGGATGTGCATCCCTAAATATGCCCAGTAAGCTGGGTCAAGGCCTGTCCAAGGTCATATGGGCAGCCCGTGGCAGAGCTAGGGGTTGTCCTCCTGCCTCCTAAACACAAGCAAGTGCCTTTATAATAAGGTCGTTCATGCCCTTAATTCCTCTGCTTGTAGAGGAATTAATAGCTGTATATTAGAAACACTACACTGAGGGAAACTTACACTTCAGTTACCTGCTCATGTAGCACTGTCACTATGACTTCTATAAATATCAATTGACAAAGGTGCTGGTCCAGGCAATGATCAGACAGCAGAGAGAGACAATTATGATTGGGACTGTCCATGTGGCTGCAAACCCACTGAGCATCCTGTGATCCAAGGCCTCACTGAGCTGCACCACATCAGTGTGGACCCACAGGCACTCAGACAGAATTTGGTGGGCTAATGGCAAATGGTGGGCTTGATCCTAAACATCTCTGCCATGTCATTGCTAAACAAGAGGCAAGGAAGAGTATTGGTTTGAGGATGCACAGCAAAGTAACCTTTGTGAGATCTCAACTGGTTTCAAATAGTTCCAGTTCAAACTATGTTGAAAAAAGCAGCAAAAGGTTGGGGGTTATCAATGCACTGTAACTAAAACCACAGGAAACTTCAGATGGGAAGGCCAGCTGTGTGGGATGAAGAAAACAGCAACAGACACATTTCTTAAACCAGCTTTGGAAAGTGAGTTCAATTTGCACAGGTCAGTTCAATCCCAGCACTTCCAAACCTCTCAATATTTCACTGTGCAGCTGTAATAATTTCTACCACAACTTTCTGGATGTAGTTTTTCAGCTCACCAAATTTCAAACCCCTGTTTTATAAAGCCAGTTTGAGCCACTGAGCGAAAAGGTCACCAGAAGCATTTCATGTGGTGTGAAACAGCTTCTTCTGCCCTTGCCTCTTGTGCTAGGTGCCAGGAGTTGGCTGAGCCCATTTGGCTGTATGTTTCCCTCAAAGATGTCAGAGGCAGGCAGAAAGCATGGAAAAAGTCACCTCAAAATGTTTGGCAAAGCTTTAGCTGACTGAAAATGGGGTTGTATACTGGGATGTGTTGAATAACTTGAGAAGCAAACATCCCTACTAGCACTGCCTATAGTGCAGTTGACTGTCCAAGGTGTATAAATGCCATTTTTTTAGTATTTTTCCAGCTGCAGTGTATTCACCCAGCCTTGAAATGATGTCAGTGGTATCTGTGAGTGCCATCCACCTCCTTCCTGCACAGGCCACTTTACATGGGCACAGCCATGGGGAGTCGTGCCCTGGGACATCCACTGCTCCCAAAGCATCAAACCTTGAGCTTAAAATACAAGGCAAAAGGAAAAACAGCTTCATGCATCCCTAAGCAGCTTACATGGGTAACAAAAGGGTCTCCTCTGCAGTGACAGTGGTGCTTTGTGGCAGCTCCCTGCTAGTTCTACATGAAGTCCAGGACCCAGAGTTCTCCTCTGGGCAGACACAGCCCAGAGCTGAACTGGGGAGACTTGAGTGCTCTCAGAGGCAAACCAAAAGGATGCTGCCATCTGAACCCTCCTTCCCATTGCTCTTCACGTGCCCTTTGAATGCTGTGTCTGTGCTAGATTAATTTTTTTGTCTCTCTGATAGCAATTGCTCCTAAATCCCTCTCCTGCTCCTTTTACACCTATTCTATCAGCCAATACAGCTCAGAGGAGACTGACTGCTGCCAGCACTGTGGATCCCAACTAGGGATTATCAAGATACATTTTCTTACCTCAAAATGAGGTAAATGCAAGCAAAGGCTCGAACAGCTGTGTTAGCAGTCCTGGCACAGGCAGGTCAATGGCCTCTGTGGCATAGAGAAGGTGAGCAGGGGAGGTCTGGCCTTGCCAGGGTGAAATAGAAGTTGCAGGAAGGAGATGCCAGCCCCTGGTTGATGTTCCTGCTGTAGGTCTTGGCCTGGATCAGGGTAATAGAGAAAATCTTACGAGTAACTTGGCTGAGACAGCTCCTGATTTCAGCAGGGTTGTGTATCTAGTGTGACTGCCCATGTCCAGACCTCAAAATAATCCAAACCACATCTGCAGTCCTGGTGGGGACCAGGAAAGGTGGGAGAGGGATGCCCAGGAGGGAAGGCAGTTTTGTGCCTCAAGGGCCAAAGAAATTCCTGCTCAAGATGATAGGAAAGCTCTTGTGCAAAGGGGGATCATGGGATGTAAGGGAATATTAATAAAGGGGTACAGAGAGCAAAGCCCAAGGGAGGCTGATGAGAGAAAATCCAGGTTATTGTGGGAAAAGGAATGGGAATGCTTGATTTGGTTTCAAAAATAAGCAGTGAATGGCAGGAGGAATGAAGATGTGTTCAGCAGTGTACTGCAAGATGGGGATTCACTGCCACCAGAGACTGTTGAGACACAGAGCTCAGTAGGTCTGAAAAAATGCATGGGCATTTATAAAGGTTGTGGACATCTCCAGGGTTACCTCCTTCGAGATAATCAAGCAGAGGGGACATAAACCAGAACTCTCCAGGGGACACGCCAAGTGATACATGCCTAGGGTTAGGAAAATATTTTCCTATAAGGCAAGTTAGGATTGCCCATTCTGGCGTTCCTCGTTCTGGGTTTACAGGACTTGGCAACTGGGCACCTTCAGGGAGAAGACAGCAGGGTAGATGAGCTGAGAGCTCAGTCCAAGGCAGCCCTCCCTCTGCTCCTGCGTCCTGCTGCGTGAGAAAGCATGTGAGGAATTATAATTCCCTTTGGACATGTGACCCAAATTGCAGCGGGAATTTGCATTCCTGGTGCCTATTTCCATTTCACATCTTCCCCCCCTCCCTGCACAATAACACCTGCAAGAGGGTTTATTACCCTCGCTGAGAGCACAAGCTGAGCAGTCTTTTCAGAGACATTAAGAAGAATATCTACAAAGGAAATTGAAAAGTAAAAAGGAGTCAAAAATATGTCAATGCCATGTAAAAGCTTATCCATACAAAACAAACTTGCTAAAAGAAAAATCAGCTGTCACTTTAAAATCTGACATTAAGTTTCTCAAATCACAGACCTTAATCAGGAGTAATACTTGAAGAGGAACAAAGAGAATTTATGATGAAAAATCAGGACACATGAGTGCTGGGCTCAGCGGGACTGACTGCATGACAATATGGATAAGAATGATAATTGCATTAGCTTAGCCTGAAATGACTAGCCAGAGTTGGTTTCTGGTTTGTTCCTTTTTTTTTTTTTTGTTGGTCAGCTGTATTTTTGTAATGGCTTAATTTACTTTTTAAGCAAACTTGGAAAGAGAATTACAAATAGACTATCGCATGTCCATCTATTCTCTGAAGGGAATGGGGCATTTCAGGAAGTCATCCTAACATTGGCTTAGAGCTCTTTAAAATGCACAGGCATAGGTTAAACCAAAGGTCCCTTATGGGTCTTTTTAAACTAAGATTAACAGGAGAAGGCAGCTGCTACTGATGAAAATTAGAGGATCCAAACTCACGATGCTCTTACTTTATTCCATGCACTGGACTTGGACCCCAGGCCCCAGTGAGACCCTCCATGCAGTGCCACTCTCACTTAATCCATTTTTCACATAATATTTACCTCCTTAAAAATCTGGATGACTTCAAACAGGCAATAAACCTCTGCCCTTTGAAAACAACCTAGAAGAATGCCTTTGCCTAACCCTCATTTTCTGCAATAGGAAACTGTGTGTTTATCTCCCAGCTCTACAGTCACATTCTGCTTCAAAGACAAGCCCTGTGAGCCCAATCCCAGATCCAGCTGCCAGCTCCACGCAGACAGGACTTTCTGTAGCTCCTGGTGGGAACAGCTGGGGCTTCCCAAACCACTGTTCTTCCAAACTTGTGGGATCACAGCCAGGGGAAGCAGCAGTTAAGATTGGGGAGAGGAGGCAGACATTTCCTCCCAGCCCATGCCTGGACCACTGGTCTCACTGGTAAGGATTGGTGTGATGGAGCATGAATTTGCCCTTAGCAAAACCCAGAGCCCGAGGTGGGCAGCATGAGTGATGTGAGGGAAATGTGAACAGCAACAAAAACTGGCTGGCCATGGCAAAGCTGCTGCCATCCCACATTGCAGAATCAAATACGTGGTGGTTGTACACCTCTTGATGCTGTGCAGCAAGACAGAAAGTCTGGAAGTCTGGCCTTCCATCATTCCAGGGCAGGAGGCAGCACAAGTGGGAAGCAGAGGGGGCTCCATCAGCCACAGGGGAAAACCCATCTGGGACTGACCCTGAGATCAGCTCAGTTGGTTAAAACTTGGTTGTAATAATGCCAAGGTGATGGCTTCAATCCCCTGTGTGGGCCTTTGACTTAAGAGTTGGACTGGATGATCCTGTGGGTCCCTTCCAACTCAGAATAGTCTGTGATTCTGTGATATTTCACTTATTGTGATGCCTCTCTGCAAAGGGGAACAAATTACTTTTTTCCTGTTCTGCACAAAACAACCAGGACCACAATATCGCTCCCTCTAATTCCTCCTTCAGCAGAGGCAACTTCAGAGCCCTGATCCCGACCCACTGCCCGGCAGGCAGCACAATCCTCCCGCAGCCAGAGTGGGATGGCTGCTGCTGGCTCGGGATGGAGGTGGCCAGGACACCTCCTCTGAGCACCCTGGCATCTGTGCAAGATGCTGGTGTGTGTGAGAGGCTGCCAGACGATCAGAGAGGTGCTCTGTGCCATCACACACACAAACAGGCTGCCTTCACTGCCACCGCCGTGCCCCAGCCAGCACAGGCTGCTCCGCTTGCGACACAGTCTGCCTCTGTCACTGCCTGCTTTTATTCGCCTTCCTCAAAGGCTTAAATAAACAAGAAACAGGTTCAAAACAAAAATCTTGGCCCTGGCCCCTTCCTGAGCTGACTGTTCCATGATGGCTTCCTGCCCCACGCATGAGCTTCCCCGGCCAAAGGGAAGAGGCGCCATCCTGCAGCTGCCTCGAGTGGGCAACAAGGCTGTGCACCTGCCTTTGATATCGATGCCAGCCCGTCACAGCACTGCTCTCCACACCAGCCTCAACACTCTCCACACCATCCTTGACACTCTCCACATGGAGTGGGGAGCTTGAGTGGGCTGCTGAGAGCTGCAGGAGGTTTGCCTTCCCAGGGTCACGGCCGGGATGCTCCGTGTCAGCTCCACGTGAGGGGGCATTCCCAGAGGCCTGACCGCCCTGCCCCTCTCCAAAGCCCTCCTCTGAGGGGAAGGGGAATTTTATTCCACTTGCAATCTATTATGAACATAAAAATAAGCTCAGAGAAGCCCACGGGTTTAAGAACTTTAAGCCTCAGGACCCACAGCGCACGTTGCACTCACGTGAAGCTCCTCCAGTGGTTTTGGTGACATCAGGACATCGGGAGCTGGCCACATCCACCCCCTCCCTGCCCAGGGTCACCCTGTGACAGCCGGGCAAGGCTCCCAGGGCTTTCGACACACTTCACGTGCACACAGTTGCCTCACAGCACCTTTGTGATGGAGGTTTTCTATTCCTGCCACTCAGAACTTTCAGGAATAGATAAAAAGACACCAAAGTACACGAGGAGACACCACAGCAGGCAGTGTGTGTTCCCTCCTGCCCCTGGCTCTGCACTTCCTTGACAAGGCCCAAACTACTTTCCCCACAGAGCTTTGGTGTATTAAAGAGCTTTACGTCCATCATACTGCTGCTAAAACATGCCACTATCTAGCGCTGGCAATATGTTCCTGGCTAGGGCTTTAAAGTGTTATAGATAAGTTATGTGACGTTTTCCATTTAAATTAAAATGGATCAAGTTAAACTCAAGGGAAGCTGATAGCTGCACTTTCATTTTATTTTGTTTTATTTCCTCTTTATGACCAATGCTACACCAATAATCAAAACTTTGATTATAGATCCCTAAGGCACACAGGACCAGGCTGGAAACTGCCACCAGCTCTCACATTGCCAGTGTTTCAGCCCCCAGACATAAGCAGGGTGATTGATGCCAACACAGGGTCTTTTTCCTTGCTCTACTGAGAAAGTCCCTGCTTCTTGTCTCATCTGGCCTGAATCCTACAGGCATGAAGATACAGATCTGAAATTTGCCTGATTCTCCACCTGTTGCTGGTGCTGGTGGAACCTCAAACTGCCAGCATGGGATTTGCCACACTGAGATACATCCAAGTGCTTTGAGGACACTCTTCCAGTGGACAGCCTCAGAAAGAGGACTGAAAAACCAGCTCCCCACATGCCTCAGAAAACTCCCCTAATGATTCTGGCTACACCAAGAAAAGGTGTATTAAAATGAAATGTGCAACGTGAATGATAATGCTAAACTGCAAAATAGGAAAGTAATAAAACAAAGAAAAAAATCTAAGCTTTTTAGTCTTCTTCACCATTAGGTTTGTGGGGCTGAGGAAACGGAGAATCATAGTGGCCTGGACTGGAATGGACCTTAAAAATTATCTAGTTCCAACCCCCCTGCCATGGAGAGGGACAAATGGGGATGTGGAAGTGGTCCTGCTTGCCCATCTGCTTGCCCAGCTGAGCTCCCCCACCTCAGCTCAGCTCACAGGGCAGGTACAGGCAGTTGTACCTCACGGTGTCTGCTCTTCAGGGAGCACTGTGTTGGTCCAGGCCTTATTGCCTTACTCAAGACTTCACACACTGGGGGGTTTTCAAAGGGTTTTAAAGAGGGGTTTGTGCCATACATCAAAGCCCACAGGCAAAACCTCCTTGCAAAGGCCTGGGCCACTGTGCAGAGCTCCACAGGCTGATCTTTTGCCATGACTGTTCTAGGAAAGTCAGAGTGAAGTTCAGAGAAAGCAGTGAAATGGCTGCATGGCTTCTTCTCCTCACAGCAAAGGAGATCTGTGAGGTCCTGCTGCCCATCCTGCTCTGAAAGGGAGGGTGGGATGAGCACCACCCACTGCTTTCCCTGGCTTGGATGGCACACCTCACCTGCTCCCAGGAGTTCTGCCTCCCCTCCAACCGATTGCTTCCTCCTCACACCTTGTTCAGGACAGTAAAGGAAATAAAGGGCAATAAACCAGAACACTGACCTTTCCAAATCATGGGCCTTTTCCAGCTCAGACATAAATCCATGAGTCTTAATGGGAACATGCTGCAGCCTTGGGTTTGGTGATTTAATTCCCCGCTCCTTGCCAAGGCCACCAGCAGGCATGGCAAGTTTTTGCTTGAGTCCTGGGATGCAAAGTATTTTTATGAAGATATGATTTGGAGCTTCACAGTTGTGAAGGGGGAGGAATGACCCAACAGCACTGTCTGCCTGAGAGCAGGGGTCCCCAGTTGTGGGAGAAGACCCAGGTTTTATAAAGTTGCAGGAATATTACAAGCGTGGGGTTGACAAAGACCCATTGTAAGCCCCCAAGCTTCTAATATTAATATTCTGCATAAGATCTACAATGGTTCAGACTCAAATGCCCTTTATTTGGACACTTGGGCAGTCTAATAAAACTGCATCACAAACATGTCTTCCCTATTGCATTTTTCCCTTAGTCATCCCCTGTCCAGGTTTCTTCTTCCCATAATCCCCGAGGGTTTCTTTCCCGCCACTTCTCCCTATTGGTGAAAGTTCTACACCCTCATTGGTTCTTGTCCCTGTTCTCTGATTGGTTGTTATCCTTGTTCTACTATTGGTTGTTGTTCCACCCCTGTCTCCCATTGGTCCATTTTCAGTCCTTCATTTGCATGCCTTCCGACCAATGCCTTGACTCTGCCCCTTGTTCCAGAACCTTCCCTGTCTGAGTCCATAAAAGCGAGGCACCCCAATAAAGTTGGCTTCTTCTGTTGCCACTGAACCTCCTGTGTCTGGACCTTTCTTCTGGGTGTGGTGCTCGGGGCAGAGGGAGCCTTCCCTAGCTTTGAGGGGCTAGAGAGCTGATGCGCTATCACTAGAGCTGAATCACACGGAGTTGAGCCCCTCAGAGCAGAATTGCTCACCAACAATTGGTGGTAAAATCATCCACTGTTACCCAGTGACCCTGCTGGGATGCCCAGGCTGGGCACCAGCGCTGAGCCAAGCCATTGAAGGCAGTGGTGGATGCCAGTGCATCTCCCAGGTGGGCTGTGTGGGTGGCACAAGCCTGTCCCCATCCCGTGACGCACCCCTGGCTCTTTCTGTGGCACCTCCCATTTCTCACTTCAAGCATAAAAGTCCCTGCTGCTCCCAAGGGAAAAGTACAGTGCCTGGGGAAGCCCTGAGGTCGCTGTCACCCTCTCTGTGCCTGCTGTCAACGTGGGAGAGCAGGACCCAGCATGGCCTGGGTGGGCAGAGGCTCATTGTCAGGATGTGCCTCGGGCATGGCGCCTCTGCCCAGCCCTGCTTTCTGACCACAGAAAGAAAACATTTGCCCAGACACAGCCCGGCCCCTTGCCACGTTGAAAGCCTGGCTGCTGGCAGCTCAAAGGGGGTCATGCAATACCTCCCCAGCAGGACACAGAGGACAGGACTGGGACACGAGTTAAATGAGGCTGGTTTTTAGAGCCTTCCTGAAAGCTGTCCTCATAAAAAGGCAGCTGTCTGGAAACCTGCTCACCCGAAGGGAGGAGAGTAGCCCTGTGGAGAAGGGAGGCTTGCCAGGCCTGCCACTGCCACTGCTCACGTACAGCCAGGAGCTGGGCAGAGCTGGTGCTCCAGCACCTGGTGAAACACAGAGGGGGTGAATGACACTGCAGCAAGTGACCCCTGCAAGCAGCATTTGCAAGAGCTGCACAGCCCCACATACCCCGGGGCAGCTCCCTGTGGCACTGCACATCTTGGGGAGCACTGCCAGCACAGGGGACCATGCCTGCCATCTGGTGTGGGAGCAAAGGCCGCCCTGGAAAGAGCAGGGAATTCAGGCCCGATGGTGGAGGGGTTATTTCCCAGTTAGTGCAAGGTTCAGAGGTATCCTGGATACCTCCTGCAAGCTAGGATGGATCTAAGGGCTGTCTTATCCTTCCCTCTGGAGCAACAGGTTTTTAGTGATCATCACACAGGCCTGTCCTTTCCCTTGAGGGTCTGTGCTATACTGTCCTGCTTGTCCTCTGGGGCTGGACTGAGTTGTGCCTACCTGAGGTCAGCAGGGCATAGCTGGGCTTGCCTGTCCAGTGCTGTTTGCTGGTTTACACAATCAGAGGGCTTCTCCTTCCTTGAACACTCCAGGTAGTTATCCTGGCACCAAGACATTCCCTGATTTCTCCTTCTAGCTGAAAAGCTCAACACTTCCAGGCCAGAACCCCAGAGGACTCACACAACAGGAGACTGGGTCTTTGCTCAGAGCCAGGTAATATCTGCACCCAAAAACACACACTGGGCTTTTTCTCTGCCGTCTCTCTCATCTTCTCAGCACTTACCTGTCTGCAGCCAAGTGTCTGGAATGGGGTGGTTTCTGTTTCACAGAGGAGGAGACTGTCCTGCCTGAACTGCACTCTTGGATTTAGCAGGGCTTGGCCTCTCTCCCACACTTGACCTCTCAGCCACCTCCTTTATCCTGAACGAGCTCAAAATGACAAGGCTCTAACAAACTCACCACACAGAGAACGAGGGAAAATAATTTAAGGAGTGATGAATGACACATTCTTACTTTGCCTGTAATTACACAGTCTGCTCCAGCAAGGTATTTTCCTATCACTAATCCGAAACATTTGTACTCCCCTTTCTTGTAGTTTTCTGCTCCTTGATTCCCTTCCAGAGCCACTCCCAGAGTGGCTCAGGGTGCATTCAGTGTGCCTGCAGCCTGCCTCCAAATCTCTGCCCCTTTGGAGTTACAAGAGAATTTGTGCTTCAGCTTCTCCAGCCTTGGCTTTCCACAACAACATTTGCAGTGAAGGAAAAGCAAAGGAAGAGCAAAATCCCGAAGTTTTGTTTTCCCAATATGTTTTTTTTTGCTAGTACATTTTCTAACAGGCTTTGTGATAGCATGGGACCCCCCTGTAGTCTGCATAGCACCATAAATATCCAGGTCAGTACCATATGCCCTTATACAGCAAGTCTGACAGTGTTGCTCTACGTTTGTCCTTTTAAAGACTCTCCCTCTGCTTTTTCTAAGACTGTAAAATATCCCAGATTTCCACTTAATAAAAAAAAAAGAAGAAAAAACCCCCTGAAGAACATGTGCTTTTATTCATGATCCCAAACCCTTTGTTCTTGTCCCAAAAGTCCATAAAAAGGCACGCAGAAGTCCTTAGGTTTTCACCAAAATAGTGAGGAAGTGTTTTGCTACTCCTGGGGCCTCCAAAAGGACTGGAATATGCTGGGTGTTACCACTTGATGCAGTTATGAGGAGCAAGCCAGTTGACTGGAAGAGTCTGCAAAACAAAACCCCCATGCCACCATCCCTTCAGGCTGTGGTCACATGGAGATGTTTTAGGGATCCCAACCACCTCACAGATCTGCTGAAATGTTCTGGATTCAGCATTTCTCCCTTGAGTTTTGTGCAATGCTCCCATACCTCCTAGGACTTGGAGGGAGAGGATGTCTTTCACTTGGGCATCTGGCACTGGTGTCCTAACAGACAGGCCCCAGGGAATGTGTGAAATAGTCTGCAGCTCCCAAAATCTGCTTCAGACACAAACCCAAGGCCACCAGGCATTGCAGCCCAATGGAATGAGTCTGTCAGATGCTGTTTCATGGTGTGTCTCTGTGTTTCTGTGGGAGTGTTACTTGCAACAGGGGCATTCATCTCCTGCACGCATTTTCTACATCCTTCCTCATTCTTAACCAATACAGGATTTTCCCCTTAATTTAGCTAAGGCTTGTTGGAAATGTACAGAAACACAACACGGTCTAAAACATCTGCCAGTTTTAAAATAATAATCTCAGAACTTCCTGCTCCACACATCATCTAATAACGTGCTCTACACATTGTTTCCATGCACTATAACTTTTATGCCATATTTCACCTTTAATTCCATACTTTTTCACCAGGTACTCCAAAGATAGATTTCATAATGCTCATTCCAAGACAGGTAAATTTCCCAGCTGATTTTTCAGTTGTATCCTACTGTGATTCTTTCTGGGGTGAACTCATTCAGAAGCCCACACCCTCTCTGGCATTACCCTTCCTTGGTTTTTCTGGGTGAACTAGAAGCATTTGCACATCTACAAGTCATTTGAGAGGAAACAAGCATCTCTATCTCTTCATTCATTCCCTCAAAGAACCAACTCTTCTATCTGGCATCCATGATGTTGCTGCAAAGACGAGCCCAGACAAGGCATCACCACTACTCTACTTATATCCAGAGTTGATTGTGCAGTTGTAAAATTGCCATTTTCCTTGGCAACTTGCATTTGAGACTCCTAGATCCACAGAGTGATCTATTGCAGGGATTCGTGGCCTACCCTTACTGCAGTGTTCCTCCTGTGCAAACACCAACAGAAATCATCAGTAAATTTAACCACTGGCAAGAACTGCACAGGTTGAAACTGCTAAATCTCATTCTGTTGGCCACCAAACGTTCTCCCTCTGTCACTGTGCCCGTGCAAGGTTTTGCAATGCCAGCACATCTACAAACAAACCTTCTGCAACAGGAGCAGAGTCCTATGGACCTGCACCTCCTGCCAGCTCTGTGCAGCCTCAGTTTTGCTTTTTTCAGTGGAAATTCCCCATCACCAGTTTGCACAGCAGACAGAAGTTACCTGCTTTTGGAACACCTCCCTTTCCTTTGGGACCAGTTACAGACTGCCAGCCTTGAACTTATCACAAGCCATGTGTAACTGCACCTACCACTTCTTGTTCAAAGGTCTTGGTGTGCACCCATAAATAGCCCAAGCACAACAGACCTCTTGAAAGGCTGAGGCCATCCAAGGCCTCCTGTTGGCATGGCCATTCCTTCCTCACCAGCCTCTCCAGTGTAGCTGGTGCATTGCATAAGTCCCTGACCATCACTAAATGGCCAAATTAGGCTTCACTGAGAAAGCAATTTTCCCAGCTTTCTTTTCTTTTTCTTTTCTGCCTGATGATATACAGCTTTCAGATCTATTGTGACTGAACAAACCAAACCAAATGGCATCATCCAAGGGATGGATCTTCATTCACAGACACAGCACCTTTCCAGGGACTTCAGAGAGAGCACTTGTGGGAAGGTTGTTTTACTTGTTCCTAGTTGTTGCTCCTGGAAAACATCCAGTAGACAGATGGAGATCATTTGTGTTTCACATGCACAAGATCTGACTGACCTGTTGGGTAAGAGTCTCTGAAGGTCCCAGAGCTCCAGGCAGGTTCCAGACCCTCCCATCAGTCAGGGCTGGCAGAGACCTTTATTTTTTACTGTCCTGAGAAGCAGGATGGGTTACTGTTGCAGACCAGCTACTGCAAACAGTTTGCTTCACTTGAAACACATTTGTAAGGGGCATTTCCAAACTTCCTGGTGTTTATCAGGACATCACCATGCCTGACTTTTTGCTACAGTGCCCGTTTCACCAATCTGACTTTCCCAGGTTTGGAAGTGTCTACACTCTCCTGTCACCACCATCCATTACAAGCTGATTAGCTGGGCCATCATTAGCCCAAGTGCTGGTCTGGTAGACTTTGGCCCATTTCACACAGCCTGGCAGTGCCCCTGTGCCCAATGTCACCCTTGTAAGGTTTTTGTATCAGTCCTTCACAAAAACATGGTCCTGACTCTGTCCTCCAAGCAGGATCTACCCCCATTTCCCCATTCTGCAACCCTGCAAAGGCTTTGCTGAACGTTGTGTCTTGTCTTGGCCCACCACCTTCCCACACTAAAGTTATTTTATTTCTGCTTCTGAATTCAGCTGCATTTTTGCATGGCCACTGTCTCTCACTTTACATATGTTAGAGGGACATGTGGTACTCTCTGAAATGGAAAGTTCTCTTTTCTTCTCTCTGCACGAGCTCCACTGACTGACCAGCTTCTCACCAGTGTCTGCTTCCTGGCCCAAAGCTCTGCTGCAGCCCATGATTTAAGCACCTTGGCACATTCCTCTGCCTCTCACAGCATCTCTGGCTTCCCATTAAACACAGGGATATCATTTCTGGCTCAGGAAGTCCCTGCACCGCAGGCCACTGGGACCTTGGAGACTGGCCTGGGGAGCTTGCATTCCATGCTCTGTTTGTCTGCTCCTCCTGGGGTATCTGCTTCTGGACTCCAGGACAGCAGGACCTTTTTTCTGACCCAGCTCAGGTTTCTATGTGCTCTCATTTCATTTCTTCTCTGGTCTAAATCTGGTCATCTCATAACTGAAAAAATCTATTAATAGGTCAATGTCCAATTTCCCCTGGTTGGATACCTTGTTATTCAACCAAAATGATCCAGATCCTTCCACTGAATTCTCTTTGTTCCCCCACTTTGTTGCACACCGCTGACCAGCTATAATTTGATGGCTGATCCCAGTCATACAGCCAGCCCAGATAATTTAATCTTTTTTCCTGAAGGCAAGTGCTCAGTGACATAAGAGCTGACCCCATCAAGCTGGCTTCTAGGCCCCTGTTTCAGAGTCGTGGTTATGGTCTGAGTTGGATAAACCTCCCAGATGTATTCCCCTCAAACACCGTGGCTTTTGCACAGATTCAGCTGGGACAAACAGTCTGATTCCTTCCTCCTGCAGCCTGGAAATGGTGGTGAGTTGGTGGTAGGCGGTGTGCTGGCTAGCTCTTGTCTGCAGCAGGAGGCTGTTTTTTCCTGCGGTGACCTGCAAGCCTTTTATTTCCTTTTCTGACTGATTTTCTCAATTTCTTAACTCTTTGCTGTGGTTAATCTTTGCTTGTAAATTGGCCAAAGCTTTTGTTGTGCCTCTTATTTTCTGGAGAACATTATTTTCTGTGATAGTCATACTGCTGATCATCTCTTTGATCCATCCTGCTCTTTTAAACTGGGAATCATCCAGGAGGATTTTGCACTCTCTCTGGACACTGAAGTCTTTTATCCTTGTCTGCAGGTGACCTCTTATAAACTGTTCTTAGAAGTTTCCAGATGTTGCTCGAACTCCTTTTGCAAAGTCTCCAGCTGTCTTGGCTCATGTTTTGCATCTTTGGTAATTTTCAATTTCCGTTCCCACTTGGTTCCAGAGGAATCCCAGAATTAGGACTTCTCCTCCTAGAAGCTGAGTCTCCTCCAGGACATTCTTTCCACAATTTGAAGATTTGCAGGTTGTTCCAGAGAGGACAAAGCTGGCAAAGACACCCCAGAAACACTCCAGGTGTTCCACAAGGAGGTGCTCCAGAATGCTCACCCCCTGCTCCCCACCCCACATGTTAGTTATGGAAACCATGCAAAGCCCTGCTTTCCTGCTCAGGAGGAACCAGCTGGAGGAAACTTTTATTCCAGAGTGCAAACTCCCTTTGAGCCACCACTCCCCCAGAAGTTCTCCATGTGCTTTATTTCAGGGCTAGGGCTTCTTCTCTTATTTAGGTTATGCCTCCACTTTTCTTGATACTTTCTCTAGGCCCAGTCCAGTCAGGAGGAGAAGAATTTCATGATGGGTGCTTGTTTCTCTCTGTTGACTAGCAAGAGAGCCTACACTTCCATCTTAGATATCCCACATGGATGCCTGACTTGGGGCAACCCATGCATGCTTGATGGCCAACTACTGCTGGCACATGCTGACAGAGAGCAGCCCTGTATAGTCCAATCTTACCCAAAGCAGTGGCCTGAACCTGTGTCAGGGCAGGGTTAGGTTGTATATTAGGAAAAGGTTCTTCCCCCAGGAGGGTGGTTGGGCACTGAACAGGCTCCCCAGGGCAGCGCTCACAGCACCAAGGCTGCCCGAGCTCAAGGAGCGTTTGGATAATGCCCTCAGGCAAATGGTGGGATTGTTGCGCCAGGAGTTGGACTTCGATGATTCCTGTGGGTTCCTTTCAACTCTGATTCTATGAACCAATGTAACTGTCCGCTTTCCTCATCATCGCCAGATTCTCCCAATCACCTCTGTAGCAGTGCACAAGCCTCTCCTCCTGGCCCCCACCCTATAAGCTACAGGCACGTGGCACACATGCCTGTTGTTTATGTTTAGCCCCCAGTTCAGCTGCACGGACAGTGTGGGAATGTCATCGGGCTAACAGCGAGAGCGCTGTACAAGCCCGCAGTGCCGCTTGCTGCCTGCCAAGCAGGAGCCTCAAGCACCTCATCAGAGGCTTTCGCTGCTTCTTAAACCTCATTCGCACTTTACACATGGGCAGTGCGGTTGAGCAGCCGCCCCGCACACAAAAATCACGAGTTATCCTCCTGGCCAGATTACCTGTAAAGCACGATCGTTAGCAAGGAATAATGTGAGATTCCTGTCTCTGTTTCGGCAGGCGGGGGCGTGTTTTCTGTTTATTGGGGTAATTCTCCCGCCTCCCTCGTTCCCTCTCGCCCCCGCCAGATGCTGCGGGAGCCCGGGCGTTGGGGGTCACGCACCTAAGGGAGCCGGAGCCTGCGGGAGGAAGGGAGCAAAACCGACTCAAATGAAAGGCAAACGGTCAGGGCTGGCGGCGTGGTATAAACATCGCTATGGATGATCGCCTCAGCTGACACTTCCCGCCGGGAATACCGGAGAGAAACCCGCCAGCCCGGCTCTGGAGGGGGTGGTTGGTGGTGGTGTCTTCTCCCCCCGCACCGCACGTGGGGCCGGGGCCGCTGCGCTCCCCGCACACACTGCACACCCCGCACGTTGCAGGGCCACACATGCCGCGCCGGCGTGCGGGCACGGCACAGCACAGCACAGCACACGCGGGGACACGCGGGGACACACACGTGGGGACACGCACACGCAGGGACACACGCGCACACACACAGCGCCTCTGCACGGGGCACGGGGAAGAGCATCCCAATTCCCTCCGGCAGCGGCATCCCGCTGGAATGGGGGATCCTGGCAGGCTGCCCGGCAAGGGGAGAGGGTGTTTGGAGGCTGCCCGCGGATGGAGGGGGCACCGCTTCGGTCCCCCGGGGGCCGGGGTCTGGCCGGTGCCGCCGCGTGCCAGCGCCTGCCGCGGGGGAGGGCGGCGGGGCAGGGCCGCCCGGTGCAGCCGGCGGCAGTGATGTGGCAGCAGGTCGGGTCACGTTGCCGGCCCTGTGCTCGTACCAGTGTGAGACGGGATTAGGGAGGCGGCTGTCGGTGCTGCCGCCGCCGGCGGGGAGCGGGGGCTGCGCGGGCGCGCCCGGCGCGCAGGGACGAGGGCGGGGGCACCGGGGGACCGTGGAGGGGGGGGGTTCCCGTCCTGCCCCGCCCCGTCGCGGGGCTGCCGTGGCCTGTCACGCTGCACCGGTGCAAATGCTCTGGCAATGTCACCCTCTGCGCCCTCCCTGCACGGGTGCGGGCTGCCCGAGGGCAGAGGCAACAGCAGATATGTTTATATCGCAGCTGTGCATGTTTTTATGTATATGTGGCTGTATATGCGGGTCCGCACGTATATAAGGAGCGCTTTTGCCGCGGTCTGGCGTTGCAGGCGGATCCGGCGCCCGTCCAAAGGTCGGGTGGGGGAACCGCCGGGAAGAGCGGCTGCCGGGCTGGGATCACTGCGGGGCGAAAGCGGCGGCACGGGGAGCGCCCTTCTGTGCCCGCACATCCTTAAATCTACGAACTATTTGGCGAACGTGACCCCCTCCAAGCATCCCCCTCCCCAAGAGAGAGGCTCGATTGTTCCCCCTTTCCTCCTTCCAGGCATGTTTTCCGCGGGCGGGTGTACTCCCCAGACACAAATATAATTTTTAAAAGAAATATAAAAGTGAAATCATTAAAAAATTAAAACAAGATTAGAAAAATATTTTTGAAAAATAATTCTAAAAAATAACCAAAAAGCGGCAGTAATCGCGGCAGTAGCACTGACGATGACAGCGGCAGTGACACGGGGGGGAAGCCGCTGTCTCGCAGGGCGGTCCCGGGACCCCCCCGCGTCCCCTCCCCGCTCCCGCCCNGTGGGGGGGTTAGGGGGGGACGAGCCGCCGCACACTTTTGGCCACTCGCACGGGAGAGGGGGGACGGAGGCTGCATGTGCGCAGCGTCGCTCGCGGATCTCCCGAGACTGATCTCAGCATCCCGCAGGCTCAGTCAAAAGCAGCGACGAAACATCAGCCGCTGCCAGACATGGATGAAGGAATCTCCCGCTTGCCGGAGAGGCAGCTACTGGAGCATAGGGATTTTATAGGGTAAGGCGCCGGGGCAATATCTGCGTCTCGTATCTCTACGGCGTTTTCGTCTTCTTGAGAAAGTGCTGCGGGGCGCTGGGAGCGGCGCCGGCTCCCCGGCGGGGCGCGGGGCTCGCCGCCTCCCTCGGCGGGCGGACCCGGGTGATCCTTTGCCCGGCCCTTCGGGCAGAGCGCTCGGCGCCCGTGTACCCATCGAGGAGGTGCCAGGCAAGCTCTCTCTGCACTTGCCGATGCTGGATCTCTGTTTTTCTCCAGGCTGGACTACCCTGCCCTGTATATGTGCAAACCGAAAAGAGGCGTGAAGAGGGACGACAGCAAGGTAAGTTTTCCGGGGCTGTTCTCGCTATAGCGCTAATTGGGGTTCGCCGAATTTTACGGCTCAGCTTTACTCCCAAGAGCATCCCCGGGGGAGCTGCGCATTTAACTTGCCCCCCGAAGTGCAAGCGGGTTTACGAGCGAGCTGGCACGGCGGGGAAAGCGGTGCCTTGGCGATAATTTGCGCGGCATGTGGTCCCGCATGACATTTGTTTTGGTTTTGATCGGCGTTCCGAGGGACTCTGCGTAACGCTCAGCTTTTACGGGTTTTGCTGATTAGGAAACGTACAAGCTGCCACACAGACTGATAGAAAAGAAGAGGCGAGACAGGATCAACGAGTGCATTGCCCAGCTGAAGGATTTACTGCCTGAGCATCTAAAACTGACGGTAAGGTGCAGAGGAGCGTATTATGTACATGCACATGCAGGCGCCAGCAGCCTGCCCGCTGCGCCCCCGGGACGCTGGGCTGCTTGCCTGCTCTTGCCCACTGTCCTGGCCTTAATGCCCCTCGGGGGCCGGTTTCCCCGAAGTTAACCGGAGGCGGCGTTTGGCGGTAGCCAAAGCGTGCCGGGAGGTCGCCAAACCGCCCCCTTGCTCTGCCATTGCAGACGCTGGGACACCTGGAGAAAGCGGTGGTGCTGGAGCTGACTTTGAAACACTTGAAAGCGCTAACAGCCTTAACGGAGCAGCAGCACCAGAAGATCATTGCTCTGCAGAATGGTAAGCGGGGCCCGGGGGGGCGCACCGGGGGCGGGCGGCGGGCAGGGGGTGCCACGGAGCGGGGCATCCCACGCCAGAGCCTCGGGCAAACGCTGTCCCCGCTCGGTCTCCCCCGCAGGGGAGCGGTCCATGAAGTCTCCGGTGCAGGCCGACCTGGACGCCTTCCACTCGGGCTTTCAGACGTGCGCCAAGGAAGTACTGCAGTACCTCTCCCGCTTCGAGAGCTGGACCCCCCGCGAGCAGCGATGCGCCCAGCTCCTCGGCCACCTGCACTCCATCTCCTCGCAGTTCCTCCCCGGCCCGCAGCTCCTGTCCCCGCCGCCGG
>VWZD01005151.1:478332-573326 GCA_013396695.1 Sakesphorus luctuosus
CCGCCGCCGGGCTGCCCCCCGCGCCCCACCTCCCGCACCCCTTCGCTGCCGCCGCAGAGCCCGCCGAGGAACCCGAGCCCGCGGCCCCCGAGGAGCCCGGCGCTGAGGGCCCGTGAGATGCCCGCGAGGGCTCCGCGCCGCCGCCGCCCTCCCCTCGGACCGAGGGGCCGCCGGGCCGGCACCCGCGCCCCCGGTTGCCTGAGGAGGGCAGGGGTCGCCGGGGCCCGGCCCCCGCAAGGACCGTCGAGGATAAAATTTGCTACTCAGTATTTTTTTAATGTTTGGCTTTATAAATGCATATTAAGGAAGAAAAAGAAGAAGAAGGAGGAAAACAGTAAGGATACTTTTTTTCTCTCTATAGAGTAACTTAAATGTGGCACCTTATTTGGAATGGGTTTATACAGTCTGTCTCTTAAGTCCCACTTGGGAACTTGCACTTGTTGTCCGGGAGACCTGGGTGGGTTCAGGGTGAGGGCAGGGGGCGAGGCGAGGGAAGAAGGGCAGAGCCCAGCACCTGTGCTAGCACTTTATGGAGGAGCAGAGCGTGGAGGGTGCACCCTGAGCCCAAACCTGCAGTGCCTTGAGCACCCGGGGATGCCGCTGGCTCCAGCGAGTTTTGGGTGTGCAAGGGAAGGAGGGTCAGACCCATTACATAACCTTGTGTTTATTTCATTTTTTTTTTTGGCTAAGGTATACAGGTGTGGCAAGTGCATTTGTTCTCATCCCCCTCATTTCATTATGTTCCCGAGAGATTCCCCCCCCTCCCCAACCTTGCTGTATAAAATGAATGTTACTGCACTGAACTACAAAAAGAACCCCCTTTCCCTCCTCCATGAAAACACAGAGCAACTCATCAGCCTGAACTCATTTTATCCCAAATTCCGAGTGACACAGACTGGAGGCCGTAGGTGCACACCTCGCTGTGCAATCAGGAACGATTAAACCAGTCGGGGTAAGTTTCCCGTATGGGTTCTCCCCTCATCCCATGCTCAAAAATACTGCGATTTCCCTTTCTGGAGACAAACCAGACGCCAGATAATCACACACAGATAAAGCTTTTATAATAAGGCTTAAACCAAGACCTTGCCTAGATATTTTTAGTTTGTTGCCAAGGTAGCACTGTGAGAAATCTCACTTGAATGTTATGTAAGAGGTGAGACACCACAGCCTGGCGAGGAGTTGTGTGCGTGTCCAGGGTCCGTCAGTCCGTTTGGTGCATCTGCTGCTGCTGTTGCTACTGTTTGCCTCAAACGCTGTGTTTAAACAACGTTACAAAAAAAATCTTACTAGCCTACAGAGTGGCTGTGTGTAAATAGTTGTTAATACATCCAATTAATGATGTCTGACATGCTATTTTTGTAGGGAGAAAAAAATATGTGTTAATGATATTTTGAGTTAAATATCTTTTGGGAGGATTTGCTGAAAAAGTTGCACTTTTGTTACAATGCTTATGCTTGATACAAGCTTATGCTGTCTTAAATTATTAAAAAAAATAAATCCTGTCTGCAAGAAACCAGCTGTTTTAGAACAGTTTAGTATGTGATATATTAGAAATCAATCTTTATATTCAGTATTTTCCAGCACTCCGTGAATTCTATTATCTAAATATTTCCACACTATTTTGTGATTAAAAAAATTCTTACTAAGGAATAAAAACTTTAATACACAAAATGGGGTTGTCTACTAATTAAAAATTTAATGATAATACATAATATTGGGTACATTGAGCTTCAAACTGTCCAACTGTGTGACTGGCAATAATTTAATTCACATTTTTAATCTGGGTTCGAATTTGCTTGGTTTCCTTTATCTCACTTTAGCAAACTCTGGTTTCAGAGGTGCATGTTTCACAAAGCAAAGTGTAAAACGTGTGTGTGGAGCACACTGTGTTTCTTCTGGGCTTCTACTTTTTTCCTCTTCTTTTTACAAAATATTAATCTTTAAAATTAACACTTTACAGCCCTGGAGCTGCATGGGAGTTCTCTTTGCACACAAGGAACAAACTTTACAATTTGCCTGACAATCCAATGACGTGTCATAATCTCTGCAGCAATGAGTGATGGATATCCCAGCTTGGAAATAATCCATGAAAACTGAACAGTTTGCAGATGAGGGGAGAGCAGGAGGGGGAATAGAGAGGTGGAAGAAGGCAAGTAATTAATAGCATGGAAATGCAGCACCTTAGACTTCCACAAATTTAGTATTTGAGCCGTAGATCATGAAAGTCTTGCAGTGAAATTAAATTAAGAAACCCCTCCACCAGTAGCCAGTGTTTACGTAAGAGGGAGATGAAGGAAGTGTTCCATGCTCCCTCTGCTGGTTTTCAATACTAGTGACAATGCCGACAAGGAATGAAGTTGGAATGGGAAAAAACCCTCCTGAGATTGGTGTTAATTCAGCAATCCTTTAAAATACAGGAGGAATTATAAACTGGATGAAAAATAAGCGAGCCTTTTAAACTACTCTAGTAGGATTGGTAAGAAATAGGTGTGTGTCGTCACATGGAAGCTGTAATAAATACAATTCCTTTTACAGCTATAGGCAGGCTATCTGAACAAACACCAGGCTTTACACAGCTTTCAAAATTCCAGGCTTTGGGAATATGAATCAGTTTAGATTTCACTGGGCTATAAACCCAGCTCCTTATGAGGTTTTATCAATTTCAGTATTTACCATGTTTACCAACAACAGGAAGGTTTGTTTTTATTAGCCCTTGAATCAAGTGCCAAATGACTTCATGCCAAGTTGCAGCATCAGTGGAGTCTATTAAATTTTATGACATAAAACATAAAGACAAAATAAGTGTGTTCTCATAATCCCAATGCCAAACAAAAGCAAACACAGGAGAAAAAGGTTTGTAATTCATGCTGATAACCCACTGCTGCTGGAGGCAAAAGGCAAGTGACAGGAGGGACCCTAGTGTCAACCTTAATTATTAAATTTCAGGCTTCCTCAGGTCCCTTTGGAGTCTAAATCAATTTGTATGTTTTGTTGAAAAAAAAATCAGAAACACTGGAAAAGAGCCTCACAGCTTTAAATATGCACTCACGGGAGTGCTAAGAGTGCAGAACTGGGTGCTACATTTACTGTATCCACTTGTGTCCATACTCTCATCCCATAAACCACAAGATAAGGGGTGCAAGCTTAATTTCTTAAGCAATAAATTTGAAAACACATCATATTATCCAGTATAGTATATATATGACAGGCTCCATTAGAGTGTGTTAAATAAACATAGTTAAGATTGTTAAGTCAATGGAAGGTAATATCATGTACCTCCCAGTGAAGGACATGGAATTTTTATATTTGGAAGGGTTACAGTTGTAGAACTCGACTATCAGCCCCGTTTAGGAAAAGCCTGACCTACCAATTAAGCCACAGTCCTTTTCTGGAGTGTAATGGGCCTTGGCCTAGGTCCTAAGCCTGTGTTTTGGGGCTTGTTTAATTTTCACCTCTGGTCAGGGCAGACAGAATGACATCCAGCAAGGCTGGGGACTGTGTGCAAGGTGTGTTTCAGCACCAGTGAATTCCTAGTCTCCCTTCCAACCTCAGCTCCTGGAGCCATGAGATCCCTGTCTTCTCGGCAAGTTTCCCACCTGCTGGTTGCAGAAATGAATGTGAAAATACATCCTCAGAGAAAACAAGTAACAAAAATGCTGGATTGCCTATCTGGGAAAAAAAAGAAAAGAAAAAAACCCCTTGGATTTTTTAGAGCCAGTTTCACTCAGGGAAATCTGAATCTCTTATTTACTGCCTCTGGTTGTACTGCAGGCTCAAAGCAGCTCAGTGAGAGGCAGCAGAGTGGCTCACCTGCTGCCCAAGTCCTGGACACGTGTGGGCTGGATGTGAGCAAGGGCGAGCTGCCACTCTGGCCTCACTCTCTGCATCCTTCCTGTGGCTACAGCCTCTCAGTCTGCAGGGCTGTCACTGTCACAAGCACTGAACTCATCTCAGCCTCTGTTACAGCAGAGCCTGGGGCTGCAGGGAGCAGCTCTGCCTTGGACCAGGCTGTTCTGCCCCGCTGAACTCACCCAGGGGCACTGCACCTGCTGCCTTTTCCTGGGATGAGAGCATTCCCCTTCCTGCCTGGCAATCCTGGCCCCCCAGAGGAGGCAGCTGATGCCCAGGTGGGGTAGGAGGATATTTCCTTGTTTCAGACTGATCCCAGGCAGCTCTACTGAGGAGAGCTCTTTCTCCTGCCTTCATAAAGGCCTGTTGATTTGTTTGTTTTTCTCACTTTGCATTTTTAAAGGAGGAGGCCAAGTCACGCTCACAAATGAGCAATTTCCAAACAACAGCCTCAGGAAAAGAGCCACATAAATACAACTTCTTCCTCAGCAGAAAATTGTCTGCCCAAGCACGTTTGGAGTAATACCTGCACTACAGAGCCAGCTGAGCTGACAGACACTGAGGTGGATTTCTTCTCACTATACTTTATAAACAAGGTTGCCAAGGCTCCAGCCCTGCAGTGGGTGGCAGGCAGGCCCATGGCTTTCTTACACATCATGTTTGCAGAGGAGCCCATTTACGTGGGAGCAGCAGTCCCTCTGCATGGGCCCAATTATAGTGTTGAGGGCTTCAGATTCGGCCAGAGCCCACAGAACTGGCTCCAGGTTTGGATCCCATGAACAGTGACTGATCAGGATTTCTGGTCTATGGAGATCACAGCTTCTAGTAAAGCTCTTAAGACTGGGCCCCAGGGTCCAGCTGCAGGACCTGGAATATCAGCCTCTCCATCAAAAACAAGTGGGGATAATCATAAACCACCGAGGGCAGACTCTGTAATAATGAAGCAGCCCAAGATGCAGAAACAAAAGCTGCTCTTCACAGAATCACAGGATGGGTCAGGTTGGGAGGGACCACAGTGGGACATCTGGTGCCACCTCCTGGTCCAGCAGTGCCATCCCAGAGCACATGGCACAGGATTGTGTGCAGATGGGTCTGGAATATCTCCAGTGAGGGAAACTCCACAGCCTCTCTGGGCAAGATCTCCAAATGTGTTTGCAGGCCTGTCAGTGGGAGTAACAGCATCTTCTTTTAATGTGGAACTCTTATTCTGCAAGGGACTGAGAGGCTGGAAAGAGCTAAAGATGAAAAATCTTCACATGCTGTGTTTGAACGAGGGGACAGTGTCTTAAGCTTCGCCAGCGGGGGTTTAGTTTGGATATTACGAAGAATTTATACACAGAAAGGGTGATTAAGACATCGGAATGGGCTGCCCAGGGAGGTGGTGGAGTTCCTGGGGGTGTTTAAGGAAAGAACAGATGTGGCACTGAGTGCTCTGGTCTGGTTCACAAGGTGGTGTTGGGTCACAGGTTGGCCTCGACGACCTTAGGAGGTCTTTTCCAACCTAATTGGCTCTGCGAGAAGAGAGAAGAGCCGGTTTGCTCGCCCTGCAGGAAGCGCTCAAGCAGCACCCAGGGCTCGGGGCTGATAAGAGGGGGCCGCTTTGCGGTTATTTTGGCGGAGAATCCTCTGCTTTTCCTTCCCTCCCTCCCCAATTCCCGGTGCCCGTTTCCCGGTCCCCGCTCCCACCGCTGTCACGCGCGCTCCCGCGTGACCTCTGCGCACGCTGCCCGGCACGTGCGCGGGGATGGGCGGGGCCGGCGGCGGCAGCGGCAGCGCCCATTGGCTGCCTCCCCTCAAGGGGCGGGGCCTGGCGGGGTGAGGGCGGGGAGAGGCCCCGCCCCTCAGGAATGGCCGCGCGGGGCTCCCCGTGGAGAATTCACGGCGCTAATTAATTAATTGGCTCGGGAAAGACCTCTGAGGTCCCCGCGGGCAGCCCCTCAGCGAACACCCGTCGCCTGTGGCGCTGAATGTCCATTCTGTGCTTAAACGCCTCCAGGGGAGGTGGGTCCTTCCCCCCGGCCCGGCAGCCCGTTCCGATGTCTGATCGCCCTAATTTGTGGATAAATCCTGCCTGATGTCCAACCCCAACCTGCCCTGGCGCAGCTGGAGGGAGGCTCTGTCCGCTCAGAAAGGGCCGCCGGGGGGCTCGGAGTGCCGGATTGTAAGAGCTCTGCTCCATGCACTTTGATGCGGTACCACACAGGTGTGGATGGACCAATTCTGTACACAAAATTAATAAAGAACAAGAGTTTACAGCCCCCGAGGGCGTCAGCTGGAGGGATAATAAACTCTGATCAGGGAACACTTTAGCAGAGACTGGTTTTTTTTCGCTTAGATTCTGTTCAATCGCAATATTGTTACTGTGAAGGTCACAGACCACAGAATTTGGGTGGGAAGGGAACTTAATGATTTGCCAGTTCCACCCCCTGCAATGGGCAGGGACACCTTCCACCAGCCCAGGCTGCTCAGAGCCCCATCCAGCCTGGCCTTGAGCACTTCCAGGGATGGGGCAGCCACAGCTTCTCTGCCCAACCTGTGCCAGGGCATGCCCACCCTCACAGGGAAGAATTTCTTGCCAATATCCAATCTAAACCTGCTGTCAGTGTGAAGCCATTCCCCCTTGTCCTGTTGTTACCTGCCTTTGTAAATAGTCTCTCTCCATCTTTCTTGTAGGTCTATGGATGTAGCAAAACAAGGTGTGTAGGAGCAGGCAAGACCTTTTATTAGCAAAAAAAATAATAATAAACCCCCCCCCCCCAAACAAACAGACGAGGAAAAGCTAGACTGGAAAACCAGACTAGATTTCAAGCACCCCCAACCTTCTCACAGCTGCATGAAAGGACCAGGAGTCCTTGTAGCTGAAAATGCTACATGTTTTATATACCTGAACTTATTTATTTGGGAGCTGCCAGTCGTCCATTATCCCACCTGTCACATTCCCAGTCCTCACACATACACGTTTCAGACACACCCCTGCAAGCCCAAGGCTGGAAAACCTTGAATGGCATCCCATGGAGCCTCCTGCTTGT
The DNA here is from genome assembly GCA_013396695.1 of Sakesphorus luctuosus. NCBI lineage: Eukaryota > Metazoa > Chordata > Aves > Passeriformes > Thamnophilidae > Sakesphorus > Sakesphorus luctuosus. The sequence goes on from VWZD01005151.1 coordinate 485,211, forward strand.
GCCAGGCTGAAAGGCATGGATACAGCACCAGCAGCTCCTGCTGGTTTGCTTCCTACCACAGCCCAAGGGCTTGGAGCAGCCATCGATCCCAGCCATGCCATAACCCTGCTGCTGCTCACATGACACAGTCAGGACATGAGAATCACCAGATTCCACGTGAGAGCCTCAGCCACCCTCGGGGGGGTGGGGGGGGGTGGGGAGAGGACACAGAGTCAGCGCAGCCCGAGGGACCGGGAGAGACCTACACAAATTAGTTAGCAGGACACATCCTCACCCTCTGCTTGCTCTGGGCTCAGAGGGTTATCACTGCCTTCTACTCAGAGCTCTGCCCTGAAGCCTTGCACAGACGTAGATGCAAAAATCAGTGGGGTTTTTTCAACATCTGAACTAGATTTGCTCCCTTTATTTCAGAACTGTTGGCGGTGGCAGTGCTGATGTGGTGGCACCTGTTGGACAGCACAGCATGATCAGAAGAGATAACACAGTCACTTAAGAGGAGAAACCTATGCTCCAGCCCTGCTTTACAGCTCATTTATACATTTTATGTTGCAAACCCACTGGAAAAAAAAACCCCAGATCTTCACAGGAGCTGGGGTAGGAACAGGCATTCTGGTTTCCTCTTCCCCCAAGTGAAGACTAATCAAATTGGCTAAAGCTATTTCTCAGTAATCCTTCTGTGCAAAATAGGGCAATATCTGCCAGAGAAACAGCACACACGTCTCTGAGAGCAGCTTTTGGCACAGGGAGGAGGAGAGGCAGAGGTGAACCTCCTTGGAGGAAGGATATTCAATCCCAATCATCTACTGTGAGATACATGTTCGAGTTACTGAACTATGACTCAAAGGCAGGGCTGCTCCTTTTCCAGCTTCAGCTTTTTGTGTGAGGAGTGGTGCCCTCTGTTGTTCCAGGCAGAAGCTGCTGGGAGTCAGGGAACTGAAACCACAGTGGGTTTGTTCTTTCCACTGCTGCTGACTCCTACAGATGCTTGGATTGGACACACAGGCAGTCATGCTGAATGCACTCGATCAGGGCTTCATTTTCCAAAGTGAAGTCAGGAAGGAGACATGTACGGACACACTTGGACCAGCACGAGTAGGAAAAAAGTTTAATAAACTACTTATAGTCAGAAAGTGTGTAGAGTATGGAAGAACTCTTTATTACAGGTGCTACCAAGGTAACTGAAGAATACAGCAATGTGTGGACAAGGGTCACAGTGAAGGCTGCTGTGTATCCTTTGACAGCTCCTGATACCTGGGAGAGAAGGCACTGCCTTTGCTTAACAAGCTGCCATCATGAGGCAATCCTCATGGGCACTCCTAGTCTGTCTGTAAAGAAAAATACATCTGTGTGAATCATGTTGCTGCTTCTTGGTACACCAGAGAGAAGCTGTGTGTTTGGACTGCAGTTTGTTCTACCGAGCAGAGAAATAAGAACGTAAAGGTATATCCATGTCTGCAAAATGCCTGATGAGACTGGTCACAGGGTTAATTCTGGTGTTGTAAATGACAAGTACAGTTATTTAACATGACCTTTGAGAGCAATCTGTGTGCCATGCCCCAGGAGCCATCCATGGGAAGCACACTCCCATGTGTCCTGCCAGGCCCAGAAGGTATTGCCAGCAGTCCAGCTGTTTGCTGTGATTGCTGAACATGCCGACTCTGCAATAATTGCTTTTAAAAGTACACAGTAGTGTCATGGGAGTGCTTGAGTTTAGTAACCCCAGGGCAGTACTTTCAGACGGGTAGAGGGCAATTCAGCTGCCTGTCAAAGTCAGCGAGAAGGTACTGCATGTCCCTTCCTTTTGTTGTCCTTGGGGATCACCTGCACTTTCAGGAGCACAGCTGCCTGGGCTGGGGCTTTAGTTCAGGGCTATATCAGCACCTTCCCTAGTGGGTACAGTCAAAGTACAAGTCTGTAAAGAGGAGATCTCCTCCTTTCCCCAGACATTCCTGATTCATCTGCACAGCAGTGCCTTCAAGATGCAAGTCCAACCCCTTGAGGGAAGGCACCTCCAGGATGCAAAGAGTCTCAAGCTTCTGGCTGACAAGAGAAGCAATAAGCTAAGTACAGTCACCTGAACAGACTCAAACTTTTAACCCCCAAACAGCACCCCAGAATTCCATCATTCAGATAGAGTTCCTTTTAATGAAAAGCCTCAGTTACCTTTTCATCTTCTGGTTTTAATCAGACATGGAGGCAGGGAAATGCAGTGAGCATCACAGAGTGTATACATTTCTACAGCCAAAATGAGACAGAACAATGCCAGAAAGACTTCCCTTATTCTTATTTCAGGTTCTAAGAACATTTTATGCCCTGAAGGTGAAAAACTGATGGAGGTAACCAGTCTCTCGATGATCTGCACTACAAGAAAACACAAACCCGACACTTTAACATAGAATAAATAGCATGTTATAATTGTTGTTAATTTTGACTCACACTTCTCAGGCTACTGAGCCTGGTTCTGTGGTTGCCCCCAGCAACTTGTCCAGTGTGCCTGCATGCTGGGGACAGGCCAAGTCCATTTTTCCTTCCAAAGGAGATGTATATTCCTAGAAGTAGGTGCCTCCTGCTGTGCAGTTCACCAGATGACAGACAAAGGTAGCAGCAAGGACTTTATTGAGCGGGACATGAGATAAGATGTGGCAGGACTGGTTATTCATTGCCTTGTCAAATGCTGGCAGCTGCTGCACTAATTATTGCTGAAATAGGTTCAGATGGCAACATCTTTAAGTGATCTTTCATGCAGGACAGTTGAGTCTGTGCTAAGCCATGCTGAAGGGTGTTCATTCTGTGCAGGACTCCAGAGAAAGTGCAGCTGAAGTGTCTGTTAGTTAAATGAATTTATCTGGAGCATGTAGAAAACACTTTGGAATTGGGAAACAACTAAAAAATGGGCACCCTCCTACAATTCTAACTATGGCACCCTTTATCTCTTTAGCCCCTAATACCAAAGGGCAGTTGGGTGTCTACAGAAAACCGTGACATTGTAACCTGTCGTGGTGCATTACTGGTTACATGCACCTTGTTAGAACATCATCAGACTTGTGGGAACATTGGAACATTTAAGGCCACCAAGCAAATCTCAGCCTGTTCAGTCAATCGTTTCTATTGATTAGGCACAACACTCTCCCAAGCAGCACTTGCAAAAGGATTTAGGCTGCCTCTAATAATAGCATCACTTTGTAAAAAGAGAGCTGAGCCGAAGTTAAAATGAGGTTTTGTTCCTTTACTTGCCTTTTTTTCCCATTTAGAAAAATGAATCTACTTAAAGCTAAACAAGAATTCACCTTCAGAAACCCCTGGCTTCCCTCTGCACATCTGCATCTTGCTATCACTGTGAGGCAAAACTAACTCAGAGTGACTTCCTGTCATCCTCTTGATGGGATATAAAAATACATTTCATGCAGCAGGATCTGGATGGCACAGCCAAGTTCAGGACCACATTGTGCTAAGTACTATTTGCCAAACAAATAGGAAATGAGATGCTGTTCCCCACAGGGCCTTCCATATATACAGGCAAAGTCAAAGGGGATGAGGAGGCAGTATTATCTCAAGCTTACAGCTGGGGGACTCCAATCCAGAGGGATTATAGTATCTTGCCCGAGGTCATACACAGGAAATCTGTGGCAGAGCTGGGAAATGAAACAAGAGCTTCCCAGGCATGGTTAAATAAATGCCAGGCACGGGATAACCTCTAAAATGGAATGTTTCGACCCACATCTGCACAGGTTTCAGAAAGCTTCCAGCCTGCACAGGAACTGCTGGAGGTGCATCATTTGTGTGTTCAGCCACACACACTGACAGCAGGACGTGGTTCTTTGCAAGTATCACTGTGTCCTTTCTGAAAGAACCTTTTCAGAGATGGAATGTTGGGTGTCTCACACGATTCTCCATCATGTGCTGTGCATTCCTAGAAACCTGCTGCTCCCGGCGCTGTGTGGCTGCTGCCTGTGCTGCTGCTCTCTCGTGTGGGCCTGCTGGGAACTGCAGCGTTGTCACAGTCCAGGGGACAAGATTATCACCAGCAAACCTTTCACAGGGCCAGTTCTACCTCATCGACCAAAGTTCACCTCAAGTTGGTTGTGACTGCTAAAGCCAAATCATCATTTCCAGGCACATAACATTTCATGAGCAGCAGTTTGGTACACCCCAAGTTGTGACAGGCAGTAATTTAGGAGAAGCTGCACAGGCAACCACAAAGAAATTCCAGTTATTCCCCACTTAAAGGCTGGCCTGAATTTCACTTTAGCAATAGTTCCTGATGGTACTGTGTGATACCATGTGTCACCAGCTTCAAAACTGGATGATTCACTGTCCATCACACTGGTAGTGGAAGGGACTTCATGTTAATATGAATGAAGTTAAAGGTGTTTCATTTGGTCTACATCTCACTTGCCTCCTTCCACCACCCTGCCCTTTTTGTTTTGTTTTAACCAGAAGCCCTCCTTTTCAAAATACCTAGGCAGGTAATTATTTGCACTCCTTTGTGTTGCATTGGATAAGGTTTGTTTTAAGTGGACTTTCCAGAATCACAGGATATGCAGAGTTGGAAGGGACCCACAAAGACCAGAGTCCAAGTCCTGGCCCTCCAACAATCCCACCATGTGCCTGAGGGCTTTGTCCAAACACTGGACTGGTTTGGGGCTGTGACTACTGGCCTGGGGAACCTGTTCCAGTGCCAGACCACTCTGAGTAAAGAACCTTTTCCTGATATCCAACTTAACCCTCCCCTGACGCAGCTCCAGCTGCTCCCTTGGGTCCTGCCACTGGTCACCTGAGAGAAGAGATCAGTCCCTTTGTGAGGAAGTGGAGGGACAGAAGTCCAGCTGGAGCTCTTCTGTTTTTCTCCAAATTTTTGCTCATTAAAAATATAGAAAACTTCTCTTCCTTACAACTTGACCCAGGAATAAATATTAGATCTTTTATACTTCATTTTCTCACTAAGTCTTCCAATTGCTTACTGCCTTCCTCCTCTTGCAGACAGGTAGAGCAAGATGAAGTGAAACAAGAAGCACAAAATAACTTATGCAACAATGATGGAGAGACAGGGAAAATTATATCTTGAAAAATAACATCATTCTGTATTTCTCAGGAACAAAACTTACTTTTATCTTGTGCAGTCCCACCACAAATACTGGGGGTGAACACCCAAACTCCAGCTCTCACAGCCATAAACCCAGTCTGGTGCAGCTGCAGCAGTGTTTTACCTCTGTCAGCTTCTAGGTAAGTGAAAAGAAGTGTGATGGTCCTGTGATGACACTCTCTCAACTCTGCCAGACAGCAGAGAGCCCTGCAGCTTTTCCATAGCCAGGATTCTGATCTGAAAAACCTGCAGAAATCCATCTTCAGTTTGCACAAGGGACAGGCAGGACAGGAGTCAGTGCAGAGCAAATCCACATTCACAGGAGAGAAACTCCAGGGCTGGCTGTCTTGTGTGACAGCAAGGAGGTTTTGTGCCTGAGGGAGGCACAGACAGACCCACCAGAAGTGACATGAGGACATTGTCAGTGCCTGAGTTGATCAGAAAAGTGGTGAGGTTCCTCAGTTAAGTTTATCTTCTCCATTTGCATCAGTTCCTTGTTGCACTAGGACATGCCAAAGAGACTCCTTTCAAGTCACCCCCTGGACGGAAGCTCATGTTTAACACATCAACCTTGCAGTGTGCTGTTCTGACAGCACCTGAACAGGGAGTTTACTGCAAAGGATGGAAAAAGGTACACTGCATCCCACCTGGAAAAGTGGAACAGAATAGACCAGCTGAGATTGCCTCCATCCAGTATTTCTGGACAAAGTTAATGATGAAGCAGTGGCTGACCTAGAAAATACTCGTTAACACTAGCTACAATACCAAAGGTAGCAAATATCTCATCATTTTCAAGAAATGCAGTAATGGGGACTGTTGCTCATTGTGCCCTACTTCAGACACTAGACATCTTAGCTGAAACAATCATTAAAAATTTGGATTATAAAGAAACACTACCTAGCTGACACAGCTGTGACAGGCAGAAGAATTCAGTACAGCTTCTGAATCAAATGGACCATTAATCTGGTCTGGTTTTGCAACTCATTAGTGGCCCAGTTACACTGAGCTAGTTAGTGCTGCAGCAGCCACATACAAATACACCACTTTGTTCTTTAAAGGCTAAGCAGAAGATCAGAAGCATTGGCTGTACCTCTGGCTCTGCTGAACACACTGGGAAACCTTAGTTACCACAAGCCCCAGCCAGGTGACTTGCACAGGGGCAGAAAAGGGCATCTTTCAGGAGCAGAGACCAACTTACACGGTCCTGACAACACGAGTGCCATGTGCTAGGGTTCCAGTGGAGTTCAGGACATTGTCTCATCACCACTCAACACTGCTACTACTGTTAGCTCATTGCTCCTCACCTCTAATGAGATTAGGCTCCAGTTAGCTTAGGAAAATCCATTTGCTGGGATATTAGACTAAGGACTGCATTTGGATGGCTTAAATCACAAGTCACCAGTGCAGCAAGTTCTCTGCCTTGATTAACTCAAATGATCTCAAGCAATCCTCACACCCACTCTGGTCCTCAGCACAATAACCACACCTGAATCAGGCCTTCAGTTTCCTGCTCAAAGCTTAATTTCCTTCTGCTCTCTGAAGCATCAGGACCCTCTGCATTTGTTGTGTGAAGATTCTGTGCCTTCAGTTCCTCCCCCTGCTTGCCTCCAAGTGAACCTCTACCTCTTTGTTTTAAGTTACACTTTCTTCAAAGTCCCTGACCAGTTCTGTCTTTTTAATATTAATCTTAGGAACAATTCCTCAGCCGAAAACAAGCTACTCTCTTGCAGTGCCTGGGCTTTATCTGATTGAGATTACAGTATGTGCACACTTCAGGCAGAGGACCTCTCCTGTCTGCCACAGAGCCCCACACCAACCAGCTGTGCATCCCACACCACCAAGGAAATTGCCATTTCAAAGAACCATAGAATGGATTGGGTTGGAAAAGACTTCCGAGATCATCAAGTCCAACCCTTGGGCCAACTCCACTCCCTTTACCAGATCATGGCACTCAGTGCCACAGCCAAGCTCACTTTAAAAACCTCCAGGGATGGGGAATCCACCCCCTCTCTGGGCAGCCCATTCCAATGCCTGAGCACTCTCTCTGCAAAGAATTTGTTTCTGATCTCCAACTTCAATTTCCCCTGGCAGAGCTTGAGCCCGTGCCCCCTTGTCCTATTGCTGAGTGCCTGGGAGAAGAGACCAACCCCCACCTGGCTACAACTTCCCTTCAGGTAGTTCCAGACAGTGCTGAGGTCACCTCTCAGCCTCCTCTTCTCCAGGCTAAACACCCCCAGCTCCCTCAGCCTCTCCCAACAGCACTTGTGCTCCAGTCCCTTCTCCAACCTTGTTACTCTTCTCTGGCCCCAAAACAGCCCCTCAAGATCTTTCCTGAACTGAGGGGCCCAGAACTGAACACAACACTCAAGGTGTGGCCTCCCCAAGGCAGAGTCCAGGGGAAGGGTCACTGCCCTGGGCCTGCTGGCCACGCTAGTTTGGATCCAGGCCAGGATCCCATTGGCCTTCTTGGCCACCTGGGCACACTCTTGGCTCCTGTTGAGATTCCTGTCAGTTAGTACCGCCAGGTCCTTTCAGATGGTTCAGTGTCCTACTGCTCGACACACAGCCCTTTCTGAATGTGTCTGAGCTTTACCCTGGCACAGTGTTCTTCGGCAGAGTCCTAGCAGCTGTGCCATGAGATGTGCGCGAGATGAACGGTGCAACTCCAGCAAACCACGAACTGGAAAGACCCAAAGTTTCAGAGGGGAATTTATTTGTATGGGAGCATATCCAGTATCTTTTTGTCAACCATTCATGAGAACAATAAAAAATAGAAGCTTTTCAAATGACAAAAAAAATATAGTTACATATAATACAGGTTTTCATCTTGCACTGAAGCAGAGCAGTAATAAAATGCTCACTCGTGTTTTCACAGTTAGTTTTTGCTTCCCTAGGTTAAAGCCCAGCAACTCCAATCTCTCAGGCTGAACCCCTAGGTGGGAGTTTCACAGGATGGTCAAGGGGGTGAATGCTCTCTGCATTCTGACACCCCTTACAAGCAGAGCAGGCACTCTTGATCCACGTCAGAACTACTAAAATTTTCAGAGGTCCCAGCTATGCTTGAGGCATCCCTGCTGCAACTGAAAGACTTTTGTATCAGAACATGTTTTTAGGCCCAAGTTAGAAACACATCTATGGAACACTCAAGAATGTGCTTAAATCCCCTCTGGTTCAAAGGGCTCCAAGCTGATCCTTTCTGACCACCTTGTTCTGCCCTCACAAGCACCATGAAGCACTAACCAGTACTTGATCGCATTTGTGAAGTGCTTGCAAGACCACAAAGGATTTAACATTCTTCAGGACTCCATTTACTTGAGACCTAAAGGCATTCACTGCATGCATACATTTATGTATATACTACACACACTTACCCCCAACCTCCCCCCAGTATTATTGCAATAATTCTTTGCTGGTATAACAGCTTATATACCAAGTTTCACTTACTTTATTTTCTATAAACATAGAAAAAAACACCTGAAGAGAGCTAGAACAGCTTTCAATCAGTCACTATATTGGCATTGAAAGCTTTATTTTGAAAACTTTAAGCAGCAATACTGAATAAATAGACAGAATGATTGTTTTGTCATCTCCATACAACTGATGGCCTTCATCCAAAACATTAAAATACTGTAGCAAATAGAATAAACATGCATGTTTCAATGTTCTAAAAAAAAAATAAAGAGGTGTAATATAAAAGTAACACTTTGACATTTATTTTAATACAGTACAGACCATTAGAGACTATTTTCTGAAAAAAATATCTGAATACAGTTTTGTTATTTACATGGATCATTAAGGCCCAATTCACTCAAGTTAATGCACATCAGGAATTTATATGATTCAAGGTAACTCATTAAAAATTACAAGATCGACTTTTTTTGATTATACTCACATGATCCCATCTCACTAAAATAATGCAATACTCTTCACGCTAAAAACAAGGCAATTACTGCCCCAAGAGGAGATTTTTATTTCACTGAAGGATCTTCTCCCTCCTACCTCACACGTTTGCATATTGCTAATGCTCATAGGAGTAGTTCTCTTTTTCAAGAACTTCCTCCCAACTTGCTAAGGGTCCAGAAAAGCAAGTAATCTCAAAGCTAACATACCATTTCCAGAAGCAATTCAGGCACTTGGGAACCTAAGTCCCACTAAAAGATACTGGGAGGCATGTTCCTAGCTGACTTTGCAGAGTGGGACCTGGGTTTCTCCTTTGCTTGGGCATTCAGATTGTTCACTTTAGCCTTAACCTACTGGCTTTTCAAATGGTCACCCCCTCCTTTTCCCCTAACATCATCGCATCTCCAGCAAAAATAAACTGTATCCTCATGGATGAGAGAGATAACACAGTTAATTTCCATTAGTAATAAATTACAGGAGTTTTCCATATAAATTCCCGTGCACTGGAAAATAGTGCTTGTGTGTTCAACTAGTTAATGCAAGCAAAAAACCCCATTTTTATCATGCTGCCCAGTAAATAACATGGCACTTGTTAAAATTAGTATGTGTAGCTTTCCTTTCTGCTAATGCCCCAGAAGTAGGTTTGCAACATTTCTGAAAATGAGTTCTTCCTAAAGAAAGAGTGAGGTTCTGCAGTTGATCAGAAGCAAAACTCTAAATGCCATAATGTGAGGAATTTTTCTAACTCTTACACATTGTTCAAGTCACATTTAATGCAAGGGCATGCCATTTCTTTTTGGTTTATTTACAGAGAGGGTGAAAACGCTACAGAACTTCAGCCTGGGTAAAATTCAATAAGCAAGAGGAGTATGGTGGGAGCAGGGGAATTTGTCACTGTCTCACAAATGGCAGGTTGGGATACCAAAGCCTCTCCTTGACCACAAGTGGGGCTGAAGCTGTGAAGGTTTTTCAGATCACCTTGACATGTGCCCAAGCCCTGTCAAGGAGTGTCCACTCAGGGATGGTGCAGTGGCCACTCCTGAGCCAGCTCCAGGCTGTCAAACACTGCTGCAATCAGCAGGTGCTACTTTTTTAACTGAAATGGCAAATTCCTCTTTGATTCTATTACGAAGCCATAATTAAAGCTCTCCAAAGCTGCTCTTACCCTTCCTTTTAATCTTCTTCCTCCTCCTTCCATCCTAAAGAATAACCTGGCAGAGAAAGAGAGCAGTTTTTATGGTGCAAGAGCCCAATTCAGCTCAAACTGACACCTGTGGGAGATGGACCAGTCACAAAATATGACAAAACATTAGCTGGGGTAAGGATGCTGATCTGCCTTAAAAATACTTCATCTCAGGACAAGACTGTTTCCCTCCACCCCCATGCAGCATAATTTGGGCCAGACTTTGCAAGGTGCTGAGTGCCTCAGTTCTCTAACATCAAGAGGTGCTGAAGATGCAAGATATCCACTGGAGAGGGCCATTTCATTTCTGTAAATTGAACCCAGAATGTAAGGCATATATGCTCAAGTACCTTGGACAGAAAGTGTCCCCAAACTATGTATATTTTACACTTTTTTAATATATATTTATATATATATGTACACACATTCTTTTTTTTGTTTAATACAAAGTTACGGGCACAGTAAACATGAGACAGAATTGTGATAAACTAACAATAAAATCTGTGAGCACTGCAAAGATTCCTCAGGTAGGAACACTGAATTTTCCAGTTTGCTCACAAGGGAAGATGAAAAAAAAAACAACAAAAAACCCTGATAAGTTAAACAGAGTCCATTTGGAAAGGTCCTTTATATATTCACAGCCTTATCTGTTGCTGTTAGTCTAAATACAGCAGCATTTTTAGAATATATGATGCCATTAATAAGTGGAAAGGGAAAAAAATGCATTAGACACTCAGGAGTCCTTCATCTTCTACTATATCTTTTAAAACTTCCATTTGTCAGGAAGCTCCTTTTTAAAAAAGGAGACTTAAATTAACATTTATCTGCACATCAGTAAATCAACACAAGAGGATGTTAGGAATTAAGTATTTTTCTATGGCAAAAAGCTTGGAGTTTCCTACCAGTGGTAAAATCCTGACCCTACTAAAGCCATCAGGAGTTCTGTCATTTTGCCACTGACTGAGCCCAAGTTTTCAGCACTGCAGTGACAGAGTGATGTCCCCCTCTCATGCCAAGGGGATCCCCAAGATGGGGACGGTGCTATGAGTTGCTGTTAGAACAGAAAATCCAAACACAGCTAGGGAAGGCCCATCCCTTCTCTAACTCATCCATGAGGCCAGCCTCCAATGTTTCCAAAGTGTCCCACTGATGCCACTCACCTTCTCCACAAACCTGGCGTCCACTTTAGCAATCTAACATCAAGGCCCGTGGCCAACGAGCTACTTGGGGATTGTCTGAGCTTTCACTTTGTCTAATCCTCGCTTAACTGTGATTGCATTAGAGTGACATCAACATAAAATAATGTTCTTTTCACATGTTTTGTAAAAAGTGACCACCAAAGGTGTGAATTTCCTGCTTGTAAGCTTTTACATTCTGTAAGTGACTGAGCAGCAACACCTCTTTCAAAGGGGCTAAACCTGAATGGAATTCTGGCCCCGCTCACATCTGCTACTGACTTCATGGGACTCTGCCAGGTTTCTTCCCTCCACAACTTGAGTGAATTCTGGAAGGCTGGAAGAGGATGCTCATTTGTTTTGTGTCTTTCTTCTCCTCCAACAGCAAGATTTTAACACAAAACAAGAACATGGTAATAGCTAGTGGAAAAAACAAAGTACAAAATCACACACAGTGAAAGCCTCCTACTCTCTTTTGGTAAGATATATGAAGATAACTTCTTACATTGTTCTTTTCTCAAAAGGCATATACTATGTGGCAAAATATTTCAAATATACATTCTATATAATAAAATATCATCTAACTAGTGCATCCTCAATCATATGCTGGAAATATTTTTACCAAGCCAAGGTTTAAAATCCATAAATCTTTTGAACATTAGGTGCTTCATTCAAGGCAGATTCAACAGCAAGTAAATCCCACAAACTCACTTTTCAAGCCTTAAAAGGTAGCAATGGATGGAACATGACATACTATGAACAGAAATGAACAAAGTTAGTGGTGAGAAACCACTGCAATGGTTCAGCACCCCACAGAACTCTGCACTGCAGGTTGCTGTACTTGATCAAATGGGGGGTGTTTGTAGACACCAAGTCACCTTGTCAGACTGACACACAGCCATACATGGTTATTCACAAGTTAAAAATAAAAATATAAAAGGTCAACATTCACAGGTCCATTGATCAATGGGAATAAATTAAACCTCAGGTAAGTTGCATACACGGTTTCCTTCACCCTCAGTCTTCCATTTATGCCTATACAAGGAACAATACTTTCCCAAACACTTCTGAAGTGGCAAAAACAACAGAGGTTTTTGCACTCTAGCTGTGTTGACAGCAAGGTCATCCTTGCCAATCAGGAATCAAGACAGTTCCTGTCTCTTTAGCATCAGTGCACAGGGTATGGCTCCGAGTGGTGTGTTGGAGGAAGAAACAAAAATAACACGGTGGCTAACAAAAAAAAACCCAAAACAAACCAAGAAAACCTTCTTCCATTCATCATTGGCAGAATAAAATAAAGTGTATCTTGTCCAGGGTACCTTGCTAGGTCCTCTCCAGAAGAGGTATGTACTGTCATACATAAATGCCCTCCGGGTTAAAACCAGACGACAGGGGATTCTGGAGGATCCGAAGGTTGCTGGGGAGTTGCCGGGATGAGCCAGGGCGCTTCAGGGACCCAGACTGAAATGTTGGCTCTGCACGAGGAAACAGGCAGTTAGAAAAGTCACCAGCAGGGCTGACATCCATAAAACACCTCTCCTTCTCCTGCTTAGTGTAGCACGTGCTTAGTGTGGTAGAGAAAAACTAAGACCACATATAACAAACAATTGAAATGCCTGGCTAGGACGGGGTAAGATATAAGGAGCACACTTCCTATTCATTACAAAACAGAAATATCTACCTATCCAAATTACTCTCCCATGAGAAACATGCACAGACACATGCAATACATTTATATGGCAACGTGCAGAAAGGGATTGTATCTACAGGTAACTCAAAACTTCAGCTTCCTGCCCACTTTAAAGAGACAGTTCATACAAATGCTGATATTTTAAGGCCTAGTTGTCTTCTCTTCCCTCCCCACCCCCTTATCCTCCCAGTGCCTTTTGGTTGGAAATTTTTCTGATGGAACCAGCTAAGGAGAATGATGAGACAAACAGCCCCCTGGCAAGCAGAGTACTGTCAAAGCACACAGCTGTGCTCGTGGCACAGCTCTGACATGCAGCCCGTGTTTCTGTCCAGGAAATTCCCAATCCAGATGTGGGCACGTGCAGGTTGCACTGATCTCACCAAGGGCAAAGTCAGTTTGCACAAGCCAGAACAGCCATCTGGGCAGGACTTCTGGAGGGATGGCTGGCAGCCCAGCTGGATTAGCTCCCATTCTTGTGTGGCTGCTGTCTGGGATTTCTGGAGATCCAGACACATTCCTTTTTCTACTTTGACAACACACCCCACCAGAAGGGGAAGAACCCAGATGAGCAGCAATGTTAGAAGTGCAACCACGTTGTGTGCCAGCTTTACATGCCTGCAGCCATGGCAGCCACTCTCCAAATCCACTGGCTTAATGGGCTGCTGATGGGACAAACACATGCCCAGGCACAGCTGGAGAGAAAGTTATCCACACACTGCTCTTTATTTACAGCCTGCTAAATCCTTGGAATGAGAAGAAATATTTGACAATGTGCTTTCTTAAGTGTTTTGCTCAGGTCTTTGCTAACAGAGTGCTCACTTCACAGACAGTGCTGGTGTTAAGCAGCAGGTAAAAGCAGTGCCAGCCCCTTCTCCCTCCCCACCCAACGCATTCCCAGGGCTGCACCTCTCTCGAGCTCCACATGTGGGGCTTCCACCTCAACAGGGTCTGCCGGCAGCACCGTCACCTTCGTCCCCGTCTGCTGGATGAACTGCTGCAGGTTCACCTGCCGCAGCTCCTTGGTCAGCTGCTCCAGTTCTTGTTCCCTGTCCTGCCAGGAGAGACAAAACATCTGCTGAGCACATAATATTAGAATGGATTGGGTTGGAAAAGACCTCCGAGATCATCAAGTCCAACCCTTGGGCCAACTCCAGTCCCTTTACCAGATCATGGCACTCAGTGCCACGGCCAAGCTCACCTTAAAAACCTCCAGGGATGGGGAATCCACCCCCTCTCTGGGCAGCCCATTCCAATGCCTGAGCACTCTCTCTGCGAAGAATTTGTTTCTGATCTCCAACTTCAATTTCCCCTGGCAGAGCTTGAGCCTGTGCCCCCTTGTCCTATTGCTGAGTGCCTGTTAAACATCTGCTAAAGCAGATGTTGTAGGTGCTCAGGAGTAAGGATGTAAAATCCCTTTATATGTTCACAGCAGAAACCTCTTAATGCAACTGCAGCACTGTGGAACACACTGTGAATCCCAGGAATCAGCAAGAAACAACTCCAGCTGATGTGTGGTGCCTCAGTCCTATCTCATGTGGCACATAGAAATCCCAGGAGCCCCAATCTTTCCTTTACCTCATCCAGCTGCCAGTTGGATTTCCATTTATTCTTTCATGCTCTATCATGCTCTATCAAGTTCCAGATAATAACTTTAGCAAGGAAGCAAGGACTGGATTCTCTTTTGACACCAGTACCACTGACAGCTGAGATGTAGGGAAAATAAAATCCTGAGCACCAGCAAGGCAGCCAGGAAAAGGGGCATGCTGTTCTTTAAAGCAAAGAGGAGGGATGTTCTTTAAAACAAAAGCCTGGTGAGCTAACAGCTACTTTAGCCCTACATCCATCTATCCAGGTACTGCTTTTGGACTGTTTTTTGTAATTCACCTCTTGTGGTGGCAGATAAACCTTGCAAGGATCAGAAGTTTAGTCTCAGAAAAGGCTACATGGTGTAAATTACTGTTTTTCTTCTCTGTTTTTTTGAATGAGCAAATTATATATAGGTGAAATGAAAACTGTCTGCCCTTCAAAAAAAAAAGTCTGAAATGCAATTCAAAAATGAAACACTTTCCTCCTTTTACTTTCAATTCTCTGTGGAAACTTTCTCATGGTTTCTTTCATAAGCTCCAAATCTAAGACAAATCTGTCATGGTCACGTCTTCGACTTTTCTTTAGCTATGAATAAAAAGACAGTCTTACCTGTAACCTCTTGGTGGCTTGGCCCAAAGACCTCTCTACAGCTTTAATGCCATTTTCCAGTCTCAGACTCTGCTGGCCCTGAATATCAATTTCACCCTTGACCTTCTCGATCTTTTCCTTCACCTCTTCTTCATTCACTTGGGACTCCTGAACTTCCCGCTGCAGCTTCTCTGCTTCGAGGCCGCTCTCCATGTTGTGGATCTGAGACACGTAGTCCTTCAGCTTGTTCTCGCACTCCAGGATCCTCTGCCTCATCTCCTGCAGCTGCTCCTTCAGCTGCTTCTCGTTCTCCTGTTCTATCTGCAGCTCATTTTCCCAGAACTCTTCCTCCTCGATCTCCACTTCGTTCCGCTTGATCTTCTGCTCCAGCTTGAGGATTTCTTCTTCCAGGCTGGCGTTGTACTTCTGCTCCCAGTAGCGGATCTCGGCTTCGTTGGACTCCAGCTGCTTCTCGATGCACTGCAGCTTCTCCGTCTGCAGGTGGATCAGCTTCTTCAGCTCCTCCGCCGTCGTCTTACAGTTGTTGAGCACCTTTTGCTTGAACTCCGACTCCTTGCTCTTCCCAAAGATGTCCATTAACCCCTTGGCGCCTCCGGTGAAGGTGAGGGATTTCCTTTTGGGCTCCCTCCTCTTCATGGACTTGTCCCCGGGCGGCCTCAGCTTGGCCAGGGGCGGCAAGCTCTGCCGGTACAGCGTCCTCTCGGGGATGCGCGCCACGCTGTCCGACGTGGGCCGCTCGCTCAGCGAGGGCCCGGTGCGCCGCAGGATCAGCTGCACGTCGCTGGCGTACTGGCCCCACTTGTTGAGGGACACGATGGGATTCTCGTGCGGCGCCAGGTGCCGCTCCGTGTCCCTCCACTTCTCGATCAGCGTGTACCGCCCAGTGCGCCCTGCGGGGAGAGAGAGCAGCGTCAGCGCGGCCGCGGGGGGGCACTGCGGGGACGCGGTGGGGACGGCACCGCACAGCCCCGGGGGCATCCTGAATCCCCGGGTGGTGAGGGAGGTATCCATCCTCCATCCCAAACAGACCCGGGGGCATCCTAAATCCCGCACAGTCCCGGGGGGCGTCCTAAATCCCGCACAGTCCCCGGGGGGCGTCCTCCATCCCGAACAGCCCCGGGGGCATCCTAAATCCCGGGGCTGTGCAGGAGATATCCAGTCTCCATCCCGCACAGCCCCGGGGGCATCCTCCATCCCGAACAGACACAGGGGGCATCCTAAATCCCGGGACTGTGTGAGATATATCCATCCTCCATCCCACACAGCCCTAGGGGGGACATCCTCCATCCCGCAGAGCCCTAGGGGGACAACCTTCAATCCTGCACAGCCCCGGGGGGACATCCTTCAATCTCGCACAGGCCCGGGGGAGACATCCTCCATCCCAGGGCTGTGTGGGACGTATCCATCCTCCATCCCGCACAGCCCCGGGGGGGTATCCATCCTCCATCCCGCACAGCCCCGGGGGAGTATCCATCCTCCATCCCGCACAGCCCCGGGGAGGTATCCATCCTCCATCCCGCACAGCCCCGGGGGGTATCCATCCTCCATCCCGCACAGCCCCGGGGCGGTATCCATCCTCCATCCCGCACAGCCCCGGGGCGGTATCCATCCTCCATCCCGCACAAGCCCCATCCAGCCTGGCCTTGGACGCCTCTAGGGATGGGGCAGCCACAGCTTCTCTGGGCAACCTGTGCCAGGCCCCCACCAGCCTCACAGCAAAGTTTAAAGCAAGAGACCCAGTGATGCTGGCATCCACCACAAATACACCCAAACCAAACATCCAGGGGAAGAAAAACATGAACAGGAGTGCCACACCTTTCACACAGCCTCTGAGAAATATGAAATTTGAGGGCAGAGTGGTTGCTGTTAAACTGTTTCATCAATGAGAGGCAGCTGTGACTGATTGACAGAGCCTCAGTTCCCCAATTCATGTCCACTCAGACACTGGGGAGAGCCAGCCCGGGCCACAGCAGAGTGATGCCAACTCACATGGCCCCTGGCAGAGCTGCCGATGTGACAAACCTTCACTGAGGACAGCACAGGGGCTGCCTGAACTGAATCAAGCAGTGGGTCTCTCTGCACAGGCTCCTCCTCTGTGACAGCAGCTCCCACATCCCCCCGGGGGTACTCAGCCTTCAGGAAGCAGCTCAAGTTCTTCAATAAGTGTTCTGAGTTTTTCTGAGCACTCTGGTGACAGCTCCACATTCAGTGAGTGCAGTCTGGGGTGCTTTTTGGGTAGGGCAAAGTACAACTTATGTTTAAGTCTTCATTTGTGCTGCTACCCAACACATTTAAATTCAGCTTAGCAATCTCTTCCTCTGATACCCCTTATGGGATTTTTCCAACTCCCTCTTACTACTCAGAGAGATACAAGCACTCTCTAAATGTAGAAGAGAGCTTCCCTTATCAAAGGGACTTCACTTAAAAGCCACAACAGTGTTTACAAAAAGATGTGAAAGATCAACTGCTTTTAAAGCATGTGATGCTAATGAATTTCTGAGCAGCTCCACAATTGCCATTAACCTTAAAAACATCATTAGCTACTTTAGTGCATTACCTATATCCATTTCCATGAGAGATCATCATTCAAATGATTTATTTCAGCACATAAATACCTAAAACACCTGTCATATATGCAGCTATAGAGTGGAGGAGGTGGAAGAAATGTAGTTATCAGTGGTCATCCATTTGATGCATTTTCTTTCCTTACACCACCTGCTAACACGCTACACTTTCTCCAAAAGGATAAAAATATATATCCTGATTTCAGGCCTCTGACTTCCAAAACCAGCACTCACATGGACTCCTCACCTCGGATTTGTAGGAGACTGTGGCAATTAACCCACTATGCACCCCCCTAAAATGTGGATATTGCCTTATGAAGAGTTTCCCAGGATGTAAATGCTGTGTTGGAAATTGTTCCTCTGATCTCACTTTCTCACAATTAACTCAGGATGCAACAATCAACAAGAAAAATTGGCTGTGGAGGCACCACCTAGAGAACAGGCAGCTTTGGTTCTTGGCTCATCCCAGAAGTAGAGTCAGAGACCAAAATGTCCATGTTTCTTTCAAGTTAGGAGTGAAAGCTGAAATATTTGACTGATAGAAGTCAACAAAACCAGGCAGAATGAGAACAGCAATCCACAACCCCAAATGCCTTATAAATAAATGGCTCTAGGTAGGCACTGGGGGAAAAAAAAGAGGAAAAATGTAAAAAAAAAAATCTATCAGCACACTAACATGCTTGGCCAACACTCTCAGAAACAGATTTAAGGTTTATTTTAATAAAGTACTTCATAACCACATTTACTATGCCAAGATATAAAGTGAGAGATTTTTGCCAGCTCGCAATATTGCTCATTGATCCATGAAGATTAATAGTTTGTTGTAGGCATTGGTGGCATTATAGGAAAAATAAGCCTAGTACTGTTTGCCATAGCATATCAACAATAAAACACCCCTGAGAAGAAAACTTGAGTAAAAACACACCCCAGAACCCAGGACAAAGGTTGCACTTCAGCACTCTGGTTTTGGTAATCTGAGGAGCTTTCAGCTTGTAATCATGGTTGTGCTACTAATGCTTGTGTTGTGTCAGAAACAGTCAAGTTCAAAGGGTCTGGAAATTGCAAACAGGAGTGGGTACCACTAGGGGAGAGAGCAGAGTGCAGTTTCTGTTCACTCTGCTATTAAATTCATTATTTAAAAGAAATGTCACCAGAGACAGAAAAAAAAGGAAAATAAAAAGCAGAGAAGGAGAATAAAGCTCTAACAATCTCAACCAAAAGTAAATTAAAGAATTAAGCAAAGCACTTGCCAAGAACTATTTCCATCTTAGCTCAGGGTTCCAAATCAACACACAGCCCTAAATAATGAACTCAGCACTCAAGAGCCACATAAAAGAAAGTTGTTTTGTAGAAGTAATACACAGTTCAACAACCACACCCGGAGTTCAGGTCTGGTCTAAAACAAAGCTGTCCTCCCTCACCCAAGATCATTACCCAGGTTTAGTGCTCAGCCTGTGTATGATGCAGATGAACAATACCTTGACAACCACAACTGTGATGTCTGCCTGCATTAGAGGGGATTAATTCACAAATGAAAGGGTGAATGAGTTAATTCAGAACTAATGACAGAGTATTTCCCAACACGGGCGTCCCTGCAACAAACTGCTGGGTTTTGATGTGCCACCACTGACACAGAAAAAGCAGCTTGCCTGGGTTGTTGACAAAGAGCAGCTCCACTCCTGCATGCTGCTTCTTGCCTGGCATGTTGTCCGTGAGCTTTTGGACACAAAAAGCACTTGGCAGAACTCAGTGCAACCTCCTTCATGCAAACATTATCATTTTCAACATGAAGTTACAGTTATTTTCATGTTGTCCGTGAGCTTTTGGACACAAAAAGCACTTGGCAGAACTCAGTGCAACCTCCTTCATGCAAACATTATCATTTTCAACATGAAGTTACAGTTATTTTCATGTTGTCCGTGAGCTTTTGGACACAAAAAGCACTTGGCAGAACTCAGTGCAACCTCCTTCATGCAAACATTATCATTTTCAACATGAAGTTACAGTTATTTTCATGTTGTCCGTGAGCTTTTGGACACAAAAAGCACTTGGCAGAACTCAGTGCAACCTCCTTCATGCAAACATTACCATTTTAAAAATGAAGTTACAGTTGTGTTGACATGATGAGCCTCACATTAGCAATGTACAGCATCCCTTAAACTACGGAGTGTTTGTCCCAGCTTCAGATTACATTAAATCTCATGCAGAATGATGAGGTATTTGCAGGTAAAGGTCAGTGACCAGTTGAGCAGCCAATTCAGGGAGCAGCCAAAGCACAGCTGTAGCTGTTGTACTGATGGTCACACAGGTACCTGCCTTGTCAGTGGATCCCTTATGACTTCTGAAATCAGTTTTCTTTAAAAATATGTACAACCAGACCATGTTAGGTCTTTTAAAAATTTTTTTAATACTTCTATCAAAGCCTAGTATTGATGAGAATGGTAGAGAAAACAATCCAGACAGCACCAAAAAGCATCAGCAGTGCTGTGTTCTATGGTTTCTTGTTCAAAAAACAGCTCATGGTCTGGAGAAAGGAAAAAGCCTCCACATCCTATTCCATGGCAAGCAGGGAAGGGGGGATTGTGCCCCTCTGCTCTGGGGAGACCCCCCTGCAGAGCTGCCTCCAGCCCTGGGGGCCCAGCACAGCAAGGACATGGAG
This sequence comes from Sakesphorus luctuosus, assembly GCA_013396695.1. NCBI lineage: Eukaryota > Metazoa > Chordata > Aves > Passeriformes > Thamnophilidae > Sakesphorus > Sakesphorus luctuosus. The sequence goes on from VWZD01005151.1 coordinate 505,661, forward strand.
CTGTGGCAGCGAGGCCAGAGGAGGGACACCAAGATGGGCAGAGGGATGGAGCAGCTCTGCTGGGAGAGTTGGGATTGTTCAGCCTGGAGAAGAGAAGGCTTTGGGGTGACCTCATTGTGGCCTTGCAGTGCCTGAAGGGAGCCCACAGGGAAGATGGAGAGAGACTATTTCCAAGGGCCTGGAGTGACAGGACAAGGGGAAAGGCTTCAAACAGAGAGAGCAAGGTTAGATTGGATACTGGAAATAAATTCTTGGCTGTGAGGGTGGGCAGGCCCTGGCACAGGTTACCCAGAGAAGCTGTGGCTGCCCCATCCCTGGAAGTGTCCAAGGCCAGGCTGGATGGGGCTCTGAGCAACCTGGGCTAGTGGAAGGTGTCCCTGCCCACGGCAGGGGGTAGAACTGGATAATCTTTTATGATTCCTTCCAAACTGAACCTTTCTGTGATTCCATGATTTTACTGCCCAGAATGAAGACCCTACATGAACCATCATGACATTATCATCTCAAAACAATCATCAAGAATTTCCACCTATTTTCCAAGACAGCAAATGCCAAGCTGTTAGAGAAGTAGGTATATATTTACATCTCTAAGGCACACTTGAATCTGCACAAAAGGCCAGTGCCAAGGTTAACCGGTTAAGTTCCCACCTACAGCTCCCTAAGCACACAAATTTGGGATTGATGTAACTTAAATACAGATTCCATCACAGTGAATGGTGATAAAACTAATGAAATATAGGAACAAGGTAATTGAACTTTTTTTTTAGACTCTCAAATGGCAGAGTTTTAAATTACAGTCCATCAAGGTAGTAGGACCCATCTAACCATTATTCACTTTAAGGTTCTCTAGATGCTTTAATATTTGCAGCTGACACTTCACGAGCTACCAGCCTGCTGCTGCCCAAAGTGAAAATGAAACTCCAAAGGAAAAAAGCAGCAGCAGTGTTTCTCTGCAACACTTCTGGCAGGACTGTAACCTGAGAGGTCATCAGTTCTCTTTTTCAGGACAGAAATTATTCAACCTTTTACTCTCTCCCAAAAGTCCATTATCCCCTACATTTAAAGCATTTCAGGTACTACATTTTATTTTGTATTAGTGTAGGATGAGACACTGTGAAAATAATAAAATTTAAAAAGCATCTGTGCCTTATCTTTGCCATCAAGCTACAAGTGTTCATGCCAAGCAAGATGCAGATTTTCATGGTCTCCCGTGCTTCAGAGCCAGGACCTACAGCAGTGAGTCAGTGCAAGCAGGTGAGTCACTGCCCTGCTGCCACAGGCTAAAGGATCCTGCTTTCCTTCACAAGGCAATGTAAAGAAAAACTGGGGGTAAAAACTTCTAAGAACTCTTAATGTGTGGAAAATGTGGGTGAAAATGCTCTGCCTTACCAAAGGGACAACTGCACCAGCTCCTGAATCTTTAACAGCACAGACAGACAAGTAATTGCTGGCCATTTTAATTAGCCCAGGATGATCTGAACTCTTTATCTTTGAAACATGAAGCTGATATTTCATTTATTATCCATACTTAAGTTAACATCCATAGGAACTAAAAAAAAAGCCATTCTGGCTACCTGAGAACTCATTAAATAGCCAAGATTAAGAGATGAAACCCCTTCAAAGTAAGAGGTTAAGAGTTTGTATTACCCACATTTCCTAACTCATGCCATGTCTTGCACACACAGGTATGAATTCCACAGAAAATAAAGAATTAGGGGAGAAGTCCAGTCCTAGGAAGAAATACTCAGAGAGATTCCAGGCTCCATTAATGTCTGCTGAGTTCTCTGGGCAGAGCTGCACTCCCAATGTCTTTATCAGGACTGAAGCCTTAGTTTATTACTATTATCCTTGCTCTCAAAAAAATAGTGTATTAAAGTTTATCACAACCCAACAAAACAAAGCACTTGGAGTCACTTCACACTTTCAACTGCACCCTGAGGTACCAAATTTATTTTAGACTCCTAAATAGGTAAAACAATGTGGAGGAGCAGTTTGGCCAAGATCAGACAGTAAAAGGACACAAAGCAGCCCAGGTCTCTGCTGCAGAAACCACCACTACTGTAGAGACACCACAGCACTGAAGGTAGAAACAAATCACCCCATCCAGCCACTGGTGCCTCTCAAAGAGGTTCTGCCCCCAGATTTCTGAGCCAGAAAGTTCTATGATCACACCACAGCATCACCACAGCACACAGCTTTCTTAGACTTCTTATCCCTACTCAAGTTGCTATTTGAAGCAAGAGAATGAGATTTTGGGGTCAAAAATACCACAAGTTTCAAGGGATTCTTAGAGACAAACTACATGATTAATTAAACATTAAAAACCTTAGTTCGTACACAAGAAGAATTGCTCCTTTTTCTAATTCTCTTCAGATCTGGTGCTGAGAATTAATGCAAGCTCAGTGTCTTTTCTCTCTCAGTGTCTGACAGCCAGCTCTGGCACTGTCTTTAGCAGAAATTATTTGGAAGAAGAGATGAATGCAAGAAGAGACATGAATGCATCACAGAATGGTTTGGGTTGGATGAGACCTTAAAGATGATCCAGTCCTACCCCCTGCCATGGGCAGGGACACCTTCCACTGTCCCAGGTTGCTCAGAGCCCCATCCAGCCTGGCCTTGGACACTTCCAGGGATGGGGCAGCCACAGCTTCTCTGGGCACCTGTGCCAGGGCCTCACAGTAACAAATTTCTCCCTGTTTCCCAATCTAGACCTGCTCTCTGTCAGTTTGAAGTCATTCCCATTTGTCCTGTCACTATTTACTTACTGCAAAAGAACTTGGTGTGATCTTTGCAGATACAGCTCTGGCTGAGCCTTATGATGCTGTAATACATATTTGAAACAGCAGGGACAAATCTGTGCTTTACTTTCACAAATACACCCCCATTTAACTTTGAGGGAAAATATTCATCTGCAATAAAAAAACCTCTGACAGCTGCATTTGTTTAATTTTAAAGAGAGACAGCTGTACTTTTTGTTCAGTGAAGTGTTGCTCATCATCTCCAGCCAGAAAACCCAAAACCTCCAGCACTATTTTAAGCAAGTCTGCCATTTTAATTATTTGCCACAGAAAATAACAGGGAGGGCAGAAAACAAAAGTGAACTTTGGTAAGAAATTCAGGTTTTATGGCTCTAGACTGAAATATTCTTTTTCTAGGAAAGAAACGTCATTCTGACTACAGAAGATGCATTTGAGTCTCCAGGGTTAAAAGAATCACAATGAAAGCAGTAAAAATCCTCACAGGGGCTGCAGCTGGGAGAAGAACACTTCTGAAGGAACATGACAAGTATATTTGTGACTCCACTATTTGTCAGCACATTCCTTTGGTGGAAGATATTTTTATTTTTCTTATTTGAATGGAAAACAACCAGTAAAAGCCAATTTAAAAAAAAAAAAAGATATCCATAGTTAAACTACATTTGCATAAACCATCAGCTAAAGAGATAAGCTCACTCTCTTTTAGGATCCCATCTGCTTTTCCTCTCACTATTACAATGATTTTTTGGAAGAGTCACTACACTTACACTCACTCAGCTAAGTCCATATCCTGCTTTCCATTACCAAAATGGTGGTATTTTCTCATGATGGAACAATCACTTCTAATACTTGTATTAAAAGCCAAATCTTTGTGACTGGCAAGCAGCTTGAGTTTAAAAAAAAAATCAAGCAGCCCTGGATAAAACTCATACAAAGTAATATCAAGTGTTCCTCAAGATCCCAGTGGGAGGTGATTTCACTCTCTGGAAACTTCTAACTGAATAGTTTTATGTCTGTCTTGAACCGAATTCCAGTGACCAGCCCTCCAGCTAAAACATTTCTAACTCCTCCTAAGTTAATCCATTTTAGCATCCAAAATTAGATCTAATTTATATTATTCTATCTTGCATTCATTAAATTATATACATGTATTTTTTAAATAAGCTTTGCTGGGATCACCAAAGGAGACAACTCTCCCTTCTTTTTTTTGTTTTAAAGAATAAGGGGGTTTTGAGATTTAATTCAAACCCTTTAACTTCAATCAAAATGGAAATGAGAAAAGAATAACCCCAAATCCCCTGAAACTCTTACTTGGGGTAAAAACATTTCCTATTCTGCAGTGACCCACAGACAAGCAGCAGGGGAAGGGGATCATAATGCAAGAACAGGTAACACAAATATTACCCATCAGGAGAACAGCACCAAGGAATTGAAAGGAATTTCATTTTCACTGAAAGGAATAGGTCAAGGAGCATTAGCCAGGCAAGTTAAGTGATACAACACCATGGCCAAAGCATTAGAATTTGAGTTTTGGACAAAACTTCCTATAAAAAGGCATATCCCAGCACCAAGCCTAATTTTTTTTTTTCTAAAATAGCTGTAGAACATTAAAAAAAAAGTTATTACTGAATTTCCATGACAGGAGGGGAGAGTTGGAAAGCACATAGATGGAAACCTTCTTGTTGCTCTTATCACAGCAGGAGATCAGGAGACATGGCCCTGCAGTTGATCAAGTGACAGCAAAAGGCATTTCTTGAAATACAAGAAATTCCATTTAAGGCAAACTGAACACTGGAAAGAGGTGCTGGAATCTCCACACTTGGCCACATTCAAACCCCAACTGCCCATGGATGGTCCTGAGCAACCTGCTCTGAGCAGTAGATGCTCAAAGGGGCCTTCTAACCACAGTCCCCTCTATAATCAGTTTGATTTTCCTATTTTTTAAATATAGGATAAAGCTTTACTTTTCATATCTCCAGAACAGAGGCAGCTTCATTTACCCACAAGAAGCTTCTTAACAATGGATATCTTAATCCAGGTATCTTTGGCTTGTGCTTTCTACAGTGCATACAGCTGTAAAAGAAGTTAATTTGCAGATATTCCAGACACTACACTTCAGGCAAATAACACACTTATTGCAGTTCATATTTCAGGTTGGGGTTAGAAAACTGCACTGGGCATGGTTTAGTTTTTAAGTCAAGGACTTGGTAATAAACTAAGAGGCAATAAAATAAAAAGAGCATCTCAAAAAACTTTGCAGACAGACCAACAGACAGACAAAACAACCCTGAGTGCAGCCAAGCTCTGAGCCTGCTGAAGGAGCCAGACTGCAAAGTGGAAAATGTGATCAGAGCCAAGAGAGGGGGAAGCCAACTCAGACTGGCTCCTTTCCACCCCCAGTGTCAGGTGAGAGCTGGAGGGGTGCATTTGAATTGATTCTCATCCAAATTCAGGTGAAAATTATTCCTGGGGGCTGGTGCCTCCAGCCAAATGAAAGGAGCAGCAGATGGAAAGGCCCACCTGCCAAAGTGCAGGTTTTGTGGTGTGTGACACTGTCTGAGCTGCCCCAGCCAGAGTGACATCACGATGGGGTGTTTTCCAGAGAGGGTATTTGCCTCAGGAAGGCATTTCCAAAGGATTCTCTTCATTTGGCTCTGGCTGCAACTGAAATTTATTTCCATATGGAACCAGAGTTGTGTGTCCCAGAAAAACTGGGGATGTGTCACAGAAAAAGGAGCCTGCAGAGCCAACAAAACCCACATGTTTCCAAGGCTGATGGAGTGTTTTCAAGAGTTCAGGCTGACAACTGAGGATGCAGGAGAAAAACCCAAAGAGAAATGACACAGGAGAACATTAAATGACTGTCTAGAACTGGGAGTCTGGCAATTTGTTTGTTGTGGGAGGAAGCAAAGGAAGCAGGACAAAGACAAGGAAAGTAAGGTAAACAACTAAAGTATCCCAACTACTTAATTATTTCTAAATAGGCATCACTTAATCATTACCAGGAAATTATCATGGCAGCATAACTGTATCCTAAAGAACCTACAGGCAGAAAATAAGGTATGAAACCTACTCAGGAACCAGTTAGCATTAAACAAAAAGCTGCAACTAGCACCACCAGTAAAAGCCCATTTCACAGTTAAATATCAGAGATAAGATTTGAGAGACAAACTGACTTTCTACAGTTTCTAAATGAAGATTTCAAAGTGATTTGATGCATAAACACATGCTGGCATTGTGTTCAATCTCCTTGAACTATAAAATCAAAAAGTGCCAGTCTTCTACTCCATCTGATGCAATAGCTGTAAATGATATTCAGGAGTACACATTTAAATAAACAAACTCAGAGAAATTGCCTTCATGCTTACAGGAAGAATATCTTGTTGACATTCATGGGCCTAAATTGTTTTTAAGTAGAAAATTGTTATTTTACAACTGGTTCAGACTGCTCATACAATCTTGCAGAACTGCTGGCATACTGAAAAATGCAAAAAGTTAGCCTTTAAATTATTAATTTATTCTTAGGTAAAATGTAGGCTTTAATGAATAAATTTAATTAACAGCTAAAGCAAATTTTAACATATGAGCAATGTTAAAAGAATCAGCATAGCAAAGGGATGAAGCTGAGGTTTGTTCAGGATGCTCTTAATCCCTGAGAAAAATCTGACAAGGCTTCCTTGTAGTGGAGCTTGAAAGATTTTATTTTTTGATTCTAACCTGCTCAGCAAATTGCTAACAATGTACAGTAACTTCCAAACTACTCCTGCACACCACATAACTCAGTACCAGGATAAGAGGAGAACCTGAAGGGTCTATTTCACTGATCTATATTATTCCCAGAATAGCTGAGAATACCTACAACGCGCATGATTTCAATGAGCAGCATTAGAAAGCAAAAGCCAACCCATTATATTGCACTGCTTTTACATCCTTTGGTACTCAAAACACTGGCAGTTTAGCACCTTTTTTATCCTTTTGTATTTATGATGACAAACAGCAGCATGTTGTTATTATTTAGAGAATAAACTTGTACAGAAAGTTCATAGATTTCAAAGTGTTTCTTTTCTTTCTTTTAAAACTCTCTCTGGCAGGTGAACTGATGAAATGCTCTAAGTTTACACCGCACGTTGGATTTTCATCCCCAGGACACCCTCCCGTCAGTGGAACTTCTCAAATAAAACATCCACCCCATTCCCAGCTGGCAGAGCTACTCACCAATGGCCTGAGCAAGGGCTATGACAACCTCCTGGCATGTTGTGACCTCGGTGACCCCACAGACAATCCTCTGCACTCCATCCACCCATACTTTGAGCTCCATGGTTCACCAGATCATCCAAGAGCCATGAATGCCCAGCAGTCAGGTCATCCTTGCAGCTGTTCCACAGGGAACGCAGCAGAATTCCTGAAGCAGCTACAGGAGAGAAAAATGCTGGTGGTCACAGCAAGGCAAAACCAAGTCCAAAAATGAACATTTTCATAGAATCATAGAATCAATTGGGTTGGAAAAGACCTCCGAGATCATCAAGTCCAACCCTTGGGCCAACTCCAGTCCCTTTACCACATCATGGCACTCAGGGCCACGGCCAAGCTCACCTTAAAAACCTCCAGGGATGGGGAATCCACCCCCTCTCTGGGCAGCCCATTCCAATGCCTGAGCACTCTCTCTGCAAAGAAGTTTTTTCTGATCTCCAACTTCAATTTCCCCTGGCAGAGCTTGAGNATCTGTTCAAGCCACACAGCCTCCTTTCTTTAAATACAACAGGAGCCACATATCCTCATAATTTGGGGAAACAGGAACGGGAAAGTGTCCAGTGGGAAAGGCCCTGGGGGTGCTGTGACAGCATCTGGACATGAGCCCAGGGGTGCCCAGGTGGGCAAGAGGCCAATGGCACCTGGCCTGGATCAGCAATAGTGTGGCAGCAGGACCAGGGCAGGGACTGTCCCCTGTGCTGGGCACTGGGGAGGCCACACCTCAAACCCTGTGTCCAGTTCTGGGCCCCTCACTGCAAGAAGGACATTGAGGGGCTGGAGTGTGTCCAGGGAAGGGAATGGAGCTGGGGAAGGGTCTGGAGCACAAGTGCTGTGAGGAGCAGCTGAGGGAGCTGGGGGGAGGCTCAGCCTGGAGAAAAGGAGGCTCAGGGGGGACCTTATTGCTCTCTACAACTCCTGACAGGAGGTTGGATGCAGGTGGGGGTCAGGCTCTGCTCAGGGAACAAGGGACAGGATGAGAGGACAAAGCCTTAAGCTGCGCATGGGGTGGTTCAGGTTGGACGTCAGGGAGAGGGAAAGGGTTGTCAGGCACTGGAAGGGGTTGCCCAGCGAGGTTTGGAATCCCCAGCCCTGGAGGTGTCCAAGGAATGACTGGATGTGGCACTCAGTGCTCTGGGCTGAGGGCAAGGTGGGGATCAATCACAGCTTGGACTCGCTTATCTCAGAGGTATTTTCCCCAACCTTAGTGATTCTGTGATCCCACTCTTTAGCAATGTCTACCTGTTCTGGAGACACACCAGAAGGTTCATTACAGTTTCTTTCCTAAAGTGTTTAAAGTTTTTATAAAAAGAGCACCCAGAGATGCAGCACTAAATAAACAACTCCAGAGCAAACTCAACAGTTTCCAGTACCAAGTGCCTCTCCTTTTTTTCTGCTGCCTGGATGTCTCAAGGGACTGGTTAGAGATGCTTTCAGTGTTTGTTTAATACTACCTAGCAGGTGGTAGTGTAGCAAAATCAGGGGAGAAATATTTTTAATTACAGCCACTGATGAGCGTCCAACTTTTGTCTCCCTACAGAAACAGCTGCAGGTTCCAATTCCCAACAAACCTGTGCATTTAATATCAAAACCCAAGAAAGAAAGAGAGTAAAACAAGGAGATGCATCAGGGAAAGTGTTGTCAAAGTGGTTTAGCCCCTGCCAGCACTGTGCTGGTTCTGTGAGGAAAGACACATTAGCTCAAGCCTTATCCCAGGTTTTTCCACAGGCACTGCAGTGATCCTACACAAAAACCCAAGTCATACCACACCTCATCCACTCAGTGTTCATTTTTAAGCATGTCTAGTATACTAGCTCCCCATTAAATTTTAAAAAAGAAAACTCCTCACATTTGTAAATGAAATAAAATGGTCAGAGGGTTGGGGTTTTTTCTGAAACAAAGACATTCCAGGAATAATAATAATAAAAAAATCTCTTTTCTGCACTTAAATGCCAGTAGAAGGTAAGTTTGAAACATAAGGAGCTAGATTAATTACTGATCTGAACTTTGCTTTAAGCTCAGCTTTTCCAAGAGCTGCTTTTCTTCTGCATAAACAGATCCAGAGGCATCACAGTTCACAAAAGGTAATTTTTAAGTGGAGCTGCTGAGATGTTTCAAAATTTCCAAAGTTTCAAGGTAAAAATTCCAAGAATTATTGCCTTAAAAATGTAAGACCTCCCCCAAAGCTGAAACAAAAACCAAACTACCAATAATGATTATTCTTAAAAAAAACCCCAAACAAACAACCAAACAAAAAAAAAACAAACAAAAACCCCAAAAAACCAAACAAAAAACATCCCTAAACCCAAACCCCCAAATAACTCCCCAATAATAAACGAACCAAGAACAAAAAAACCCCACAAACAAAAATAAATAAAGAAAACTTAATCAGACACTTGAGCTATTTAGGCAGATGGAGGAAAAATAAATCATGATAATACGATAAAAGAGGCTCATGTATTCAGGTAATCCCATATGGATAAAGTGGTAATTCTTCAAAAATACTGCCTGTAGTTTTAAGCACCAGGAAAAACAGATGACACAGGGATAAAGTCAAAGATATCTGGAAATTATCTAGAGGATTAGTGAAGACAAGCAGGGTAGGGTTACACATGAAAACATGGAATCTGATGATGCTGATGGATTTAACAGAACTGCATGAGGAGGCAGAAATGGAGCAGGAAAAACTTAATGCTGCTCATGTTTAGGGTCCAGCCAGAGCTGCTTTCTCCTGGTGAACATCTTATTCTCCACCAACAGATGTACCCATGTACTCAAGCTAGAGGGGAAAAAGGATTTTTCTTCTACAAATACTTCAGTCAGCAGCTGACAAACTCCACCAGATGATCCAGAAGACACCTGTGAGACTTTCCCCCAAAAAGCTGGGGCAGCAACTCCCCTCACAGAGATGCTCAGCACATATCTTGGTGTGTATCCTGCCCAAACCTCCCTGTTCAGAAGTATGTATAAATAAAAATTTATCTGTAAATAAATTTGTATGTAAATCAACTAAGACCAGATTTCAAATATGCTCATACAGTCAATAAAAAACTGATAGCTTTAAAGAATACCAAGTGTATAGAGAAATAGCCTTTTGAGATATGAGTAAGCACCTGAAACCCCAAAGATAAATATTTTCCCCCTATAAAACTGCATAATTCAAAGAATCTGCACAGCGTGCAAATACAGAAACACTTCAATAAGGTGACACCACTTTAATGTACCAATAAACTAAAAAAAAAAGCCTTTTACCAGCCTGTAATATAAGACTGACTGAGAAAACACCTACCAGGCCCCATCAGTGACCTCCCCTGGTTATTCATGGCCCAGTTGCCTTCACAAACAAACAGACCTCACATTCCAAGCCCAGCTGTAAGGAACTTTATTAATTAACTCAATATCTTGCTGAGGGTGGAACAGTGCAGGGTTCCTGGCACAAGCCAAGCCATCTCTCCATGTGACAGTGCACACGTCAGCAAAGCATCCGACAGCTCTAATTGTTTTGCTGTCTGTCCACATCCAAAGTATTATCTCCATTTAGCAAGCCAGCAAGGGCACTTTTTCCCCCCAGTCAGCACAGTCTTGTGTTCAGTGCTGGCCAGGTTTGGTCATCTGTTTTCCTGCCACCCATCTTTAAAAAAGATCAGAGTAAAGAGGGGCATCGTGTCATAACAGAATATTTGCTGACACTTCCAAGCTTGGTACCAACATTCACCAAAGCTGCAAATGATCTGAGCAAAGCGTCTTTGAAACAGTTCAGGCTCAGGGGAAACATTCCCTGGTCATTTCTTACAGGATAAATGGTTTTAATAGACTAAATAGGGATTAAAAAAACCCAATAAAAACCTGTGGTAAAACAACACACAGAGCTGAATTAAAGGAGTGTGTGAATGAAAGGATTGCCCAGGGAAGTGGTGCAGTCACCACCCCTGGAGGTGTTTAAGGAAAGACTGGACATGGCATTTTGGTCTAGTTGACAAGGAGGTGTTTGCTCAATGGTTGGACTCCATGACCTTGGAAGTCTTTCCCAACCTCATGTGCCCCACAAGTGCCCATGGGATTCCTTTGGGGACCTGGAACTAAGAACATACACACACATCCAAAATGGGAGATCTCTGTGCTGAAATCACTGTCTCATTGTAGCTTCTAAGCAAAGCTCATCTATAATAAGTGAAAAAAAAGCATTTAGGACTGGCTTGGTTTCTAGGATTGTGCAGTGGAAGTTTACATGGAGGTCTGAAAACCAAAAAACCTTCTGGCCACGTGCCTATCTCTGCTTCCCAATTATAACTGTAACATCTTTTTATTAGCATTTGGTTTTCCTTCATATGTATTTCAGTTCTTTTTTCCTGACAGTTAATTTGCATATCAAGCTTAATTGTCTGTCCATTGAGGGCCATCCTGACAGCCCCAAATGTATATTTTGACCCAAAGCCTTTGTCCAGAATCCACATTGTGCTTTTGCATTACAGGAGACAAAATAATCCTTACCTCCAATTCTGTACAAGTTTCTTTTTGAAGCCAATGGAAGGGATTGGAGGGGAAAATCTCACTTGAGGTTTCTCAATTCTGTAAGTTCAAAACCAGTTGGTCTTATGCATATTATTTTAGCAATGATTGGGAATAGGAGTGCAAAACTGATGTACTGAGAGGCACACAGAGCTTTTCCCCAGTCTGTCACTCATCAGCTCCAGAGTGACACTCAGCTCTGACTAGAACCAAGCACTGGAAATCTGGAATCCCCCAGGTATTTCTTGCCTCCACCTGCTTTTTGTTCTCCACTACCTTGCCTGAAGCCTCCTCAACTGCCATGCATTAAACATCTCCCCTAAACATCCTTTTTATCCTAACTGGCTGATGGTATCATACTCTTTCAGATATTCAGTTCAGTTTTTAAGTGACAATGAAATCCAACACACATATATATACACACACATATACATACATACATATATATATGCCACTATTTGGCTACCTCTCCACAGCTGGTTTACAAAACACAGGAAAGGCTGAAGCTCCACAGAAGAAACGCAGAACTAAGTGCGGAGGGCATTGCCTGCATTTAAGACACAAATATTCCAAGCAGATGTTTGTAAACCATCTTAGCATAAGAACTAAGTCAGGAGAAACTCCAAGAATTAAAATTAAAAGCTGATTTCACCTTGTTTCCAATCTTTGGAAGGTCCACACCACCTGAAAGCATCATGCACCTCAAATCAGGGCTAAAAATCCTGCTGCAGAATTTGGACCAGCCAGTTCAGTAACTTTCTGCTGCCCCAACAAAGAGCCAGCATGTTGTTCAGTGCACTTAAAAAGTCAGCATGCTTGCATTCATAATTAGCTCTAACCACACAGCATTTGGAATTTGGCATTTACCCTTCATTTTTTCATTCTCTGTGCGCTATGGCCAAGTTGTGCTCCTTGTTTTTCCCTATTATGACAAAAGGTAGGGCACTGGACAAGGAGGAAGCTTTTGTTCCACCCATTAATTAGTAAGAATAGTTAGTCAGTGCTAGTAAGGCTTGATTAGAAAATACCAAACAAACAAGTACAAATAAGGCAGCCCAGCTACCCACAAAGAGCTTATAAACCATCCAGAAGAGCAGGGACACATTTGGCATATTTTCCCCACCATAAGAATCCTGGTGTGGAGCAAAGCAACATTTTTCCAGATGGAGATGACTGCAAATACAGAACTGGCAGCTGGAAACAAGCTCACTAGTATTTTCCAAAAAGCCTCCTCCCCTACAAGACACGCAGCTTCCCATCAGATTCAAGTCAAAAACATCAAGTGAAAGTCTTCTGCACACAGAATTTTATCAGAAAGGAACAGGTGGTGGGTTTGAAACCAGCATATGACTTCCTTTGAAAAGAAAGGGTTTATACAGAGGTAGCATCCCAATTTTTTTTTTTGTGGGACTAATGCTCGTGGAGTGTTATTGTTTTGTTATTCCAGAAGAACCCTCTGAGATAATGAGCACTGCCTAAACCAAACAAACCAGAGGTCCCACAACCATGAAGATGACAGTGTTGAGAACGAGCTTGAGAGAGACTTGAAGACCAAGGAATTTTTCCCTTCATGAGAATGGCCAAAAGATGCTCTAACACATCTCTGTGTGAATCCAGATGCCACAAGAGATATCCAAACACACACAAAATACCTGGGAGAGGACAGGACAGCACCAGTACATGAGTCTGCATAAACCTTAAGAGTACAAGAGGTTGTTTCTACCAACTATGACTGCACAAAATTGTGCCTCTGGACAACCCAAAATTCTCCCAGAAGTCCCAAAGTCGCAGTTTCCCAGACAAATTATGTGTTGACTTCCATCCAAGAACCCTCAGCTGCCTAGAACAGGAACTGCTGCTTGCTTGGCAGTTTCTCCTGGTGCAATTCAGCTAACAATTTGGTGGGAAAAAAGAAGGGAAAGAAACATTGGTTTGAAGCAGGAGATGCTACAACTGATATTTTGCCTAATTACAGAACATCCCCGACCTCTCCCTGAGCTACAATCTCTCCTCCAGCTGCAATCTTTACAGCACAAAAAAACCCAAATTGTCAGTCTGTCTTCTCTTTGTATTGGTGAGAACCAGCCAGAAAGAATTAACTTGTTTTCTTTTGGAGGTTGGGGAGTGATAAGAGGAGGTAAAGCTTTTCCCCAACCCTTCTCATCATTCTTTCAAAGATACATTTTGTTAATGGACTATCTACTTACTAGTTGAAGTAATTCTTCCACCTTGAAAACTGTACTTTTTATCTTCAGTATTTTAATTCTCAGAATGCTCTCTGAGTTCAGGAAGGGTGTTTGTCTTTAACAACATCTTTTTCCTGCACATGATCAAAGATTGTGTGGAAAATTCATGTGCCTTCATAGAAAACAAAGATCCAACCCTCTGTAACAAACACCTCAAAACCTCTCTCAGCCTAGAACACTTTGGATCTTGACTCAAGTTTGGAGCCACGAGGCTTGGCCCAACTCTGCTCCAAAACATTTTCAAACCGCCACAAAATGTTTGGAAGCAAACAAGGTGAGCCAAGGCAACAGATGGCTTATTAAACTTCCTTTGTGTTTGGTCACTGCTGAGAACAGAACCTTGTGTTTTTAACAGCAAATTTCACACTCTCACACTTGAATTAATTCATCAGGAACAAGAAGTCTAAATGAGATATAAAAAGCATCTGAACTTCACACAGTTTATTGGTAGAAAAACCCAAGGAAATTTTGGACCCACTGAGGGCATTCAAGGCAGAGTTTCAAGGATTCTTGCTTCTACTGACTGGATTTCAGTCAGAGAGTTGCCAAAGCAGAACTGTTAAAAGCTAAGAGCATTATATGTAGGATATGCTCATAATAATAATAATGGCCAATCTTCGCGAACAAAGATTTGGGAAGGGCTCACCCCACGTGGATGTGCCCTCCGAGCCTGCGCAGGGGATTTTTTAGGTGAGGCTCAGCGTGCGCAGAACTGGCCCCACCATTTAAGTCCTGAGGTTCATTTGCCACGGCCGAGCAAGCTTGGACAGTGACAGTGAAGTCTCCTTAGGACTATCTACAGCACCCGGTACTAACCAGGGCTGACCCTGCTGAGCATCCGAGATCTGACGGGATGGGATGGCAGGGAGGCATTGAACTGCCAGGGCCGCCCGTACTGAGACTCGAACTCGCAACCTTGGGAGTCGGAGACCGGAGTGCTCTCCACTACGCCACGGGACCACCCGTAGGATATGCACCAGCAAATCAAATCACTATGTGATGCAGCACTTCTTTCAGCTCTTGAGATAGGATTTACTGTGATACAAGGCTGAATTCAACTCCAGCAGGCTTAGTCACTAAATCCCAGCCCTGAACCCATTTCAGGACTAGGATTGAAGTATCACCTGCAGGTGGTTTTACATGAAGCTCCTTTTCCTCACTTTGTATTCCAGCTGCTAATAAACAAAATTGTCCACGTGGAACATCACAATCCTACCAGAGAGGCTGGAGTGAATGGACCCATCCTAGAACATCACTGTTCTAGAAAGGGTTGGGTCACAGTATCATAAAATATGGAATGGTTTGGGTTGGAAGGGACCTTAAAGATCATCTCATTCCACCCCCTACCATGGGCAGGGACACCTTCCACTAGCCCAGGTTGCTCAGAGTCCCATCCAGCCTGGCCTTGGACACTTCCAGGGATGGGGCAGCCACAGCTTCTCTGGGCAACCTGTGCCAGGGCCTGCCCACCCTCACAGGGAAGAATTTCTTCCTAATATCCAATCCAAACCTGCTCTCTTTCAGTGTGAAGCCATTCCCTCTTATCCTGTCACTGCAGGCTGTTATAAATAGTCTCTCTCCATCTTTTTTGTAGCTCCTTCAGGCACTGCAAGGCCACAGTGAGGTCACCTCAAATGTCACCTTCTCTTCTCCAGGCTAAACAATCCCAACTCTCCCAGCCTTTCGTCCCAGCAGAGCTGCTCCATCCCTCTGCCCATCCTGCTGTCCCTCCTCTGGCCTCACTCCCACAGGACAGTTGGATGCAGCACAGCAGAGGTTAAGGCAGCAGCTGGAATGCACTTTATTCTGTGGCAGAGGAATATCCTTTTCCACATGCGAAGGAGACTGCACTGCATATAAATGCTGAGACAAATAGCTCAAAAAAAAGTCATGTGCATTAAATAAACATCTCATGATTCATCATCTCAGTCACCAGACATACATTTACTGCACTGTAATGTCTTCCAAAGCCCTGTAAGTATTTGTTTCTCATTAGTCTGAAACATATAGAGCATTTGAGAAAGCAGCTTTATTACACAGCACTTCATTAATAAACAGCAACATTAAGTGCAAGTTACATCTGTACATCTCTAATATGGTCTAAAGAGCGTGTGGGAGTGAAAGAAAACAAAAAGCAGAGGAGTAAGCAAGGATTGCAATGTAGGGGAAATATTTATACAACAGCTACAACATACCCAACTTCAAAGTTGCACCTTGAGATGCCCTGGCTTCAAAGGAGAGAAGAGAGGTCACCTTACACTGAAGGATGGAGGAAATAAAATACATTTTACAACTGGCATTTCTGCCTTAATTTGAATTAAGTGAATTTTTAGAACTCACTTAACATATAGTTTAAATCCACGGTACTACGAGACAACTGAAATCTCACTGTAATTAAATGCAATTCCTGAAACAGAAACAAGGTGAGGTGCTTTCAACTGAATCAACATAACTGCTTCAAAAAATTATGGTCTCAAAGCTTTATTCAGTCAGCAGCTACATTATTCACTAAACATTACTTAAGAACTTTCAAGTCACACTCTTGGCAACCCAAAAAAGTCTGCAAGACAGAATGGAGCATATTTCTACAAGGAGTCTTTAAATTGTTAATTAAGATAAACGAGTGGGGGGAACCCATCACTTTCTAAAATTTGCACTTGGCTATGCTTACTTCCACATTTCCCCAGGCACAAAAGAACTTCTTCGCTTCTTTTATTCTCTATTTATAGGACTCAGCTGGATTGCTTAAATATTCCCCCCCTCTAGACAACTGGGAGCTTGGTTGATTTTATTAGAGCAAAATCTGAGGTAATTTTCATGGAATCACAGAATGGCCTGGGTTGGAAGGGACATAAAAGCTCATCTCATTCCAACCCCCTGCCATGGGCAGGGACACCTTCCACTAGCCCAGGTTGCTCATTTTGAAGAAACTATTATGAACTTCTATTTCTAAACCACTAATTCTCTTTTATGTTTGGCTAAAACTTAAAAGGTCCAAAACTCACTGGGAGGAGTGAGAAGTGTAGCGATGAGCAACATCCCTCCAAACACACCTCCCTCTCCTTGGATGTCTTACAATCATCATGTCAAGCACTCCTAGAATGACCCAGCAAAGAGCTCTCCAGGAAAAATGGGATTCTATGCCAATTATCTGACAGCAATTAAACAGAAGTCACAGCCTGCAATGCCAGTGGAAAATGGATGTCAGGTCAAATTCAACAGAGCAAAGCAGGGGGGGAAAGAGGTTTTCCTCTACCTATTCCTACCTTCTGTCTCTGTGCAACAATATTTGTGTTTCCAGACAGCACCTATTTTGTACCTTTCTGAGGTGCAGCTTTCCCCACTGGCCATGTAGTTACAGGTTTCATCTCTACTCTTAGTGACTCCATCCTCCTCCTCGCTGCACCCTCAGCAACCTCAGCCAGAGCCACAATCTCAGGACAGATTTCTGGAGGCAGCAGAGATCACAGAGCAGCTCCTCCCTCTCTCTAGTACACTGAATATGATCCATTTATTTTCATTCATGAATTCCTTCCACACTCATCTCCGCCCTTCTTATTTCACATGCATTTTCCCAAGTGAGCTCTAACACCTTGTGGTTAATTTGTAAAATTCACCTGAGACACACACAGAGGAGAAACTCTGGGTAAATCTCATTATCCTCCTGCAAATTCTCCCTTATCCCACTTCTGTGGAGTGCCTACCCAAATAAAAAGGACCAACATGGTGTGCCCCTGCTGCTTCTCATGCTAACTGGGCTCACTCCACTCCTCTCCATATGCCCTACACACCTTGGGTAGGACATCCCTTCTTTTGGGTGTTTTGTTGCCTTTTAGGGATGCCAAGGCCAACACAGTTCTGCTTTAAATAACTAGAAAGCATCCAGAAGATGGGCAACTTAATGGAGCCTTCTGGAAGTAGGTTTGTCCCTCCAGAAGGAATTTTCATAGACCTTTGAGATCATCAAGTCCAACCCTTGGTCCAACCCTTTTACCACCATTCCTCTACTTATGGCGGATCTTCACCACATGTTTCTGTACTTCTGGGATACCTGGAATGCCAGACAGTCTGGAAAACCAACAGCAGCACTGAATGAGTTAATAGGTTAAGGATTTAGAACTGGATTTAGCCTGGGAGGTTTTCCTTTAAATTAGAAGTTGTTGCTGGGATTTTTTTAGCCTTTATTGATATGCAGCTATGGAAGTATAAAATACCAGGTAACATTAGGAGGCCAGAAGGGTTTATTAAGCACAATTACCTAGCAAGCAATCTAAATCCTGGAAAGAACTCAAGGGGAAGTGCCCACAGAAAGTTTGTGCTAATCATAAGCCTGTGAGCAAATAAAGACAGAAATTATCCAAAACATAAAGCATTCATGAGTCCAAACATCCAAAACATGACATTTAAACTAAAAAAAAAATCCACAAACAATTACATAAGGATCAGAAAAGAGAATTGAAGTTTGGTTGGCTGCGTTTTTTTCTAAAGCAAACTGAAAAGCCACAGTAAACATCCATGTCCAAATTGCCCACGTGCTTTGCTTAAGTGTCTTTATCAAAAAGAAGGAATAAATTCTCCTCAGAAGGTATTTGCAATCCTGGGGAACACTTCAACAACCTGTGGCTTGGACACTTCTAGCACAGAGTTTTACATTATAAAAATATAATGAATGCTTATATTTAAAAGAGGGGGAGAAAATTTCCCCCAAATCATTCAAGTCCTGCATTACTGAAGAGGTGACAATAAAGGCTTATACTTTCAATAGCAGCTAATTTAAGACTATTCATCCAGCACATGTTTCTCTGTGTTTCATCTGTTCCAGGGGCTTTAATTTCCATAGTACCAAGGACTCGGGCTCTGCAACTTCAGTGGAGTCCAACACCTCAGATGGAGTGGCCCAAAACAGATGTACTCCAGTGACTCAAAAATTTTATCTCATTTGCTAAAGATTCCCATCTTCTGGAGTGCTGTTTTTTTTTTTGCTTCAGGTTTTCACTGCATGCTTTTATTTTAAGGGCAAACATCCCTTATGTTAATTATTGAGTGAACTTCAGGTTTTCCAAGGCAATTTAGTCACCTAAAGCACCTTCTTTCTTCTCTCCTCATCTCAGTCATAGAAACAGCTTCTAGTGCCACCATCCTCCCCCCACAACGCACTGTGCCAAAGTCCAATAGGCAAAGGAAAAGCTTGGGAATCAATCCTTATTTAAGTCTTCATGATCATCTCCTTTCCTTCTGCAGCCTTTGGGATGGACAGAGCTGAGCAGCCTCCAGAAAAGCAGAATAAAGCAAAGTAATAATTGAAATGTCCTGCAGCTTGGTGGATGTACAGCAAGAACACACAGTTATGATTAACTTCATACCAGAGTCCAGTATACATTATAGAGGGAATGTTTGCAGTAATTTAATGGTTATCTGCTACAAACCAACCATGGAAAACTGGGCATTGCCAAGGGATTTGCAATGGCAGTTCTTTGCACTTTGTGCTTTTCAGTGTACCCAAACCTATTCAAAACCAGGAGAACTGCATTGCCCAAACCTTTACCTTTTTAGAGTGGAATGTTCTCAGGAGAATTGTGCACTTGAATGTTCCCCATGCTCAAGTCCTCTGAAAGGTGTCAATATTCTGCCTTGTTCTGCAGAAGTACAGTGGCACTCCTCTGAAGGGGAGACATGATTGTTTATCATGTTTATTTGTTTTCTTTCCTGATGAGCCCATAAAATAAAACTTAATTTACAAAGGATGTTGTCCTATAAATTTGAGGGATCCCAATGAACCATGACAGCTACACACTGATATAAATAAGAACAAGCTCATCACAATGTTTCAATCACAAAGTTTTGACTGGTTTCCTCTTTTTGCTCTTACAAGCAATATATGGATCACAGAATCACAGACTATTCTGGGTTGGAAGGGACCCACAAGGATCATCCAGTCCAACTCTTAAGTCAGTGGCCCTCATAAGGGATTGAGCTCATGATCTTGGCATTACTACAACCAAATTTTAACCAACTGAGCTAATCTCAGAGTTCAGCAATCTCTTGAAAAGAAAAAAAAAAGGAATAAACCTGCTCTCAATGGAAGAAATTTGGTCCCCTGATTAAAGATCACAGTGAGTTCAATTTTAATTCATTTTTACCACAATCTGAATTTGAGTGCAATTCCCTCCTGGACATACTGATCACCCCAAACTTTGACCTGGAACAGCTCCTATCACTGCCTGAGAATTCCTCTGTGTTTGCAGCCAGCAGTCATGACCAGATAGTCTGGATTTCTCTGTAAAATGAAACCATGTTGCACATGGATTGCAAGAAGAAAAGCACGACCAACGACTTCCAGTTCATGTTTTCATTCCCAGACAATGTCTGTCTGGAGAGGAAACACTTTGCTTTTGCTGCAATATCTGCATTCTTTGTAGGTGGTCAAGCCCCTTATCCTCCCAGGGGAATAAAGAAAAATTCTATGCATGGAAACTTAGGAGTTTCCAACCCTCCATGTGGGAGTGGTCCACAGAAGAGAGAGCCTTTAATTAAAAACAACTTTGGGGCTGAAGTCCTGCTTGTTGAGCTATTTGCAGTTCTTCCCCTTCCAAAAGCTCCTAAAATAGGAGGCTGAAACATTTAGGCTGTACTAACAAAATTTAAGAGTTTTCAATGTTAGTAAGGCACTTCCTTGGGTTAGTATTGCTTTAATACCTGGTGTATCCAGAGATAGAATGTAACACCTCTAAGCTATTCCTGAAATGTTTATTTTCACAAAGTTAAGGCAGATTGAACTGCACCATAAAGCCATACTCATGCCTTGTATTAGAGAAATAATAATAAAAAATAAACAAACAAACAAACAAATTAACAATAATAATCATCATCATCTCAGTTGGTTAAAACTTGGTTGTAATAATGCCAAGGTCATGGGTTCAATCCCCTGTGTGGGCCATTGACTTGAGTTGGACTTGATGATCCTTGTAGGTCCCTTCCAACTCAGAATAGTCTGTGATTTATTTCAATTCCACTGCCAGAGCTCGGCTCACACAGTTTCCATGTGCAAACACCATGGGGTATATCCTGCACTTTGCTGACAAGCAGCAACCTAATACAAGGATCCTGAAGCCTAAATCAACCACCCTGTAATCCACCACCAGCTTCACAGAAACTGCTGTGCTCTGCCTAAACACACTTTTTTAAGGACAAGCATGCTAAAAAACCCTGCAGATCAGGCACTAGCCCTGCCCAAGTTCTGATGCATTCTTGCCCCTCAAACTTTACTCCTGCAGAAATGCAAAAGCAAATGGGGGTATGAATTCTTACCTGCCACTAGAACACTTACTTTTCCAAGTGCTTGTGCAGCAGTGAGTTATTTAGAGTAACAGATACACAAGCAGCATGGATTCAGGCTCCAAACCAAACTCCAGCTGACAGTACTTCAGCATCCAGAGGGGAGAGAAAAGCTTTAGAAAGTGGTATTTAAGACAACAAAGGAGGATGATTTCTGGAAGCAGCTCTGTAAGGCTCCATTCTCTGGGAGAGGCAGACCAAGAGGAAGACTTGCTCACAGGCATGCTGGGCATGGCTACAACTTTCCTGGGCTTCAGGAGTGGATTTCAACACATTTGCAGGGGCAGAGCTCCCAACTCAGTGCAGCAAAAGGTTAGGGTGAATACTCAGAGAATACTCAGAGACAACTAAGAGCATCAGCTTCCCCAGGGACAGAGGCACGTGCAAAAGCACCTCTGGTTTGGTCAGGCTCTTCAGTGAGGCAGGGGGAAGATGGGGAATGTTCACAGCTCAAAGCCCTTCTCAGGAATGTTAGTATCTAATTCTTCCTGTGGGATTTGAATACCAGACCCAGGGAACAAGGAGGAGACTGTGTGTGGCAGCTCAGAGCATTTCTCCCTGAAGTGGGAGAGCCTTTCTTTGTTTGAAGAGCCTCAAACACCATCTTTTACTTTCAGGTAAGTATTATCTTAGCTGATTGCATGTATGATTCCTCTTGTCATAAAGCCAGAATACCCACAATGTACATTAGACTGCAAAAAAAAGGCAAGAGGGATTTTAGCTCTACAAATCCGGTAATTAAAGACATTCTTATGGTATGGAAGAATTTTCAGTTCTTAATACTGCTTATAGACTTTGGATTAAAAAAATCCTTTCACAGAAATGCTTACACAACCCTGGCAGCGAAGATTGGAACACAGGAAGGCTCACACTGTGGGTTTCCCACGGCACAGGGAGAAAAGTGTACCAGGATCTGCGGAGCAGCACTGGGTGCGTGTTACATTAAATTCCAGAGGGTAAAACACAAAAGCTCTCCCTCAAACACCCTAAAGGGCCAACAGGGACTAACCCCAGGACCAGATGCACATCCCTGCATCGGTTATTTGATAACAGGAAAACCAAGTTAAACCTTCATGGAGCAAACCTCAATAATTTTTTAGTAAAGGATTAAGCTAAAGGAGTGAGAAAAACTGAAGACAGACACACCTCACACTAGATAAACTGAACACTGAGAACCTTTTAGATTGTCAGTATTTTAATATACCACAGGGACAGGAAGTTTTAGAGAAAGCACTCCAAAGCAAAACCAATGTCTCAGCTTCATTTTAGAATCACAGAATGGATTTGGTTGGAAAAGACCTCCGAGATCATCAAGTCCAACCCTTGGGCCAACTCCAGTCCCTTTACCAGATCACACACTAGGACACACTTTGGACAAGTGCTGGAATATCTCAGTCCAGTCTCACAAGTTCTCTCTCCCCTAAATTGTTCTGTGATTCTTATTGCCTGTCAACATACAAGAACAGGTTACTGCAAACACAAGCACAGTGGCTGGGAAGTTAAACAGCCAGAGTTCAGCTCACCTGAACCAACTTTTAAGCTGGGGATCAAGTCAGAATGTTCAAATGAATCAGCACCAGAAAGTGACATTAAGCTCCAATTTCAGCATCCAGAGAGCAGTGATATCAGTTAAGCTTTTGGTCCTGTTATGCTAAAAGATAACTATTAGGATTTCTTGCCTCTGCTAATGCTCCTTGTGATGCCACAAGGTGAGAAGAAATGGACAGTGCAGTACAACGTAACTGGTGGATAATGTTCAGGCTCCAGGGGTTTTTTGTCTCTTTTTTTAAACTTTCTTGCAGAGGTCAAGTTGCCCTTTGAGTACTTTATGAAACAGGATTTCACCTTGAAGCCCAACTCTAGTTATCTAATCTATGGTTAGTTTTAACCTTGAAGTTGTCTCTGTCAGACAGAAGTGCCAAGGATGTTGCCTTGGCCCAAACACAATGGTAAAAATATCCCTCCTTTTCCCAAATGGAGGAGTCCACCACAGAGCAACATTATTTCTACTCTCCCTGAAAAGACAACAAATTCCCCCTAAAACTTTTCAAATAGTCCAGCATGAAGAAATTCCTCTGAGCAGAGGTCTTAGGAGAGCTGTACTAAACTTTAACCTACTTATGTCCTGTGGAGTTAGTGCCAACTCACTGCAAAAACATGGGCAAGGAGACTAAAACTGCACCGGCAAAAGTGTAGACTGAGCTTAAATTGGCCTTGGGAAATATCTGTGGAGAGACTACAGGAAACCCCTTGGACAGGTCAGAATCAGAACCACAGACTGTTCTGAGTTGGAAGGGACCCACAAGGATCATCGAGTCCAACTCTTCAGTCAATGGCCCACATAGGGGATTGAACCCATGACTTTGGTGTTATTACGACCAAGTTTTAACCAACTGAGCTGATCTCAGGGTCAATGTATAGTCTCAATATTCAGCCAGCACTGGCACTGAAAAAATGCCCAAACCCCACACTCCAAATCCCCTGCAGGATCCCAAGGGAACATGAAAATCAGCTCACAGGTCATGGTGGCTCATTCCACACAGGTATTACACATAATTCCAGGCAGCTATTCATTCATTCACTCACTGCAGCAAGAGGAAGTTGAAGAAAATGTGACACACTAAAACACAGCCTAATTAAAAATAGGAAACCTTAATTTAATTCAAATCCAGCACAATTTGCTGCCAATGGAGTTTGTCACCTCAAACTCTGACAGGCACAGCCTCTCACTCCAGGCAGGAATCCATCCAAGTAGGACAAGTGTCAGGTGAAAGAGTATTGAGGCAAAAGTTTAGTGGAATAGTGAATGCAAGAAAACCAACTGATAAGGGAAGACCACACCACTGAAATCCTCCTGCCTTAAACCCAGGGAATTCAGCACAACCACTTCTCCAAGCTTATCAAGGCATAATGCACCATGGTTTTGATACTGAAGGGCAGTTTGAGTTCAGTTTTTAGTCTTAGAAGCAACTACAGCTCTTCATTTTTATTTAAAAAAACACCTCACCCAACCCCCCCACCATCTTATACATTCCAATGAGTGGATACCACACCCATGTGACTATTAAGCACTTTATCTCATTATTCCTAAATTTCTGTGCAAACTCAAAGCCTTACTGGCATAGCTACAAAAGCATTGTGCTATTACACTGTATGCTTTTATATCCATCTTATACCCCTTCCAAAGGGTCTGCTGAGGCTCAAGAGCATATTTTGCCACTGCTATGCATAGCTCAGATTTTTTTTTTAATATCAGAAATGATAAATTCAGTTGAGAATCTCCACCACAGCAGAGTTCACATGTCACAGTAAAAAGAATCTAAACCACTTGTGACAGACTGTGACACACAAGTCCCTTTGCATGTTATTTTGAAATCTCTATTTTTCTTTACCTGAGATGGAAGTTATGAGCACTGAGGCAGCAAAGAGAAGTTGGTGATTTAAGTAATTCTGTAGGTACTTCTGACACCTCCCCCAGGAAAGCAAAGGTGTTTTGAGATTCCACTGCAAAACTGCATTACCACCTGTATTTTCCAGATGAAGTTCTCTTTTCAGTTCAGCCACAGCTTTTGCATCAGTTACATGTAGGGCAAGATTTATATCCCCCCTTGGAATTGAAAATGGAAAGTTTATTATGTTACTCACAGAAAATCTATATTTTCTTCTATCTCACACCTCACGAGCTGCAAGATGGAAACTGCCGCTACCTACAACTTACTCTTCTAGGGATTCCCTGAACTCACATTTCATTTCTGTGTTTTGGACAGCGAAGAAAAGATGAGGTTCTTTAGCTATGAAGATGGCAAAGATTCACTGCCCACCCAAAAACTCAGTCCTCTAAAGAAACTCTTTAAGGGTCTGTTGAAGAGCTTGGACTGTCAACTACACTGATGTCCTTTGCCTTTAATTCTAATAAAACCACTGAACTTGTTCTATAAAGTTAAGCTTTCATGCACAAAATACACAAGAAAGAAGGATGTTTCTTTCCCTCACTAAATTATGAAGTTGATTTCAAAACCAAGATGCAAAATGGTCATAAATCTTACCAAAAAACTTGCATTATATATGTTCATCAGGAGCTAAGTTATCAGTATTACTTCTAGTATTTTTGTGGGATTATATGATTACATAATATTATATAATATTGTTGTGGCATTCCAGCCAATACTTTAAGATTCTGTGAAAAAGGTGATACAAGTACGTGCAGGAGAAAGGGAATTGCATGTTCTGAATAGTGGGCAAAGATTTATGGCTTTATCTGACAAGGACTCCCACACTGAGTCGTGTTTCACAATCAATAAATTACACAAACCCTTCTGAAAATCTCTGATAACACACTATGTTTGGCAAAGCTGCTTCTCATGTGCTGCAATAACCACTGGAAAAGGCACATAAAGCATGTAAATACACCCCAGAAATTTGCAAAAAAAACCCCACTTTTGGCACGTTTTAGTTTGAGTCTGTACTACCAAGTACATTTATTGGTGCCTCCAGCTTGCACTGCCCATGCATAGACAGAATCAGGAGCTGAGCTGGACCTTCTTCCATCTATTTAAGATTATACTTAGAAATAATTAAAAATTGTAAAAAAAGCTTCAATCCTTACAGGGCTATCATCAGAACAACAATTTTCAGCTTCTGTAGGTGCAATTCTTCTAATATTTATATAATGATTCGACCAGAGACAACAAAATAATCTGTTTGTTACAGAAAGGGCATCACCAGCATTTTCCCTTCAAGCAGCATTACAGCTACCTGAGCCTGAGCCTCTCTAAACCACAATAAAAACATTTACAAGAACATTACTTTCAGAGTTAAAAAGAAATCCAAACCTATGCACAAATGACCATCACCACACAGTCATCCTCTGCCATTTACTGAAAACTCTGTTTGAACAGAGTAATTAATGATCCATCTTCCTGTCTGGATAGAGAGGATTCTAAAAAGATCTAAATAAAATACAGTAACTTTTTCCAGCCTGCAGAAGAGGAGTGGGCACACACACAGCAATTGTGTTTTAGTTAACCCCTTTTTTTTTACCTTTTATATGATAATAGTTACCAACAAAATTAAGTAAACATTGCCTAGGGATGCTCCAGAATAAAGTATCTCTGTTTCAACTGACAACAGCAAACTACTGGGGGTATATTTTATATTAAATTAGTGTAACAGTGATGGAGTCTGTACTTTGCAAGTAAAGTTACTGGACGTGGCAAGAGAAAACACACTGCCAATCTTTACTGCAAAATCAGTTTTCAAGCTCCTGTTTTTCCCTCAAACACAAGGAGGGAGCCCCAAGCCTGAAGAGACTGAACACATGAAGCACTTCACACATACTGATGGAGCCATAGGAAAATTCAGTATGGACATAAATGTCTTTGGAGAACAAGGATCTGGCTACAAACACCTTTAAAAACCCAACCTTTTTCCCACTCAGAGCAGAATCCCAGGATGGGTCAGGTTGGGAGGGACCACAGTGGGGCATCTGGTGCCACCTCCTCCTCCAGCAGGGCCATCCCAGAGCACATGGCACAGGGTTGTGTCCAGATGGCTCTGGAATATCCAGTGAGGGAGACTCCACACCCTCTCTGGGCAATCTGCTCAGTGCTGGGTCACTGCACAGCAAAGAAGTTCTTCCTCATGTCCAGGTGGAACTCCCTGGGCATCAGTTCCTGCCCGTTCCTCTTGTGCCATTGCTGGGCACCCCTGAGCAGAGCCTGGTGCGTGCTCTGCCCCCTCCCTGCAGGCACTGACAGCCATGGGGGAGGTCCCCTCTCAGTGTCTCTTCTGGAGGCTGAACAGCCCCAGGAGTGGCCAATTCCCCAGAGTGCTGGGCAGCCCTTCAGAAGGACTTTGACAGGTTGGAGATGGGCAGAGATGAACTGTGAAATTCAACAAAGGCACATGCAGGGTCTGCACCTGGGGAGAAATAACCCAGGGCACCAGCACAGGCTGGGGGTGAACTGCTGGGAAGGACCTGCTGGTCGTGGTGGACAACAAGCTGTCCCTGAGAGATGCTCCAATCCCTTCAGCATCTCTGCAGCATCTGCTGAACCCGGTCCAGGAGCTCCACGTCTCTTGTCCTGAGAAGGCAGAGCTGGACACAGCATTCCAGATGTGCCTCCCCAGGGCTAAGGAGAGGGGCAGGAAAGTGAAATTAAGTTATAAACCCCTAAACTATGTTCTGACTTCAGACTGAGCACTTGCATCACAACTACACAGTTTTCGTCAGGGAAATACTCCAAGTGCATAAATGCACAGATGAGCTCCTTACCAACCCCCTGGTTTAAGAGATCTTTATCCCAGAAGCAGAGGATCTCCCACACCCTAACACACTGTGCCAATCATCAGGCTACAGGACTCTGAGGAAAGTCATTCCAGACCATCTCCCACTTCACCTGTACAACTCAGGTGTTCCCTGAACTTCTGGAATCTCCCACAGAAAAGGCTCTCAAGAGGGAGAGGAGCAAACTGTCTCAATGTACCAAACTAAGGAGATACAGCTTAGAAAATCCTGCAGTCTGGTTGGGGTAGGAATGCCAATCCAAAGGCTGTCTGGCAAGGGAGAGGCTTGAACCTGCCTTAGAAATGTGCTCCTCACTGATCTGTTAAGACAAAACACAATGCAGTGAGTTCTGGCAGTCCAGCACTTTGCTTCCCTTCCTTCCTAATAATCCAAATTGATGGGAAAGCCCAGGGATGAAACAGGGAGCTGAAGGGTGGGGGGGAATAAAAAAAATCAGGGTGAGTGTAAAAGAAATCCTTAATTTTTAATTTGTGTGTTTTGAAAAAGACCACTCTGAAAATAATGGTCATTGTTCACCTAGGACACAAAGACCCACTGAACCACTGAATATTTGGTTTTAGAAGGAATCTGGAATCTGAACTTTTTGGTTTTCTTTGAAAGCCTTCAGGTTTGGGGTTTGTTGGTTTTGTTGTTGGTTTGGGTTTTTTTTTTAAGAAACAAAGCCTTGCTATATGGAATTCAAAGGGATGCTTTGTCCCAACTGCAATAATCCTATTCCAGGTGACAGGTGGGAGGCTCTGGGACAAGTTGTGGGTTCTGCTGCTTCCTGGAGGAGCTCAAAGACTTGCATTAGAAATCTCCTCAGACCCTGGAAAGGTTATATGAAAGAAAGCTGAAATTACTCTTGAAAGTACAAAGGCTTACAGAGTGAAGTAAGACAGGCATTCACATTTCTCTTCCTATTTAGTGATGAATGATCTGAATATTAATTTGGAGGTATTTGTGAGTTTTTTGCAGATTTGACAAATGAGATGCATTTAAATTTGACTTTGTTTAGCCCCTATTTTTTCTGAGATACCAATTCCTAAAGCATGTTTCCTTAACTAAAAGTCAAAAGCTAAGCTTTTCTTTCTTTAAAGCCCAGAAATTCTGGTTTTTAAACATTTCTTTGTAGGAAGCAGTTTCCAGACTTGCCAAACCTCCATGGAACAAAGAGAAAAAGATTTTATCCCAATGATATGCCTCCAAAAAGCTGAGTTTCTTACCTGCCAGAGAAAGAAATGACTAATGTGCATTGCAATTAGTGCAAAAAATAATACTATCTCTGCAGTTGCAGGCTGAAAAAACTACATTTTGATGTTTGCAGAGTAGTAAATAAAGTGGGAAAACTTTGAGCTACTGTTAGAAGTTGGGTAATAGGCACATTTTTCCTCTCAAATATTTAGTGACAGTGAATCATTAAACATCATTCAGGTGAAGTCTTCTACATCTTGGTAGTATGAATATTAGAATATTGCAGGATTACCGAGTGATCAATAAATGAATAAAACCCAAACTAAGTCAAGTCAATTTTAATCTTAAATTTCAGAGTCCACAAGATTCACTGTTCTACAGAAAACACCAACCCAGCAAGCAGAGCAGTGAGAAGATGCAAATTTTACCAATGCTCAACAAATTAATAGGGGGGAAAAAGTATGAAATGGTTTGCCTGCATCACCCAGGGCTGGGACATGGCAAGAATCAAATATTTTTGAAGCAGAACAGTCAGGGATTCCTGTCTCTTCATGTAAGTGGCATTTCCACACACCACCCTCCCTGTCATTCATTATCAAGACTTCTGTCCTTCTTTCCAGACACTCTGTCTCCACTCACATTCCAGCTTAAGTTTGCCCTTGCTTGGCAAGAAAAAGATGGATCTCAACTCTGGGGGAAAACAAAAACAACAACAAAAAACCCAAACCCACAAACAACAACACTGGCAAATTTTAATTTAATTTTTTTTTAAACCAAGATATTTCCCCAGAAACACAGTCAATAGTATTCAACTTGAAATGCATTCCAAAAATTTGAAGTGCTGGTGCTCCAAATGCAAACAAACCGCTTTGAGGATATAAAATCCAACTTTTATGTAAGGACAGATTTACTTAGGACAATAAGAAAGTGAGGGAAAAGAAGCCTTAAATGAGAAAGCAAGGACATATATGTGATAAAAGTGTGGAAAAGGGAGGAAAAGGAAAGAAATGGATGCACAGGCCATGGAATCTTCAGTTCCAGCTCTGCCATCCCACCAGTGCGAACAAGTGCAACACAGACAGCAAGGAAACAAGAGGCACATTGTGCAGGGCTCAACTCAAGAGACACAAGAGATTAAAAGTATCTCTTGTCATCCAAAGAATGCAGAAAGAGTCAAGGATCCCAGTGACACCACTGTCAAAGGAATCTTGGGGTTTTTTCCTTCTGTTCTGACTCAATCCAGACAGCAAAAGATGTGCACAAAGGGAGCTGAAACACGTAAGGGAGGCAATGAAAATGGGAGAGGCAGCACTTTCCCTCTGAGATTACTCCCCCCCTCAACCAGAATTCACTGGAATGTCAAAAAAACCTCACCCTGAGCCACGGATCCTTTTAGAGAACACCCAGGACCTTGGCCCATCTATGTATTTATTTCAGCAGCAAAGATGAAGGCGGGGAGGGAGGGGGAATCATGATATCAACAAGTGAGATATTTTCTGATTCATGATGTGGCACATTCAGATGAAAGAGAAATCCCACACTGCTTACAAGGCAGAAATATGGTTCTGGAAGGGAGCAAACTCAGGTTTTCTCAGCCCAGACAGCAGCAGAAGTGTCTTCTCATCTCAGGGAAACACCCTAGAAAATGTAGTATCACTATGCAACATAAAACATGAAGTACTGTGCTATTACCCTCCGAAATGTCTCTCCAAAACCAAGTTCTGTCAACTGTATTTAAGACTTGGTGTGAGTTAATTCAGTTTAGAGGGTCATTAGACCTACACTGAGCTTCAAAAAAGAGGTTTATTTTTTGTCTTCTCATATTTAAAGAAAAACATTCACCAAAGTCACTCCTCTGTTTTGAAATCAAGTAGAGACACGACTGGAATTCTAACTCACCAACTGAAAGTTTCATGAAGAACTGGAAGGGCCCTGAACCACCTATTGCTGTCCCCAAAAATCCTGAACTACTTGTTTTCAAAGCCATAGAGACAACTCCAGAAGATCTGCAACACCCCAAGAGTGTGAGAGGCAGAGTGGACCAAGACCAAAGGTGTTACTTGTATTTACCAGCATCACCAGGAGTTGCTTTTCTCTCTTCAGCTTCATGGTAAGGAGTTCTACACATGTAATTCTTGCAGTATGAAATTCCCTGCTTTGTTTGTTCTGACACAGGTTCTTGCCAGATTTATTTGACATCCACTGCTTTTCTTGTGCTGCCAGAGTGAATAAAACGAGTTCTGTTTGCCTTCATCTCATTCAGCATTTCAGAGGCTTCCCTCCCACACCAAGCTGGGGTTTCTTTGGTGGCTGAAAATTCCTAGATTGCTAAATTGCTCACATCTCACATCTCTCATCTTTACTACCTTCATCGAAGTGTTTTTCAGCTTTACTGCCTTCCCTCCAAGATGAGAGAACAAGCTGCAAAGACTACCAAAACCACTGATTTTTATAGATGGGCATAATGTTGCTTTTCTTCGTAATTTTACTTATTAACACTGAATAAATGTGGATTGATTTCCCTTTTTTGAAGTGCAAAAATCTATTATGACTCCACAATTTCAGCTGAGGGGGAAAAAAGTTTCAATAAACCACACACAACAAGCTGATCCTTTGCCTCATGCAAAAGAAAGTCTTATAATAACAAATTAGATTAGTGATGCTTATGACAAAACCCCAAATTGGTTTATTCAAGGCAAGTAAAGGTAAATAAGCCAATCTCCCCCTGTGAGGATGGGCAAGCACCATCCTGAAACTTTCAGCAGGCACATACCTTCTGTTCTCACACAATAAAATCATTCAAAGACTGTAACTCACAGGACTTGTATCAAAGTGACAAATAAAGGAGTGACACTGCAGTCACCTGGCAG
The DNA here is from genome assembly GCA_013396695.1 of Sakesphorus luctuosus. Lineage (NCBI taxonomy): Eukaryota > Metazoa > Chordata > Aves > Passeriformes > Thamnophilidae > Sakesphorus > Sakesphorus luctuosus. The sequence continues at coordinate 537,105 of VWZD01005151.1, forward strand.
ACAGCCACAAACTTGCTCCACTGAAAGGAATTCATTCAAATGCAGTCAACAACAAATTCTTCAATATTTTAACTTGGCAGGAGAAAACCTGGCTCAACACCACCACATTCCAAATTCCCTGGAGTTACAGGTTAACAGATATATATATGTATACACACACACAAATATATAGCTCTGGCTAAATGCCACTAAATGGGAAGAGTGAGAGACCAGTGTGTTTGTAAATTCTGCATGTTGTTTTAGCCAGCAGAACCATCCTCAACACTGCTGGTACCACCCCACCACACAGAACCACCCCAATCTTTAGCAAAAAGATGTTGGTTGCAGGCACCAACTCATACTCTGGAAATGTTTGCTTAAGAAATGATCAATTGACGTATAATAAAAAGACAAGTGACATGCTTACAATGTGTAGGCTGAAAGTACTTTAATAAAAAACAAACAAACCTCTTCTCAAATACAGGACAACTTAAAACAGTGTCTAAAACCAGATTCCAAGAAAACCCAGCATTTTTATGCTGTGCACAACACACACATGTGCTATACTTTGGCAAAGCTCCTGTATAGCACACAGAGTGCTGCCTGACTGTCCCCTGCCCGACCGTCCCCTGCCCGACCGTGTGTATTTCTACTACTTCTACACCACACTAAAGACAAGGAAAGTAAATCCTTTCAGTCCTGCAATGTTACTATCTATCTTTCCACAGCTGGTAGGATCAGCAATGATTGTTTGCTTCAGCTTTTCCTGTAGTAAGATAAAGCTGTTGGACATTTATCCTTGTCTGTACTTCTGATACAAAGAACATCAAGAGACAAGCTATCATTTTGGCAAATGACTCAAGTATTTTGTTCTCTTTAGTTATATTGGTCCTCTCCCCTGCTTCAGTTATCAGTGGAACACCACTACAATATTGTGTTTGCATCAGAAGGGAGTTGCAGAGTGTTAATCATGCACTGAAACAGGAGATGTGACTCATACAGAGGTCACCACTGCAAAGGTGACGTGTGTACCCAAGGCAAACCTGCTTTAAGCAAGGCCTGCAAATAGTGACAAGCCACAGAAGAAACTATTCTGAGTTTCTCTCACTTGCTTCACCAACTTCATTTAAATCATAAAACAGGGGACTCAAAGAGATCAAACTGATACAAAAGTCATACCAATACGTAATCTGACAGTATGTATTTTTTATAGCAATGAGTTCCAAGTTCCAATATTTCTTCCATATCAAAAATGAATCACCTGTCAGAAAAAACATTACCTGCTACTGTTTACTTTGCCTGATTGCTTTTGTGGAGTTTTGGCAATGTCTGACTTGCTGAGCTGAGCACAACTCCTTATAAAGAGTCACAGAACCATTAAGGTTGGAGAAGACCTCCAAGATAACCAAGATCAACCTTTGGCCAATTACCACCTTCTCAACCACACCACAGCACTCAGTGCCATGTCCAGTCTTTCCTTAAATACCTCCAGGGGAGGTGACTCCACCACCTGTCTGGGCAGCCCCCTGCAATGCCTGACGGCCCTTTCCATGGAAAAATTATTCCTTCTGGGGCAGCAGATCTTCAGAGAAGAGAGAAGGAAAACCTCAATTTGAAGCTTTTTGGTCACAACTTCTTACCTGCAGCTGAAGACAGATCTCTGCTTATACAGTGGGTTTAGACAGAGCTGCTGCTCCAGGCATAGGTGTCAACTCTGCTGGTAAGGGCAGCTGCTGGAAAAAAGAAATTGAAATACTATTATACATTAGTATCCTCAAGAAAAGGTAGTTTAAAAGTGCTATTCTCGCTCCTCCCTTCCAATGCTTTAGGAAAAAACAATGTTCAACGAGCACCTATAGATCTGTGCCAGCCTGCTACATACAAGCAGTGTTTTATTTTTGACAAGGTAGTTCAAAAGAAATGTGGGATGCTGCACTTCATTTGCAGCTTCTCCTGCTATAAATAACTAAGTGTGGTAAACAACATTTCAACAGCTTTCCACAACATTAGAAAGAAAAAAAAATTAAGCACTGTATTAGGTGGTCACAAGCTAAACTGTAAATATAGGAGATTGTGAAATAATCTGCTTTTTAAGGAAAATAATCCTCAGACTGGAGTTGTTCCAGACATAAAAACCTCCAAGTGCTCTCCAACTGCATAGCCTGACTCCTTTGGAATCACAACCAATGCACAACCAGTCAAATAAACTAGGCAAAAGGTAACAAAGTGCTGATTAAGACTGGTATTAATGAGCTTGGAGGGAAAGTTTCCTACAGCCATGTGTAACAGCATCATTGTGACACACTTACCAACATTGCCTAACACTATGTCACAGCCAAGGAGAACATGGGAGAGGTGGTTATTTTTAAATATTCATCACCAAAGACTTTCTGAATAGCATTTTAAAGGAATGTATCTGCTCTGTGTAACTCTCAATGGGAACTTTAAGAGTTGAGCATGAAAATACAGATCCAAATCAGAAAAAGCTGCCTCTAGTTTTAACATCTCCTCTTCCACTGTTGTCACACACTACATTTTGTCCAGACAAAATGTTTGGCTCCCAATAACTGTCAGAGCTATAAGAAAAGATGCAGTTAAGTACCAGCTCCAGCATAAGAATGCCATGAGAATTCAGAAAACAACAAAAACCTCTTTAAAGATGTGGAAAGAAAGGACTTGCCTGTTATTAAACACTAGACCATGCAAAGCCCCACTGGAGTAATTTCTTCTCTCATTACAGCAAAAATCTTCACAATAGGATGTTCAGCAGCTCCAAAAATCACACACAGATACCAAATAATTTTCCCTCCCACTGACTGAATACGTAACTTGCATTCACAAACCAATATTAATTAAACTCCTGAGTTGCCAGAATATGCTTTTGTGATGTTTTGTGCTTTCCACTCTGTGGCCCCACTAACATTTACTAATGGTTCATCACGGTCTTTTACTTCATAACAGTTTTTGGTGAGTTTATGCCCTTCAGCTGAGAAGCTGTAATTCCACAGGAGGAAGATGTGCTTGTTAAACATCCTCAATGTATTTGATTGCAGTACCATTATAGATCGTTGTTTTAGGTTTATTCACCACAGAGTCATAACTAGAGTCAAACACAGAATATTCATTTAACCCACCACATCAGGTTAAATCCCCAGTGCTCGAGCCCCAGTCATTTATCAACCCCCAGATACAAGTTAGATTAGGAAAATAAATCTGGTTTTAGGATGCAGATGGCAGCTTAGTTAATCCAGAGGCACATATGCTTGAATTTTGCTGGGGGAGGGAAATACCATCTCACTCCAAACTATGAGAGAATCATAGAATGGATTGCGCTGGAAAAGACCTCCGAGATCATCAAGTCCAACCCTTGGGCCAACTCCAGTCCCTTTACCAGATCATGGCACTCAGGGCCACGGCCAAGCTCACTTTAAAAACCTCCAGGGATGGGGAATCCACCCCCTCTCTGGGCAGCCCATTCCAATGCCTGAGCACTCTCTCTGCAAAGAATTTTTTTCTGCTCTCCAACTTCAATTTCCCCTGGCAGAGCTTGAGCCCGTGCCCCCTTGTCCTATTGCTGAGTGCCTGGGAGAGCTCAGCTTTGAGATGGTAAAAAGTTGTCTTTAACTCTTGCAAACTGATCAGCTGCCAATACACAAGTGGTGAACATTTAGAACAGTGGATTCCAACCTGAGCTGTGATGCTGATCCAGCAGCAGGGACACTTCCACCCAAACAGAGCTGCTTTATTTCCAGCTCTGTTGAAGCCCTAAAGCTCTTCTCAGACCACTCTGCAAACTGAGTGGGAAGGAGTCAGGGTAAGAGCCACATTCTGTCCTCAGGGACCCCTATTAAATCAGATTCCCAACTTCCTCTTTGTTTTCCTCAAGCCATATGGTTTCCTGACAAAATCTGTACAAACAATAAATCCATTAATCAAGCCACTGCTGGAGGAAAAGGCCTTTTTTTATCCCCCCCTTTCCTTCATCAATCCGGACATTTTAATGGAGATTTTTTATGTATTTTATTTTATGAAAGTCCCAAGGAAAACACTAAAGTAGTCTTTGTTCTCACGCTGCAGCCTTGCAAGCCAGAGCCCCAGTTCCAGCACATACTTGCAGAAGGAGATCCTCACATATTAAAATGCAAAGAGATACAAGGAATGTAGAGACAAACCAGCAAGAAAGGAGTTCAGCCTTCTTGACTATTCAGCAGGGATACAGTATAAATTGCTACCCAGGCTCCCAAGGACACTGTGCAAAAAAAAAATTACAACAAAACCTACATTTTTGTTGTAATTAACAGAAAAAAGTAGAACAAGAGAGGCATTAAAAGTCTATTAAAAGTCGATTCTTACAAGGCACTGAAGAGATGCATGGATGTAAATGCCACAAGTGGCTGAAAGGAAGAGCTGATTTTAAAAGATGCCACATAAAAGAACTTTTATTTGCAAGGTGAACCAAGCTGACCAGTTCCACACAACGTGCTACATCATCTGTTTGGCACCTCCAAACTGGTCAAATCACAACATCATAAGGAAATAAAACACTAGGCATGCAAAGAACTCTGTGGTAGGGAGGAAACACAGAGAAGAGTAAGATTTCTACCTCTTGTAAATGGGAAAATCCCTGTCTAAGAGTAAGACCTAATTTCCTTTGCAACAGCGTTTTTTGCAACTGAAAAATAAGATTAATCTCATACTCTCCGATCTCACTTGGACATTTGTGAAGTCTGGCATGGGAACAAGTCTTTTTACCTGAAATCATGTTTTATTTTCTTCACAGGTGTTCTACATCTAACAGGATTACCAAAACTGTGTCTCAAATCATGTGAGCCAAAGTAACCCCCGGTTTAAATGAAGTTCAGAAAACAAAGAGCAGTTTATGGCACCGACAAAAAACTTACAGAGCATTAAAAAAATAAAGGAGTGAAGTTTGCTTTTCAAAAGTTTGGGTGAGTTTCTTGTCTTCTTTGGGGATTTTGGTGGTTGGTTGGTTTGTTGCTTTTTTTTTTTTTAAATACAGGAAAGCAGCATCTTGATTAAAAACAGGAAATCTTTGAAATTAAATCCCTTTCTGTCTTTGTTGAGGTTAAGTAACAATTAGCCACAAAGGGAAAAAAAACATGGAAAGAGTAGCCTTCAAAGTTTGAGTCATTATCTCCAAGAAGACAAATCTGTAATTTGAACAAGGTCAGAACATTTCAGTCAGTTCTTTTGGGTAATGGATGACACACAGAGAGCCTACACCACTCTGAATCATGAGACATATCCAAAGTACAGCTGGATTTGTAAATGCCTTGAGGTAGCGGTGAAATGTCTGTTTGTTTTGGACAGAGCAGAGAGGAGGATGAACCACATCTGGGTCCCAATTACCTTCTCATCACTGTTAATCAGGAATCTTCCTTCAGCACTTCTATAAAAACCTGAGTCAAAGTAGATCTGGGATGGCTGTTGGGCTTCCAGCACGAAAAAAACAAGAAAATTCACACAAATTAATTAGTGTGAGCAGCATCCTCGGTTAAGTCTCATTTAAAAGCCTGTGATATGAAGGTCTGCAGGTGCAAAATTGTGTCTCTGCATCAAATGGCAAAACAAAACACAGGAAACGTTGACAAGAAAATTCAGGTGTCCACCAGTGGGGAGGAGAAGGTAGTTCTGTCCCCTGCTAGTTCACTATTCTGCCCCTTCTGACCCTAAAAAGATCTGTATCAGCCTGTTTTGCCTACTGCTCTCACCTATGGAGACAAAACTGAGCCAAACTGAAAACAAGACACATTATTAGGAGAATATAAAGAGTTTATGCCTTCACTGACTGCAGCCACTCACCCAAATCCTCACTTGGCTGCAGAAGGCAGCAAGATCCAAGGAGTTTATTCCCCATCCTCCCTGAGCAACCCAGCACCTCACACAGAATTAAGAGGTCTTGTCCAGCCCAGACCTCACTGCACCATTAATCCCATGTCTGTATGTGTCCATTCTGACTGGAACACTCACCTCAGGTCCTGCTTAAGTGTGTTTGCTTTTTAAAGCCATGCCCTGCATTAGCAGGGCCAACAGCATTTACATCCCTTTCTACATGAGCCAGAAAAGTAGTTGCCTCTTTGTTACTACTATTTAGCTCAAGAAGAGAAAAAAAATTGAACATCTTCAAATTCACCTCTGAATTACTCCCTCTTCACTCCACAAACATGGTATCCTAGTTCTTCAAGCTCTAGTGAAGTGTTGAAAGGCAAGTCCTACAAAAACATGTTGATACAATAACCAAAAAGAGTGAAATGAAAATTATAAAGCAGTTTGATAGAAAAGAAGTCTTGCCTGTGATCTTCAGAGTTCTGCCTGTCATTTTTCTCCTTGCAAGTATGTCAAGGGCATTTGCTTTCCAGGAACAACAGATTTGAATTCATTTAATGCAGTTTTAAGCCTTCAGAGCTGCAGTTGTTGGGAAAAGAGAGAGGACTTTACACCCTTGTCTTACATGTACAATCTCACCCTTGACTATTAATTCTTCAAACACAGCAAAAAACTCTTGCCATGCCTACATATAATTCAATATTTTGCTCTGATGCGCAAATTTAAGGAGAAAGAGACTTAGTAATACAGTCAAGTGGCTTTTAGCAGAAATCAGAATTAGGTCTGTAATCACAAATCCACTGGCCTGTTTGGGTGTCACCAGAGAGCACCTTGAATTAGCTCCTGTTATTAATTGTAGCAGTTACAACCCTAAGAATGCATTTTAAAAGAACAATTCAAGTTAAAACACGTATGTCACTAATCATGCACATCTCTGACAATGCAGTTGGGTAAGTCTTCCAGGGATTTAGGCAGCATAAAAGCGGCAGCACGTAAAAAGTAGTGGCATGATGGTGTTGCATTTGCTCTCATTTCATTCCCTAAGGATAAGTCTGGTTGACAGTGACTGCAAAAAAGAAGTGGAATAAGATTCTGATCTACTTGCATTAGTGTAGTTAAGGGCAAGGTTCTGTTTAGCATTAACTCAAACCAACAAAAACAGAGTTTCAAGTCAGTTTTGTCTTCAACATCAGCAGGAATATTCAACATTGCTCTGCATTTCCAACTAACCCTTTCTACACAGGAAAATTCTCAAACAAACCAGTGATTTTCCAGAGGGTTTTAAAGGTTAACTTCAATCACCCCTTGCTTGGCAAAAAGTTATAAACCACTGCTAATAACCTACTCCAATCCCAATGTTCTTATAATCACACAAGACAAAGCAAAGGACTTAAAACTGCTCAGCAGCAGCAAAAACTGGTGGGACACAGAAATCCAGCCCCTGTTCCAACAGCTTAAGGTGCTCTTTTGTGATTCCCATATTACACAAGACAACCCATTTTCAATCAGATGAGACATCAAGAATCCATCTCTTGGTTGTACCTTTGAACACAAAGCAAAGTTAAGTGCTCAAGAGTCGAAGAGACTTTCTATTGTCATCATTATATTGAAAACTTAATTTCAAAGGTGTCTTGAAAAAAAACTTCATTAATTTAGGGGTGGATATTTTGCTTATGCACATGAAAAAGTAGAAAAAAATGCCATTTTGCTGTATATGTTGGAACACCCTCAGAGTAACTCAATTTCAGTACAAGAATAGTACAGAAAGTTGGTTAAGTAATAATTTCTTTCAGGTAACTTGTGTCTGCAAATAATCAGCTGGCAATGAACTTCAAATGTCTCAGAGAGCAGATACTTGATAATAAAGGATAAAATACTGAATATAGTTATTATGCATTTCATGACTGTAGAAAGTCACAGATGCACCCCCAGAAAGTAAAGTCAGGCCTGAAAGATTGAAGAATTTCCAGCTTCCTCCACAAACACCTGTCCTTGCTGAAGATGAGCATCCTCCATGAGACCTTCATCCAACATCCACCTGTTCTGTGTCATCCTGTCCCAACCACCCCGAGTGCGTGATGAAAAGCTGCTCATGGGATTTTAACACATCACTTCTTAATTGTTACTAGTATTTTATAGCTTATTTTATAGTAGGTACTTCTATTATATTGTCATAGATTTCTTTTTGTTGGGAGCTTTAAATTCCTTACCTCATTGTGCAGCCAGTAGATGCCAAACTACTCTTTTAACTCTTGTCTTCCCTTGCAATGAGTGAATGGAAGACAAACAGAGCTGATTTTTGCTGGGTTTGCTGCACTCTGCCAAAGGAAATTTAATCAGGAGCACTTGGACCTTGCAGAGATGCAAGTGGGAGGCAAATCTGAGAGCCAGAAAAGTTGGTTTGTCTCTCCCAAGCCATTATTACCTTCTCCTCAACCAGCAGTAAGTAAAGCCACAGCATTTGTCTCAATAAAGACAATAACTTCAGAAAAACCCTGCAGAGAGTGACCAAGACAACAGTTTCAGCACTAATTATAATCTCTAGCTGGACACTGACTGGTAGTTAATGAACTGGGAGATACAAGGGTCAACTAAGCACCAGCTACCACAAAATGCCCCTTAGGCAATTTATGCCATTAAAGTCATTGATATTTATTTATTTGGTGGCATAAAGGTAAACAGCAAGTTCTTGCTTTATCTACTACAAAATTTAATTAGTGTGATTGGCATCACAAGTCAACATTTAAAAGGGCACTAGTAACCAAAAGGAAAGCAATATTTTACAGTCCAAGCTTGCATCAAGTTTATAATTAATGAAAATATGTCTGGAATTTAGTTCCTAGTTCACAACAACGGGATGACTATGTCTTTACATCACCTAGAATAACAATAACATCTTAACTCACTCAGGGGGAAAATAAAAAACAACCAGCTAACTCAAGAAACACAGGACTAAATTTGAAGATACTAAGTCAGAAGTATAGAAAAATCAGATGTTTTCAGTAACCAACTACAGAAAAGGTCAGGCTGCTCATCTCAGAAAGGCAAGAAAGAGAGACAAATCTCAAGATATTCTGCCTATAGTGGAGGGGAAGAAAAAAACCTGAAGATATTTGTATGAAGCTAAAGAAACTCCAAATCCATGTAGATGGCATTAATTTAAGCAGAAGTTTAAGATGGATCACAGGTTGCTATTTTTTTGTAAGTATAACATCACTAAATAAAAATGAAACTGATTATCGGCTCACTGCTTTGCTCTCCTGTGAGAGATTCTACAGTTCAACTCATGGCACAGGCTGGTGATGCCCCTTCTAAATCCATCTCCTCACATCTCAAACCACTGGGGTTATAAATGCAAACAAATAATTGTGGCTATAATGAAAACACCAAACCCGAGTTTTCTTACACAAACATGACCCCTGCCATTCAGTATTTGAATTCTCTGAAAAAGGTGGGATGAGAGACAGAGAAAAGCTATTTTTATAGATCACTGCTCCAGATCAGTAGGTGGAATAAAAAATGGTAACTAACCACAAAAAGATTTGTCACTAAGATAATGGGTTGGTTAAAAAGTATGTTGGATAGCCAAGTGAAAATAAATGTAAAAGCAGAATGTTGTCCTTGCCCATGGCAGGGGGTTGTAACTAACTGACCTTTAAAGGTCCCTTCTATGGTTCTGTGATAACCAGACTCTCCAAGCACTGGAACAATGGAAAGAGAGACAACCTTCATATTCCCTAAAGCCTTTCCTTTGCAAGAATGAAGTCAAGAAATCCTTTCTTTCTTAAATTTTCCCTAACTGACTAATCAAGTCCTCACATTAACTCCAGAGGCAGGCCAAGGCAGAAGTCAACACTTCCACTCAGACCTTTCCTTTCACTCCAAGACCTTTCCTTACAGTTGAATATCCAGTTACTTATTTACTGGTTTTGGTAGGGGACCATCAGACTCATTACCTCAAATGAGGTGCTCAACACAAGCCAGAGGACATGGGAAGTTTTTCTGTGAGGTTCAGAAGCAGGATTCATATCCTGCTGCCATGAGCAGAACTAACCAAGAAAAGAACCAAGATAAAGAGAAAAGCAGCAATAAAGCCCATCACGCCAGTTTTGCTGTTTTCAGACTTCTTTGGCAATGTCTCTGCCTTCATTTAGGGCACTGGCCAAGAGAAATTCCCCAAATTCCCTTTGCAAAGGTCCCAAAACCACATGGGACATCCAAACTTCTGCAGTTCAAAGCCAAAGACACGAGAGCAACACGTTGTAAAGATGCCTGTGATGTTCATATGCCAAATGTAAAATATCAGCACATGGGCAGATTTTTACCTTTTTCCCACAACACCCCTCATGGAATGCTGAGGGGCTGTAATAGGTGTTGGCTGCTTTCCAAAGAATTGTGAAGACTCTCAGGTAGGGGTAGAAAAGGAAATTTCCAACATCCATTCCTCACTCTGAGGAATCCTCCCTGGGTCTCAGAGTACCATCCAGTCAAGGGAGACCTGAAGTTAAGGAGCTAAAAAATAAACTGTCTGGGCCCTGCTAATAAATGACAATAATTCTGTTTGTTTTGATAACTTTGTTATTTGAATTGTACCAGTTATGATGAGCCTTCAGTTTCGAGTTCCAGGATTTCAATTAAAAAAAAAAATCAAGAAACAACTAATTAAGGCTTTAGAAGAGCTTCATTCTTTGAGGGCAAATGGTACCCACCTACACACAAAACTTTCAAAATAGTCAATGGTAAAGTGTAGATATTTTCCAAAACCAACACTCAGATCAGTGAAACAGGTTTTGAAATGGCAAATGTAACAAGACAAAAAGCAGCTGCACAGGATGCTTTGACCTTCTTCAAAAAAACCCAAGACTAACAAAGTTAAAAGGCTTTTGGAGGGTAAGAGATGCACAGCTTGTTTCTATAAAAAGTATAATCCCAACCCACTTAAAAATACTCTCTTGCTACTCCATCCAAACAGGATGGATACACTGTGAGTACACCAGACAGCTGAGACACAGAAACAACCAAACCATGAGTAGGAGAGTTGCACAGTGACCAAACTCAACCAAATTCTTCATCACAAAGTTCCAGTGCAGTGTTACCTCCATGCAAGTTATTTGAGGGAAAGTGTATTTTTCTTAATATAATGAAAGGATCTGCAGATACCCAGAGGGAACTAAGGAAACAAGTTGAACAAAAAAAGGAACCCCCAATACCTGAGCAGTATCCCATGACACGAGAGCTGTGAGCTTAACAAGAAAATCCACACACAAATCTTTTCATATTTACTCAAGACATACACTGAACATGAATTTATCCAGCTCCTTCATCCCTGTGCTGATTCCCACAGTGACACAGCACAATTCTCACTCCAGAGAGACCAGCACAAATGAGGAATTTGGTAGCATCAATCTCCAAACCAAGCAGGGAGTTGTAACACCCACAAGGAGCCCCAATTATGTCCTCAAGGAGACAATATTTCCCATATTAATTCTTTATGGGAATGCCACATATGCAGTTTAAGTTCCATTGGGCAGAAATATGGATACCCATCCCTCAGAGGGTCTGCATTTCTTTTTCTTCTTTTTTTTCTTCTATTTTTTCCTGTTGCAGCATCAAGTGAAATCTATATTGCTTCCTATTTGAATAAATGCTTTGTGAAAAAAACACAAAGCACACTCAAGTTATTAATATTAATCCTTAAGTACCAGATAAAGAACACACCAAATCCTTTGCCTTAGCATTAAAACTACAAAAATACATTTACAGAGTTTCTAAGACTAACCAAATATTAAGGGAAAATACCACTTCATGGCTAGAAAATGGGCCATTTTTCAATACATTAATGAGAACGTAATTGTTTGAGTTAAAAGTAACATTCAAACATCTTTACTAGCTATTATTGCTGGACAATGTCTCAGTTCAGGCAGTCTCTTCAGCTGAAAAAAGACATACAGTAATGAAAACTTTATTCAGCTTCATAAAGTATCAACCTATAGCTCTTTTTAGAGCCCAATAACCAGTTGCACACAATATTAAATTCAGCTGCAGTGATTAAGAATTCTCTTTGCTGACAGAAGCACAGAAAGTGATTCATTTTTCACCTGATCAACTCCAGCTGAATAATTCTATACTGAAGAATGAAAGGTGGATTTTCTGCCATAGCACCAGCTGCCTGTGGTGAGACTTCTCTGCATTTCCAACACCAGAGCTGAACAAAATCTATTGGCAATAAGATGATTTTTGGAGTAAAGCTCTACAAACCAGCTACAATCCTGACCTGCCAAGTGGATGCTCTGTGCTAAAAAGAAAACAAACATGATAATACATGGGCAGAAGCACTTCTGGATCATTTAACACAACACACATATTTTGCTCCCAAGCCTTAACAGGTTAGTTTAGTACTAATTGTTAGGCCAGTACTAATTGCTCTTTGTGCTAGGCCAGGTCTATGAGGTGTGACTACATGAAAAATAATTCTGTATGTGTATGATTATCACAGGAAAGGCAGTAATTCTTGCAAAAGGACTCCACAAATGTGGTTGGCAAAGCATTCAGTAACATTGGAAACACTCACAGGAGGATTCAAAAATTATCTAAGGGTGGAGGAAAAACCTAAATCAACCTCAAACCACGCAATGAAAAACCACTGACTTTCAAACCTGTGGTGCCTTCTCCACTAGAAGGGAAGTGGGACTCTGAGTGGTCAACAGCACAGTGAAATATAACTTCTTTTGTTTCAGAAAATAAATGAAAGTTTAATTAGCTCAGATAAATTTTTAAGGCCATGTCTAACAGTGATGAGCATTAGGAGTAACAAGAGTTATTTATATTTGATGTGAAGCAGAGAGGGAAAAAATAAAAAAAAAATCAAATTCCACCAGCATGAACACACTCAGATGCTCTTACTGTTCTTTCTCTCAGATACATTTCAGAAAGGACATTCCTGGTTTTCTATTTGAAAATATAAATTGTGTTTCTTTGCTCTTTATTCCAGTCGTTTTTCTCCTTCCTGCCCTTGAGATTAAAGTGATGCAGAAAAGCACATACTTTGCATAGGACATAATACCCAATATGAGAACAATGACTAGCGTTTATGAAAAGTGACCTGGCATCACCAGGAAATTACTTCTTTACCACATAAAGTATTTTTAGGATGTAAATAAGGTAGGACAAAAACATTGGTTCAGTCACCCTCAAAAGGAGTTGCTATAATAAGAAAAGATTATCCAGGAAAGGCATTTCACCAAATTTATATTCACTATATTATATATTTTATGTATTTTATANTATAAAAACACATACAACACAAACCCCATGTTCTTTTATGTTTCATTCTTGGAAACACAATATTTAACAAAAAAAAAATCAGTTTTTAGAGTGAAGCCTCCAAAGCTACCACAGCTGCATCAATAATATGCCTATATGCTGTTGCATAATTCTTAATAAATACCTTTTGAAATGCATTAGAATCAGAATGAGCATTTTCTTGGTAGTTTGCCACTAAAAGACAAATAATTATTTCATTTCTGCCAGTGTAGCAAGCTGGTGGCAATCCAACTTAAAAGTTACTCCATTTCAAGCTTGTTCCCTACCCCACATTAATTGAAATTGGTTTACATTACATGACTAATGCAATAAAGGCAAAACCACTGTCACTTGTCTGTAAGTGCACATCATCCCTTGGATATTATTGCATAGCTGAAATATGAATATCATTTATATGCATGCAGAAGAATTCCATAGTATTTATTATTGCAGCATCTCATGTCCTTAGCAGAAACATGCCATTCTGCTAAATAAAATTCTGGTTATGGCAAACACATGAGAGCTGTGCCTGGGGCACCATGGAATGGTGTGGGTTGGAAAGGGACCCTGAAGATCACCTGGTTCCATGGGCAAATACTAAACACCCCAAAAGGCAAATCACAATTCTGTTAGAGAAGGGAAAATCCCATTTCTGAATACTCTAGGAAGGAAAAGAAGTGACCTGACACCACTATGTCTCACATTAAAACCAAAGCAGGACACAAACCAGCTGTTTAGACTTCAAAAGGAAGTGGCATTTGGTGCATAGAGGTTGATTTCATCTAGTCAACCATATTAATTAAATATATATTGCTAAAACAAACCTGGAACTACACACACAGTGTACACTGTCATAAAGGGTTCAGGGAGATTAGCTCAGTTGGTTAAAACTTGGCTGTAATAATGCCAAGGTCATGGGTTCAATCCCCTGTGTGGGCCATTGACTTAAGAGTTGGACTCGATGATCCTTGTGGGTCCCTTCCAACTCAGAATAGTCCGTGAAGAATTGTGAGTATGCTCATAAACCAACCATAATAACTATTCTAAGGACTTCAGAATTGACTTCTTACATATATTAGTAAAAAAGCCAAAAGTTACTTTTATGACATAGTTTATGGTCTACACAAGTCTTAGAAAAACATTAAGACTCAAAGGACAAAACTAATTTTTTAATGCAATGTGTGAATGAATTGGTGTGACTGTCATCAGCAAAGGGAGCTTTTCACCTCTTCAAGGTCAGAGCTAAAAGTTACCACCCTCTTTTGAAAGCAAATATAGTATCTGCCACCACCAACACTCCCATGTGTTCAGAAGTGCCAGGGGCACCAGAGAGCTGGGTTTGTCTGGGTTTGCTGATAGCGCAGCACACAAAGCCCTCATACAAACTACAATCAGGTTACAGTCAAGTACAAGCCCATATCAATCTTAGGGGCAGAACTGCCAAGTATTGGTGCCCCAGAGCAGCCCGAGTGCTTTCCTTGGCATTCAGCTGGGTTACAATACCAGACTAGGTCATGCTATTTTTTTCCATGCTAGTGATCCTTAAACTATAATTCTGTGGAAAACACTCATATTCCCAGTACTAATGAGGTTATTACTTAATGCCACTAAAAGCCATTTGACCAGGACTGAGTGTGTGCTAGATAATGGATCAGAACACTCTTTACAGTAATTCAATTACAACAGAACTCCTTGAGCCTTCTAAAAATAAGGACTATAATGTAAGTGGTGTGACCACTGGTAAGCAAATTGCATCAAAGAATGACGTGGAAGAGGGTCTTGGGTCTCAGATCCTGGAGGGAAGGGATGGCTGCTCACAGGTACCAACAACTAACAGCACCGGAAACCAGATTTTGTTATTTATTATGTTTATATATCATTATGTTCATGCCTATTGTCCCCACATCACACAAAGGTGGAAAAGAGTTCAGCATTTCTGTATTTCTGAAGTTGCTTATTTGCAGCTTCGCTTTCTACATACACTCAACAAACCCTAAAAAAAAAAAAAACACCAAAATCCCTGGTAAACATAATTTGTTATGCTCAAACTACATTATACAGCATGGACAGAAAACCATTTACAGTGAGAACAACAAGAGATAATTCCCACTTGTGAAAGGAATGAAACCTCAAAGACTCTGAACCAGTCAATTACGTTACACTTCCATCACACAAAGCTTTGATGCAATAATACCTCTCTTGTTCATTGTTAGTGATTTTCTTTTTTAATTATTTTTTTTAAATCTGTAACCTGTATAAGTGAAAATCATGGGAGAACTGAGCACCAGGGATGAAACAAAACCTTCCTAAAATTTGTCTTCAGCTCTTAGACTTACTGACTGCTGGAACAGAGAACAAAAGTCATATCCGAATTATCATTATGGCAACACCTTTCCAACATATGGCAAATTTCTTGACACAAACAAATAAGATTACTTGGCTACACAAATCTGGAATTAAGGGATTCCAGGCAGGAAAACAGCTCTCCAGAAGATTTCAGTTCATGACAGAAGAGTCCAAAGCAAATGACCCTCCCTTTTCACTCCTGACACTACTTGGCTTACTGACCTCATGATCTTTAAAGGAAAAATATATACTAAAGACAAAACTGACACTTCTGTCAGATAAAAGAAACCCTAAAATGCACAAAATTACATGTAAATTCTTAATTGCAAGCAATTGTTCCTTAAGTGTTTGGGAGACATCTCTGCCAAGTTAACACCTCAGGCACTGCTGCAGAATCACTCATTTTTTGAAATCAAACCAGCATCCTGCTAGAATTTATTTACAAAGCTGAAAATTTAATAATTTTTTTCTGTTTATTTTAAAAGTAGTGCTATTTACCTATTAAAAAATTCAATCTTCTTTCAATCTAGCACATTAATGAACAAAAGAATTGAGAGGAGCTCGTTAATCAGCCTTGTTTCTGTTCATACACAGCCTGTTCCAAAAGCCCCAGAGCAGCTCTAAGTGAAAGCAGAACATCGATAAAGTGTGTTTAAATTATCAGAAAGAATTTCACTTAACCAGAAGAACAGTTACCTTCTCACACTCACTGATGAACCAAAGGATTGCAAGTTTCTCCTGTCAACTCAGGTCTTGAACACAACATATATTATTTATGTCTCCACAATCTCCTCATTCCACTTAAAGGCAGAGAGAGAACCAATAGTGAAGAAATCCCATCAGAAAAGAAACTGTACGTGGCAATTCAACTCTTAGAAACAAGCTCTGAACATTCAGATATCTCACCAGGCAGAAGTTAAGCATATCTCAGCAAATAAATGCATGGAGTAATAACGGTTATACTTCCTCAGTCTGCACAAAATATGTGGGGCTAATACACTGACACGACTCTCAGTTCTGAAAGGTTTAGTGCAAGTCAACAATTTCAGTCTCCCCAAAGCCAACCAGCAGCTGAAGTGAGAGCACTAAACCTCCAGTTTCCATGGAAATGGAACTTGGATCAGCACAAACAGGAATTTCTGAATTTAAAACCAAATGCTCTCCCCTCTTAGACTCCAGCATTCATTTTCCTGAGTAATAAGGGTTCCAGACACAGATGCTCCATGTATTTAGTGATCCTGTAACTCATCCTGCTTTGGGGCTCCCCATTTCCATTCCAAGGTTGCCAGCCCCTTATAAACCAGACACCACAGCCATCAATTGAGCAGCAGCCAGCCAGACACATTCATTTATAAATATGACAATAATCCCCAAAACTGTGCATTTGGGAGGCCTGATTGGCTCCTAGTTATGTGATGGTAATAGATGTAAAATAACTGCTTTGCAGCCCTGTGCCAAGCCATGCTGAAACAAGGAAGTTTTACCATACAACACAACCAAAATCAGCTGCAAAAATCCACTATTTTCAAGCAGGAACCAAAAAAAAAATGCATTCAATCCCTACTAATGCAACACTTCCCAGTGCTGCAAGGGAGAGAATTCCAACTTGTTGAGTCCAAGTGCAAGGACACTCACTGGCAGCTAAAACAATTTGCCAATGGTACTTATGGCTCATGTTCCTTCTGTTTGACAAGAGCAGAGGAAGGATCATTTTCTGGAAGTATTTACACTGATTTTGCAGCTGATGACAACACTCCCATCTGCTCTCAGACGCTCTGGTGCCTCTGCCAACTTCTTCCCTAATGCATTGCTTTTTCCAAGCTTTGCCAAGGTTTCTCTAGTTCCTGAACTCTGCTCTTCCCCCAGGACCGAAGGGGGCATTCCAAGCTGAGGTATGAACATCTAACCCAATGCCCTAATCACAAATCAGCAGAAAATAAGTTGGTATTTCTAATTACTTCCCCTCTCAAGAGCATCACCTCCAGAAGCCTGAGGATATGGCTGATAGGATCAATAGAACTGCCAAAATCCCTGAAATAAAAGGGCCAATTAGAAGCAGTAGAATTTAAGAACCCAAAGCATCTCATTCTTGTAAGAAAAGCCCCAAAGTCCCATGGAAATAAAGATTTTACTTGGCATTTTAAATATACAGCCAAGTAAAGCAATGGCCTCTCTACAGCAGATTGTGGGCTACCCCACAAAAATAGATTTGAGATTCTTACCCAGCAAGTGCAATTCTACCCACAAAACTTGTGGTGTAAACTGAACAGATGGAAGGATTCAGTTTCCACCTGTTTGCCTGACACCTTTCATACAGGGCTAAACATTGAAAGCACCAGCAAAAGCAAGTAAAGGCTTAAAAGCCTGAATTTTTTAAACTTTAAGGTTATTTGTCAAGTCAGAAGTACACACAAATAACAGCACTGCTTTCTCCAGCTTTTATACAATGATTGCACTACCTTGATGTCAGGTGTTATCATTCAAGATAAAGTATTGCTAAAAAATGCAATACCTCATCTTACAGCATCATATAAGTGAAAAACAACCCCCAAAAAGTCACATACAGGTCTCTGTCCAAGACCAAATGCTCAATCCACCATAGAAAAATGGGCTGCAAGGTCAGGGATTCCTGAAAAGTTACTGTAACTTCCAGCAGCTGAGAGAAGAATCTATAAAAGTATCTAAACCCCCAAGAGCTGAGATAAAAGGCATCAGCCTGCTCATGTGGTTCATTGGAAAGTAGGTTAGTGTGAAATGGTGTCCCTAAGAAATAATGCCAACAGGATGAATGCAGAAAATAAGTGTTTTAACCCCTTTTGTATCAATATATGTGTGTGTGGATTCATTTATTAGGCTGTCCATAAGGAAGTTGGATCTGTGGTGGGCAAGTTGGATTAGGTATCCAAAGGTTTCTTCTGACAACACCTGACTCAATTATCTCTCCTATTTGTTGACAAGAATTTGCCTGTAAACACACTAATCCTTTCTTCTAACAATTGCCCTTTTTCTTCTCATTTCTCTGACCACCTAAATAGAAGAAAAAAAGCAAATCATGGCATTTTTAAAAACTGCTGCAACTTGTCTGTGTTACTTTGAAAACCCAGGACCACAATTATAAGCCCAGAAAAAACAACGGATTTGAAACAAGCCTTTTTCTCTTCCAGAATCCTTATAATATGTAAGCACAACTTACTGCTTCAAGTTACAGGTTCTGAGAGAAACAGAGCTGAAAAAAAAAACATCTTCAAGTGACCAAGCTCTTAGCATTCAGGTTTGCCTTCACAGCCAAGAAAAGACCAATTCAGCCGCTCCATCAAATACAGCAGCTTGTTTTGGCAGCCTCGTTTTTAAGGGATCAGATTTATCTACTCAGCTTTAATACTCTTGGTTTTGAATTAACCATCTGTTCTGTAACATTGAGACAGAGAGACCTGGTAAAGTGGTGTGTCAATCTCAGGGGTCTCAGAACACACTCACACACATATAGATATATATTTATATATACAAGAGGCAAAAAGAATCCATCAAATAATAGTCAACTTTCCCCAGAAGGAAGTTGTACTGTGGATTTTTGTTCCTAGTTTGTCTTTTCATTTTATCCAATTAACAAGAGGAAGTCAGGCCAACCCAACACATATTTTAATCAATTAACACAAAAAGGGAGCAACTTTGAAAGGCTTTATCTTTACAACAAAAAGACTTCTATTTGAAACAGCTGTAGGCCAGAGATCTTAATCTAAGTTCTTTTAAGAAGATTGTCAAAACTAAAGCTTGCTGTTCCACTGTAAACTGTCACTGTGAAGGAAATGCAAAACTTTCACATGAAAAGATTCATTTAGAAAGAGCTCTGCATGCAACTACAGGTATTTTTAAAGTCTAGTTGCCATCAAAGTAGGGAGGCTTCTTTTTCCCCTTTCAAAAAGATAAGATACAAATGCACAGTTGCTCTGCTACTTTAAGTTACATCAGAGAAAGACAGACTTTTATAGGTGTTGCTCAACCAGTGAATTTTTAAGCACTTTAATCAATTGATCCTTTTAAGAGAACCACATCATCAAAAAGCCATTTCCTTCAGCAGACCACCAAGGGTTGGCCCAAGTATTCTGCAGAAACAGGTGAAAGCTCAGAGCTCCCAGAGCTTTAAACACCCTTTTCCATCTCAACACTTGCAGTGCCTTTCCAAGCACAATGACTCCAGGACCACAAACACCAAGGTTTGCCACTGAGAGTACTACCAAGACCTACTATGTCCTGTTTCCACACGTGGTCACTAAGAAGGGTTTACTCATCCCAGACAGACACTGAATGACCTCCAAGACCTTCTTAGCAGAGCTGCACAACAGCTTTTACAACAGCTCTGGCAAGGAGCCTGCATTTTATTGCAGTGCTGGTACCACTGGAGTACTCCAGTGTTTATTCAGCTCCCAAGTGTCACAACTACACACTCTGACAGGCACAGGCTCTGCTACAATTAACTCCTCTATTCCCATCCAGCTCCTGCAAGCAGTTAAGTCTGACTTTTTTACCAAAGCCACAAAGGAAGAGACATCAAAATATCCTCAAGAAACCATCTGACACACCAAATCTCTATCTAATCTTGATTTAGAAAACAGGTTATTAGGGTAGATAACTATTGATGCACATAACAATTAGCAGAATATTATTCCTTTCAGAATATACCATTATCCTGAGAGTTCCCTTTTAACCTCCCCTGACTCACAGTGCAGGTTCAATAAAATGAATTTCTAGTCCACTGGTTTTTAAATTAAGAAACTCAAGGCTTTGAAATTCAGGTGCCTCTACCTAACTAACTAAACACATGCTGCTCATGTATTTACATGCAATACATACATGTTCAGGTATTTGCCAAAATTTCTAAGAACTGATGCTTTATTGCTGAGTATTTTTGCACAAGGGACCTTTCAGTGAGTTTCCTTTGAGTTCTTACTCCTGCAAAGTTTCATTCGTCTCCAATCCAACCACCACTGCTTTCTTGCAAGATTACTTTATCTAAAAGCAAAATAGTGGAGAATTAACTTGCCTCCTTTCTCCTGATAACATATTCCAGCATTCTTTTACCATGAAAGACAAAGATAACTGAAAGGAAGAAAATCAGGTTTCCATGAAAAAGCTACACCAAGCAACCTACTTAAACATCACCTATATAAAAATTGTATTCCAGCACTTGAAGCAAAGGGGAATCCTTTCCCTCAACAAATAAAGTAGTAGAGTTGAATTTGCTCTGAGAATTCCTCCCCAGAGCTGGGAAAGGATGAAATTGCTCTGAGGATTCCTCCCCAGAGCTAGAAAAGGCTCTCCCCTCTGTGCCAAGCCCGCCTGAGCCCCCGATGTGCCAAAGCATAACCCAAGACTCAGAGGTTTAGTGACAGAATCAGCAAAGGCTTACTTGAACACCTCATTTATATAATCTCAGGCAGGGAAGGTTCTAGAAGAGTGAGAGGTGCAAGGCATCCTATTGGTCAAGGCACATGCAAATGAAGGATCAAGAATAGACCAATAGGATAAAGGGGTGGAATGTTACAGCAACCAATGACAGAATGAGGATAACAACCAATCAGAGAACAGGGATAAGAACCAATGAGGATACAGAACTTTAACCAATGGGGAGAAACGGCGGGAAAGAAGCCTGAGGGATGATGGGAAGAAGAAACTTGGATTGGGAAGAAGAAACTTGGATAGGGAATGACTAGGGGAAAATACAACAGGGAAGATATGTTTGTGATGCAGCTTTTATTACACTGCTGATGTTAATATGTCAGTGTTAGGGGCACTAAGGTTTGTAGAGTCCACATCCTTGTAGGCCCAGTGTAAAATATCAGTATTAGGGGCACTGGGATTTGTAGAGTTCACACCCTCATCGACCCAGTGCTTGTAATACTCTTGCCATTTCACAAAACCTGGTCTTCTCCTACATCAGAGTGGTTTGATCAATGATTTAACTTCAAGAAAAAAATTCTGGTGATGTAGCACAGAGTATTAAGCAATTATTCCCCCTCAACTTAATCAAAGCTCTGTTCTTCTGGTCCCACTTCAAAGCTTGCAGCTGAACGCTTGATTTATCGTGTTAGGTCCAGAGCGGGAGGATTCTCTCAGTTACCCGCAGTGAATGACAGGCCTGGCTGTGCCACAGGCTGCACAAACCTAAACACATAAAGCAACACCCACTCTACTATTCCTTTCACAAAGCAAGTCGGTGTGTGAGCAAAAAGACCTGAAATCCTGGATTCCTTACCAAAATATGTATTTTTTTTCCCTATATGCGCCTTACTCAAGCATGTACATTGACCAACTCAGACAAAGATCCCATTGACCCTTTCCTATTAAAAAAAAAATCTGTATTTTTAACTCCTCATTAAAGGTCTCATCAGGTAAATCTATACTTGTATCTTGTTAGAAGTACCCTGAAGAAAAGCTTTTTTTTTCTTGATCATCTCTAATGTTCACTGTATTCAAAGCTTTTTTCCCCCAACTAAATAATTCATAGGTAACTTCAATATATTATCCATCTGTGACAAGTTTCCCTAAAGCAGTTTGTTTGTCTGTTGCACTCAAGTAGAGAATCATTAGATTCCATAGAAAATTCCAGCTTCTGGAAAGCTGAGAACTTACCCTAGAATTTAGAGAAAGGTCATAATTGGTCATAATTACTTGCCCTACTCTCCCTTTTTAAAGATTCTGCAGCAGCCAAAACAAGTGATGCAAATCTTACATGTTCTGCATTTATCTATAGAGGCAAGCAAAAAAGAAATGTTATAAAATAATTACTTACAAGCAAGGATTTATTTACCCCTCTGGTTGAACTGCTGGCAGTATCAGCAAAGCAATCCCAGTACAGTTGATGGTGGTTGTGTGGTGCAAACACCTCGTAAAGAAAAAGCAAATAAACAAGACGACAGAATCCTTCGGGATCCAGCAGAGCCCAAACAGACTCCTGCTCAAAGCAAGGCCAACACTCAGACCAGCTTTCTTTCACCAGCTGGGTCTTGGAAACTGACTCAAAGGATGAAGATGCTTCCTTAGAAAATTAAAGCCTCCGATTCCTTACATATGGTCATTAATAATGACACAGTTCAGAGGCCATTCCCTCCCACTCGCCCTAAGCCAGTGACAACTCTTAATTTTCTTTGTTAAATACTTCTACAGCTAATGAAGTTGAGAGCCACTGAATTGCTCCAGTCTCCCAAAACATTCCAAAAAGGTTTTATAAAAGAAGTATCCCCTATTATTAATGCTTAATACATTTTTAAGCAAGTGAGTCATGGGTACATCGATACAGCCCCATCTCTGAACACAACCCATGTTGACTCACTAAAGAAAGCAACTGGATTTCTCACAGCCTGGGACCAGGGTTTTTAAAGGGAATAAATCAATCTGAATTTCATAGGAATAACTCCTATAAATAAGCTTGTACATTAGCTTTTAATGTGAACTGTCACAATTGCATTGCTTTCCCCTCCACTCACCATGCAACCCAAACCAGTTCCCACAGACAAACCCAAATAAGCAAACACACAAACCCAAACTTGCCTAAGTGATTTGTGTCACAATATTTCTTTGGGGATGATGGCTCCAATTAACTTGGACCAAATCACTCTTTACCTCACTCTCTACACGTATTTCAGATGCTTCAAATAAGCTTCAACACTTACTGAGTGTAAGAAGATCTCACATGAAGGCCAACACACTAATCCTTACAGATATAATTTTTAATAGCATAAGCTGACAAAGTAACACATTTTTACAAGTCTATATAAATCCATACTATAAGCTTTTTTTCCCCTTTTCAAATAAATTCCCCACATCTCTCAAATGTGTGTGAAGCAACTCATTCCATATATAGATCCAGGATGTATATGATAAAATAAGTGACTTGAGATGTTTGAGAATTTCAGTATTGACTGACCAAAATTTGGCAACAAGATAACCAGTCAGNTTCTATTACACGAAATTTTAAAAACAAGTAGTAAAAGCTTGTAAATATTGCTGATACTTTACTCTGTGATCTGTTTGGAAGGTCGGTATTAATTCCCAACATCAGGAATAAATCCACTGCAGGAAATCATGTGATAATTTTAGGAAAAGGGCTACAAAAACGCACACAACTCAAACTACTCACTGGATTTGCCTTGGCTTAAATGTCTCACTTGAACAGCAAGTGTAGTAGAAGGGACCCATGCTGGGACATCTGGTTATTCCCTTTTTCCAGTGACAGCCCACCAAGCACAGCACTGACTTAATTACAACACTGCAGAAGTCAGTAAGACAGGGGAAAACAGGACAGAGCAAGATGAAAACAGTGGATTCACAGCAGGATTATTTTGAAATTCCATCAGGTATAAAACCCCATAAACCCACATAAAAAGCTCTGTGTGCTTAAACAGAAGCCCTGGAATGAAGAGTCACTATTTTGTAGGAAAAGCTGAATCAACCTGGCAGGAAAAGGTGTTTTAAGAACAGCCAATAGTTTATTTGCCCCACAGCATCCATGTACCAACACCTAAATCACCCTTCACATACACACTAAAACCAACAATGCAAACTAACAACCCACCCTGACACCAATTAAGGGGCTTGTAACAAACACTGAATTTCTAGTTGACACTTCTCACATCATTGTGACCACTTACAAGATGAACCTTTCCTTTGCCGCCTGTTCCTTAAAATGCTGTTAAAGTATGAGTTTTAAATTTCTCTTTCACCCTTCTTCCCTCTTTTTTATTCTGTACTCTATTATAGAGCTGTCTTTGCTTACCACCTGCTTCATGTCCATGTGAGCAAGTAAAAGAAGGGTGTATATTAAAAATGGTGTATACATTGAATGGTATTCTCATTCATACTGGTCTGTTCTCATTTATACTGGTCAAGGTGAAGTTAATGGAGGTTAATTAATTTGAAATGTCTCCTGAAATAAAATAGTTTGTCCAGAGATTATGGACTACTAGAATAAATGGTGGGGAAGCATATAGATTTCCAATTATTTAAGCTTTTGCATATACACTTGGAGTGACAAGCATGAAGGGCACTACAAAATAAGAAAAAATATCCTTGCAGCATGTATTTAAATAAATCCAGTCATCCTCCCTGTTACCCACAATTAAAGCAAACATTTTCACAGTAGCTGAGGTAAATTATTTAAGTTTTTCAGAAAACGGTAATATTTTCTAGGGGTGACAGAGCATTTCTCAAGCAGCTAGGAAGCCATGAGCCTAAGCTAGGGAAGTACACTTGCCATTTCCTACTCTCTTTATGTCTCATTTTTATCATACAGTGTGCAAATACATTTCAAAGCCTGAACTCGTGAGCCTTTAATACAGTAGTGGTTTATACTCAGGGAGGGAAACACAGGCCTCTTGCAACTGGTAATACTGGTATACTATAATATAGAAATACGGCCTTAGTTCCTTACCTTTTGCTAAGGATGGATATTGTTGTCATAAGAAGTAGCATACATAAAAAAAATATTTACCCACCATGGGCCTTTTAGTATTAAAGTCAAGAAAAAAAAATACAAAGCACTAAGGAATGTGACTGTATTTGACTGTTCTGCACATCTGTAATGGTTAATGTTTCTAAACAGCTCCTGGAAAAACAATCAAAGCCGAAGAGTGAAGGAAAAAGCAGCTGATAAATGAAACTGAGCATCTTGTCAAGAAAGATAAAAATGTGGTTAGAGGTCAGTGAAGGATAAGGGGATAGGGAGGGGAAGAATTCTGGAAAATTCCTGGCTGGGGTTTCCTTTAAGGGTAAGGCAGAGAGCTGCCAGCAACACAAACACTGTGTCGGAGGGAGCAGGGGGAATGAGCACTGACAGGATGACAACAGGACGGGTGCTCCATGGACGTTAAATCCAACTCCTGCACCAGGAAAACAGCAAAGCAAGTGTTCCTCCCACCCTGGCTCCAAACAGCTCAGCAGCACAGGAATTAGAGGAATGCCTCTCCCTGGGGCTGGGAGGGATGAAGGCAAAGTGCCGGTGTCTTCCCCTCCCAGTGAAAAGCAAATGCTGTGCTGCTACCACAGAAGCACCTGGAAAAAGCCACTAATTTATGGAGAAGTATTTGGGATGGTGGCAGAGCAGGAAGAGGTGGCAGTGCTGTCAGACAGAGGGAGCAAACAGGGAAATGCTCCAAGAAGAGGGTGCAGCAGGAAGCCAGCAAGGGTTGGAAAAAAGCCCCATAGTTCAAAAGACATCTTGCAAATCCAACATGGAACCACAGAATGGTTTGGGTTGGAAGGGACCTTAAAGATCATCTCATTCCAACCCCCTGCAATGGGCAGGAACACCTTCCACTCTCCAAGGTTGCTCAGAGCCCCATCCAGCCTGGCCTTGGACACTTCCAGGGATGGGGCAGCCACAGCTTCTCTGGGCAACCTGTGCCAGGGCCTGCCCACCCTCACAGGGAAGGATTTCTTCCTAATATTTGATCAAAATCTCCCCTCTTTCAGTTTGAAATTGTTCCCCCTTGTTCTATTACTATCTGCCCATGTTTAAAGTCACTCTTTTTTATGTGGCAAGTCAGACCAGGAGAGGATATTCTGGACTGCAGATACACCAGGTGACACAGGGTAGTGGCCTCAGAGCAGGACACAGGACCCACACCACACTGGCAAGCCCCATGGGCAAGCCATTCTCACTGGCCACAGCAGGAAGGGAATGCTCCTCTCACCAGGTCAAGCCACAGGTCAGGATTTCAAGCCTCTCAATACTGCAGTAACAAATCATCCTGATGAGGTGCTTTGCACTGTGTTACAAATAAAAAAACCAGCATGTCCTAATAGACCAAACATCCCAAACTCCTTCTGTCTTGCCAAGAGTTTAAGTAAGACAAAACCCAGCACTTGAATACTTTTTAAAGTGTGATTTTTGGGTGCTCCCACCCTCCCCAGGAAAGGTGAGCCTCTCCCCTTATCGAGACCAGCTCAGTTGGTTAACTTGGTTGTAATAATGCCAAGGTCATGGGTTCAATCCCCTGTGTGGGCCATTGACTTAAGAATTGGACTGGACGATCCTTGTGGGTCCCTTCCAACTCAGAATAGTCTGTGATTCTGCCTCAGGACAGGACCAATCTATTGCACACAGAACTTCAGTTTATCAACAGCAAACGCACACCCAGGTCTCCTCTTATGGCAGGTACCACCACCTCAAAGTACATGCCCTTTACCTTCCAGCCTTGCCCAGAGACTACAAGTTCCTCTGATTAACTCAAACCACAAAGGAGACAAGTAGTCAGCTTCCCCTGCTGGCAAGCAGGAGGTCTAAGGTAGAATATTATCTTAATTCTTGAGTTAGAAGGTTTCTTCTGGGTTTTCTTGCACCAGGTCACCCTTGCAGATGTCCATCCTACTTGCATCAAAAGAGGTTTCTCCACGGTCTCCCATGGAACAGCTTAACCCCAAATACCACTGTGGTATTCTACATCAAGCTCCCTGCCTTCTGATCTGCTCCTGGGGAACAAGGGAACAGTGGGGTACCATATTTGTTATGGCAACTTTGCACATATTCTTTTGTTATCCCCTGAAGTCTTTCATTCTTGGGAAAAGCAAAGCCCAGACACTTGTAATTTATGTTATATTTCAGTTTGAAGGAAAGGCTAAATTCACAGGGCACAAGATTAGAATGTAAACTGCTAAGCAAAGACAGGAACTGCAGTGAAAGAAAATTATTTTTCTATTCAGACTGTTTTGTAAATTCTTGTCAATTCAGTCATTTTCTAACAGAACTTGTTCACTAGAATGAGTTCTGACAAAAAATTTTACTACACTACTTACCAAGTAGTTTAAAAAAAATCGATGTCCCTTGTATGCTAAATAGCTTTTGTTATCTCTCTGCAGTATCAGGTTACCAATTCCCATCCCATTAACCGCATGAAAACATTGCATTGTATTCAGTGTGACCGTTCTTTGTTAGTCCTCCTGCCCATCAGTGCCAGTTCCAATAGCCGCTCTCAGACATGCAGTTCATTCATTCCGAGTTTCTGTCCCAGCTCCCACCGAAACCAGTGCAAATGCTTTGACTGACTTGGGGGCACAGAAGCCTAAAGGAAGCACACAAACACAACGGGGAGGGATGGGTGAGAATGCCCTTATTAAAAATAAAACCAACAAAAAACTCCACCACACCACCTCTTTCTGCTGGGCAAGGACAAGGGCGTTCAGCTCCTGCCATATGTTTCTCTCCTGGATGCAAATTATAATTCCAGGTACAAGTGCTAGTTAATATTCCCAACCACACAGCTGCAATGGCACATCTAAACATTTGGTTTCCTGATTCCCAACATCGAAATATTATTAGCTGGGACATCTTGCTACTTTTTTCTCCAAGAGGAGTCTGATGTGAAGACATCTGAGGAGTTCCTTTCTCCTTTTCCTTCATATGTCACATGGAAGCAGGAAAAGAAAGATAATGATAGACAAGGATTTTAAAAGTCTTTAAGATGTACTGGCCAAAAAAGGGTGCAATTTACTATTTTGCATCTAAGAGTACTCACCCCTCTCTTTGCAACGAAAACTGCTTTCTTTATAATATTCACATAATCCCACACTAGTCAGAAGTAACATTAGTATCAATCTACTGAATAATTGCTGTAAAGCCACTAATTGTCAAATTACATGCAGCTTAATAGTAAGAAGCACAGACTGACAGGGAAAAAACATCTGCTTTTTAGAAGGCAACAAAGAATGCTTTGCTCTCAACCTTTTTCCTTAGAAGGAGGTGATCACAATCAGTGCAGGCAGGAGGGATGGGAAGGGAGAGGAGAGAAAGCAGAATACAATCTGTTGAAGATGCCCAAACAGTCCTGTGACAAGACCCTTCAGCTCCTAAAGCCACACAGTCTCCCGGCTTCAGCACAGACACAAAACATCTGGCTGCCCAGTGGAATGAAAGCCTTTCCTTATCCAAGCTCATGAAACTGCTGACTGACAGAAAAAACCAGAAGTTTCAAAAGGTTGTTCCGGAAACTCCAAACTCCTTTTGGAGTAACAGCTTGAAAACATTTACAAACACTTCAGGAGTCCAAAAAAAAAAATTTTTTTTTTTGCAAAACAATTCCAGTTCAGTTGAAACAAAAAACTGTTACAGCTCTTAAAATGCTTGAGGTCAACACAATGAAAAGAGAACATCAACATGGCCTGGACAGTCTAGAGACACAGGAAGGGGCACACTTGAAACACGTCAGGTGCTGTTGTGGTAGAGGGAGCAAGACTCAAGGTTACACTGAGCACAGCTTTCAAAGCAAGTAAATAAATTCAAACTCTAATGTCAAGCCTGGAGCAAGGGCAGAAGCTGGAAGTCAGTTGCATTACACATTTCTGGAAGTTTACCTCCCTTTCCCACTCAAAGGGGTAGGAAGGCATTAAAATGGGATGTCTCAAAATACCAAAAAACCATCCTGACTGCCAGCACTGGGAGAAAGAACCATCCTTTCAAAGGCATCCATGTCACATTACAGCACAAAGGCAGGAGCAACACCAGAGCAGAGGACAACACACAGGCTTACCTTCAGAGCCCTGTGCTTGCTTGCAGGTGAAAAACAAATCCCAGAGTGCCTCACAATTTTTCCAAGCTCAAATATCCTCTTAGTGCATCTGCAGGAGTGTTTTCCCTTGACAAAGAAGGTTAAACCCTCTTAGCTGAAACACACGTTGCTCTACGTACAGTGCCCATTTCAATCCTCAATATGAGGGTCAATCCCACACAGAAAAACTTCAAAGATCTTCACAGGTTATCAACAGCTCACTTGTAGTCTCGCTGTTAATACTTTCCTCTGAGTTCCAGTATTTGGGACTATGCAGAGCCAACAGGCCACAATTTGAAGATTCAATAGGCAACCACATGTGTGTAGACATGTCTCGCACAGTGGCCTCCAATATTGGAATTGAAGTAAAAACAAATTATAATACTTGGAATTGGCAGCATCCTAGTGCATTATAATGCACAAGCACTGGGGTTTTCTTAGTTACTATGGATGAAGTCGTAAAGTTATTTTCCCAAACTCAATCTGGAATAGCACAACATAGTTGTGTCCAGTTTAACTTTACTAGTCATCTTTTGGGGCTAAAATTAACCCATTAATGTATATTACTACCTTTGGAGACACAAGTGCTCAACAAGATCACTCTCTATGAGCTATCCCATGCGTTTTTGGGGAAAAAAAGAGAATTCACCAATGCTGTATAAATATTTACTTATTTAAATTACAGCCCTAGTTTGTGACACACAGAGGAGATGACCGTCTGTCCTCATTACCATTCTCCCCTTCTTGTGCTAAAGATAGCATAGAGAGTAAAAATAAATAAATCCTCAACAGCATTAGGAATTAGACAATGTCATGTTGAAAGATACTCCAAATGATGAGGTTTATCTCTCCTCCCTGTCTTGGAGGGCAGGGGGGCTCTGACCCATAGAGGGGAGGCAGCACTTCAGCCTTTCCTAGGTGGTCTCTTTGCAACAGGCTCCATTCCCAGCCATAATTGCTTGTCAGTCCTGACTGGATGCCTGAACACTCTGGAACAGTTCAGCAAAGTATTTAAACAGATGGATGGTACAGGCCACTGGAACAAAACTCGTTTTTCTCTGGCTGCAGCTCTCTTTCAGCACATTCCTTTGAAGTCTGTGCCACTGAGGAATCAACAACAGCTGAGAAACATGTGTTATCATACAGCACTGAGCGCAGCGACAATACTGCACAGCCAGACGCTTTTGTTCAATAAGCCCGGACTATAGAAAGCATTACAATGTCTTTTGTTGTGGGAAAGCCCTTTTATTCCAGGCACAACAAGAAAGTAAATAGATTCCTCCCTCTTTAAGGAGGGACTCAGAAGCAAAAAGGTGCATTAAGAGGATTTCTCAAGTGCCTGCCATGTGAAAGCTCAACCTGCCTATCTCGGGTCCTCTCAGATACACTTTCTGTATTTATGTTATCACAAAGATGCTGACAGAGATGCGAGTGAAGTGACAACCCACAGGGGCACCCTCTGCAGTTCCCATGGCAGAGGTAACAAACCCACCTTCCCTCCTCAAGCAGGACAAGTTTTGTGACCTCAACTTCACAGGTGACAAAGCGGAGAGGAAGATGGAGCAGGAGGTCACCACCTGGCACACCCAGACCAGTGAATGCCCTCCCCACACTTTATCAGCACAGAGAGAGATAACACACAGTCCTTAGAACAGTAAGGAGAGAAAACAACATAAACATCTTATCAGCCAGGATAACTGTTCTTGTCAAAGCTGTGAGATCACCACATGCTTTGAAGGGGGTCAGGAAGGATAGAAGGAATTATTTATGAAACAGAGTTTGAAACTAGACTAACTGTCCAGATTCAGAAGCACAGAGCTGTCTATGTGCATATGCAAGGAGACAGTAAGTTTTATATACATATAAAATACATATATATACACACTTGCCTAGTAACAAATTTCTATACAATCAAGTCTCCTTTTCACTGAAGAGAAACAACTACCTCCAAGAAGGCAGAGCTTTGCATTTACAAATTATGCAAGTCTCAAACACTACAGCAAGGCAGGCATTGAGATTATAATAAATCTCATTAAAGTCCCAATTCCATCCTGAAAAAAGTACAAGAAAACCTAAGCTTTCGAAAAACTCCAGAAAACCATGCAACATTTACATTTTATTTCAAGACAGAAGCCTTAAAGACTTAAAAACCCAGCAAAATCCTAAAATTAGAAAGCAAACACACACATGTACTAAGCCAAGTTCATAATGACAGAGCTCATAAAATAAAATTACCAGGAACAGAAGGCATCACACTGAGGGGGGTCCTCAGACCAGTCCCCACAGGACAGTTTCCCACCCTGCAATCCAGTTTAGCACTTTCTTTCTGGACGTTGTCCTTCATATTTACCCTGAGACAAACTTAAGGTAACAGAAGAAGCACGCACTGATGTTGTCAGACATACAGGGGATAAAAGTAACCCTCAAAACCTTGACAGCAATGCAAAAATCTTATGTTAGTGATGCTCCAGATTTCTACTTCACAACTTTCAAAGAAGGAGTATTAGCACAAGTCAAACTACCCCCTGATCAGCATTCACCTGAACGAAGAATAATACAGTAACACGTAATTATCCTGAAAAAACATGTGTAAAAGCACTTAAATTCAGGAAAATCTCCATATCCTATGAGGTGCAGGCAGGAAGGCTGCTCAGGCAGAGGTCACACTGCCATGCGATGGCAGAAGCAGGAACAGAACCCACCAGCCTCAGTATTCAGCTCTGCACTTCCAGCAAGTGAATCTCCTTCTTTAACATGTTCCCCTTGAGGGTTTCCCTCAAAAGGATTTTAAAAAGTGATATGAATCAACTTAATCTGGCTCTTTAGAATTATTGGTGGTGTCCTCAGAAACAGTTCAAGGTACAGTTTAGAAAGACTTAAACTACTTGCTAATATGACTTGTTATTTTTCTTCTTCTGTTTCCCCCACCCCAAAGTTTTTTCATCTCCCGGAAAGATTAAGAAACAAGATTGATTCAAACAACTGATCAAATTCTGTTTGGCTTGTGAGGGTGGGAAAGAACAGAGAGATTACTTCATTGTAAGAAGTCAACCACCCCACATCTCAGTTGTCCTAAAGGATACACGACTAAACATGAATCCCAAGCAGTCATTTCAGATCCCCCCCCCAATTCATCTCATACCAAATAATTCTTTTGCTCTAAGAGAAATACTTCCAATTTAACGTCCAGCCTACGTTCCAAGGAGATATCACCACACAAAAGTTAAATTATATTTTCTTATTTCATTAATGAAATAAGGGGAAAAGAAAAAAGTAGGGCTGACTTTACTTGCCATTTAGCCACGTAGTTTTGGGGACTTTTGAACGGTGTCTATCAAGAGAGGTAATGTAACACAATCAAGACCCACTGCTGATTACAAGAGTTGACACCTCATTCCCAAACTACGTATTCCCTACAGAAAAAGACACAGCCCTTTACTCCTACATCACTTAACACCACCACAGCACTCCCAACACAATTAGCCGGGAGCCTGAAAGCCTTTAAACAGGTGTCTTTGCAGAAATCATTAGCCAATTGATTTACTTGCTCTCCCCAGCTCGGCAAACACTTATTTTTACCGTGTGATGCTGACTAGAGCCGAGGCAGAAGCTCCCAAGGTCCGAACCCACAGGACAGCACTTTTTGAGGCAGATTCAAGCAGTTTCCAACTCTTTTGTTAATGTGTCAACTTGCGCTACATCTGCAGTTGGGGCTGGGAAGCGTGACAGGTGTAATTCTAAAGGGGACACCGAAATGTGTAACCTTCGCCTGCCTCCTGATTTTCCACACTGATGGAAAAGCACGAGCAATCCTGAGCTACAATTTAGCACAGCACTCTCCCGGCATATTAAATGACGGCTCTGCTGAGCAGAAAACAGGCTGGCACACAACCCCAAACCGGACCCTGAACCAGCCCTTCCCAACAACACTTTAGAGCTGGAGAAACCAAGGAGCACAATCCATTTCCTTACCCTTTAAAGTTCATGTCTCTGTATTGTCCTAACGTACTTAAGCTTCTCTCACAATAGTAAAGCAAACCCACCAAAAAAAAAGTCTCATACATTCCCTACCGGCAAAACAGATTTTCTTCTAGTATTTTTTTTCTTAGTGGAAAAGAAAGAGGGAGGGGTTGGGGCAGGAATAAAAGAGATTAATCGTGAAACGAACCGACTGGAAAGGGGGAAGAAGAAAAAAAAACCAAAATAGTCCACGTCGCAAAAAAAAAAAAAAAGAGAAAAAGCGTAGGTTTAAATTTCTTTTCGGGGGCAGGAAGAAAAGGAGAGGGGACGGGGAAGGAAAACTGCTACAAAGATTTCCCCGTGTAGGAAAAGTAGCTCCTGAACTGCCTTCCTCAAGGACACAAGAGAAATAGCCCTTACTTTTCCACGCGATGCCCAAAAGGAAGGGGAAAGACAAGAACGCCAGGAGAGAGGAAAAGCCGGAGGAAGCCGGGGAAGGAGCAGCGAAGGAAGAAGCAAAAAGGGCAGGGACAAGCGCGAGAGGGCTGGGAAGAGGCTTAAGAGGGAGCGGGAGAGAGAAGAAAAAAATGGAAATGCGAGGGGAGGTGGGAAAGTTGGCGAGCAAGAAGGAGGCACCGGTGGCCGGGGAAGGGTCAGCGGGGACGAGGCGGGAGCGGAGGAGACCAGTGCGGGATGCGGAGAGGGACGGCAGGAGGGAAGGAAGGGAAGGGAAGGAGGGCGAGAGTTTGGCCGCGCACTCACCGCTCGCTCCTTCTCCCGTTCCCCTCGTCCCGCCGCGGCTCCGAGCAGCGCCAGCGCCCGCCGGCCCCGCCTCGCCGCCCGCCGGGGCTCAGCCCCGCTCCGCCCCCGGCCCCGCGTGGGTGGGTGGGTGGATGAGTGGGTGGGTGTCCTCCGCCTCCTTCCTGCCGCTCCCCTGTACCGGGGGAGACATGTAACGGAACTGGGACGCAAGCACGGCATTGTGGGAGCTCTTAAAGCCGCAGCCGNGTCCTCAGAAACAGTTCAAGGTACAGTTTAGAAAGACTTAAACTACTTGCTAATATGACTTGTTATTTTTCTTCTTCTGTTTCCCCCACCCCAAAGTTTTTTCATCTCCCGGAAAGATTAAGAAACAAGATTGATTCAAACAACTGATCAAATTCTGTTTGGCTTGTGAGGGTGGGAAAGAACAGAGAGATTACTTCATTGTAAGAAGTCAACCACCCCACATCTCAGTTGTCCTAAAGGATACATGACTAAACATGAATCCCAAGCAGTCATTTCAGATCCCCCCCCCAATTCATCTCATACCAAATAATTCTTTTGCTCTAAGAGAAATACTTCCAATTTAACGTCCAGCCTACGTTCCAAGGAGATATCACCACACAAAAGTTAAATTATATTTTCTTATTTCATTAATGAAATAAGGGGAAAAGAAAAAAGTAGGGCTGACTTTACTTGCCATTTAGCCACGTAGTTCTGGGGACTTTTGAACGGTGTCTATCAAGAGAGGTAATGTAACACAATCAAGACCCACTGCTGATTACAAGAGTTGACACCTCATTCCCAAACTACGTATTCCCTACAGAAAAAGACACAGCCCTTTACTCCTACATCACTTAACACCACCACAGCACTCCCAACACAATTAGCCGGGAGCCTGAAAGCCTTTAAACAGGTGTCTTTGCAGAAATCATTAGCCAATTGATTTACTTGCTCTCCCCAGCTCGGCAAACACTTATTTTTACCGTGTGATGCTGACTAGAGCCGAGGCAGAAGCTCCCAAGGTCCGAACCCACAGGACAGCACTTTTTGAGGCGGATTCAAGCAGTTTCCAACTCTTTTGTTAATGTGTCAACTTGCGCTACATCTGCAGTTGGGGCTGGGAAGCGTGACAGGTGTAATTCTAAAGGGGACACCGAAATGTGTAACCTTCGCCTGCCTCCTGATTTTCCACACTGATGGAAAAGCACGAGCAATCCTGAGCTACAATTTAGCACAGCACTCTCCCGGCATATTAAATGACGGCTCTGCTGAGCAGAAAACAGGCTGGCACACAACCCCAAACCGGACCCTGAACCAGCCCTTCCCAACAACACTTTAGAGCTGGAGAAACCAAGGAGCACAATCCATTTCCTTACCCTTTAAAGTTCATGTCTCTGTATTGTCCTAACGTACTTAAGCTTCTCTCACAATAGTAAAGCAAACCCACCAAAAAAAAAGTCTCATACATTCCCTACCGGCAAAACAGATTTTCTTCTAGTATTTTTTTTCTTAGTGGAAAAGAAAGAGGGAGGGGTTGGGGCAGGAATAAAAGAGATTAATCGTGAAACGAACCGACTGGAAAGGGGGAAGAAGAAAAAAAAACCAAAATAGTCCACGTCGCAAAAAAAAAAAAAAAGAGAAAAAGCGTAGGTTTAAATTTCTTTTCGGGGGCAGGAAGAAAAGGAGAGGGGACGGGGAAGGAAAACTGCTACAAAGATTTCCCCGTGTAGGAAAAGTAGCTCCTGAACTGCCTTCCTCAAGGACACAAGAGAAATAGCCCTTACTTTTCCACGCGATGCCCAAAAGGAAGGGGAAAGACAAGAACGCCAGGAGAGAGGAAAAGCCGGAGGAAGCCGGGGAAGGAGCAGCGAAGGAAGAAGCAAAAAGGGCAGGGACAAGCGCGAGAGGGCTGGGAAGAGGCTTAAGAGGGAGCGGGAGAGAGAAGAAAAAAATGGAAATGCGAGGGGAGGTGGGAAAGTTGGCGAGCAAGAAGGAGGCACCGGTGGCCGGGGAAGGGTCAGCGGGGACGAGGCGGGAGCGGAGGAGACCAGTGCGGGATGCGGAGAGGGACGGCAGGAGGGAAGGAAGGGAAGGGAAGGAGGGCGAGAGTTTGGCCGCGCACTCACCGCTCGCTCCTTCTCCCGTTCCCCTCGTCCCGCCGCGGCTCCGAGCAGCGCCAGCGCCCGCCGGCCCCGCCTCGCCGCCCGCCGGGGCTCAGCCCCGCTCCGCCCCCGGCCCCGCGTGGGTGGGTGGGTGGATGAGTGGGTGGGTGTCCTCCGCCTCCTTCCTGCCGCTCCCCTGTACCGGGGGAGACATGTAACGGAACTGGGACGCAAGCACGGCATTGTGGGAGCTCTTAAAGCCGCAGCCGACCCCCGCACGCCCGCGCTGCCCCGCCGCTCCCCCTCGTCCCTGCCCTCGGCCCTGCCCCGCAGCCTCCCCCGCCGGCATCCCGAAGCGGCTGCTCCCTGCCCTTGGCCCTGCC
>VWZD01005151.1:573925-588822 GCA_013396695.1 Sakesphorus luctuosus
GCACACACCGCACATACCCGCACACAGCTGCACACACTGCACACACCGCACATACC
This sequence comes from Sakesphorus luctuosus, assembly GCA_013396695.1. Lineage (NCBI taxonomy): Eukaryota > Metazoa > Chordata > Aves > Passeriformes > Thamnophilidae > Sakesphorus > Sakesphorus luctuosus. Next base: position 573,982 of record VWZD01005151.1, read on the forward strand.
CGCACACACTGCACATACCCGCACACAGGTGCACACACCGCACATACCCGCACACACTGCACATACCCGCACACAGGTGCACACACATACCGCACACAGCACGCACCCACATGCACCAGACACATCTGCACACACCGCACGCACCCACCATAGGGTTAGGGTTGTGTCCTTGTTTTCCCTCGCACCCCGGCGGGGATGATCCCAAAGGACAGCGAGAGCCTTGCCTTGGGCCTTACAGTGCGTGTTGCATTCTTGTTCTCCCCGAGATTTTCCCTATTGTTTCTAGGAGAAGCAACAATGCCTTTGGTGCTTGTTTTGAAGGGAAGCCCAGTCAGGGTTTGGTTTTTTGTTTTGTTTTGGTTTTTTTCCTATTTTTTTCTGCCTTGGGATTTTGATGATGGAAAATTCCCCCAGGAAAAAAAAATAATAATAAAAAAGTCATAAACCTCTGAGCAGCAAAGACTATAGACACACTATTTAGGGCAAAAAAAGTTTTGGATAAGAAGTTTTAATCAGTTTTGTCTTCATGCAACTTGGAATAAAAAAAATTTGTCATTTCTAAATAAATAAATTTTGAAAAACTATTTGAAAATGGACTTCAGAGCTGTGATTCACAGACATTTTTCACTGATGAAGTGCAGAAGTCAGGATATGCTGCTCAATTAAGAGTCTATTCAAGCGAACTTTATTGATTGTGTTATTGTGTTTTAACAACGTTCCTGTACCATTCCTCTTGTGAGTTTTGAGTGTAGCAAAGTGTTTTTTTTTTTTTTAATTCCTCATCTTCCAGAGGAGACCAGGATTTTGCCTCCGTGCAGCTCTGCAGTGATGCTACATGGAGAACATTTTCCAAGAGCAAATACATTCTTTAATTAAATGCAAGCAAATATTTGCAAGATTCAGGTTTGGGGATGTTTCTAAAAATATTTCTAGTAGGTCTGGATCTTGGGTTATGATCACATATTCCTTCATGGCTTCGTACCTACTAAGTGTAGTTTTTGTGAGCACACCTGGCAAGGTGTAAAGTTCTTGCTGAAAAAGTCTCCAGGGCACAGAAAGACATTTTCAGTTCTTATCTGTGTTTACGCCTTTTTATCCTCTTTTAGAGAGGAAGAAGTGCTAAGCAGTGTTTGAGAAAGGCCTTAAGCACAGCATGAAATTAGATGCGGTTAGGAAGGAATTATTAAGCTTAGGTGATTCTGTTGGGGACCATTTGCTTTACCTGGTCAGCTATACAAAGATACGCCTTCAGCTTAAAAAACTTTAAAAAACAACACTTGAGGGATAACCATGGGAGAAAAGGATGGTGCTGATGAGCAGTTCTGCAGTCGACTGGATGTGATTGGTTTGCACTGGGTATTTCTTACTGTGACTTTCAAAAGTGTCAGTAGACAACTTCATTCATTCATGGCCAGGCTTCGCGAAGGAAGATTTGGGAAGGACACTACCCACGCTTGCTGCAAGCTGCTGGTGGCTAAAAAGGCCGATACGGGATAGGCAAGTCTGGTCACAAAAGGCAGAGAGGAATGTCTCCTTAGGCAATATTGGCGAGGAACGATTCTTTCTGCGTTGTCTTTTCTCCTCGAGACTGACTCTGCGTGCGTTCTCAAAGGAAGCAGCAGTGTCATGAATGGTGTGTCTCCATGAATCCCCATTGGAGGCCAGAGTGGCCCACTGGTGGCAGTCAATATGGCCAAGGCTGAGGTGTTGTTTCAGGCAGTCCTTGTATCTCTTCTTCGCGACTCCTCTCTTGCGGCAGCCGGTGGCGAGTTCACCACAGAGCACAATCTTCGGGAGGCAATGGGTGATCCTCCATCCTGCCCAGCGCAGCTGCATTCTCAGCAGCATGGCCTCGATACTGGTGACCCCTGCCTGTTCAAGAACGGACACATTGGTCACGTAGTCAGACCAGTGGATGTTTAGGATTGAGTGGAGGCAGCGCTGAGTAGATGACCCATGATTCAGACCCATATAAAAGAGTAGACAGTACAATGGCTCTGTAGACACTGATCTTTGTACTTTTCTTTAGGTGTTTATTGGACCAGACTCTTTTATGGAGTTTTCCGAAGGCTCTCTATGCCTTTGCTAGCCTGTTGTCTATCTCTTTGTCAATCTTACCATCTGAGGAAATGATACTTCCCAGATAGGTGAACTGCTGGACTGATTTAAGCTCTGATTCACCTATGATGATGTGGGGATGATGGAAGACTTCCTGAAGTGCAGGTTGGTAGAGAACTTCTGTCTTCTTCAAGCTGCCTTCCAGCCCAAAAAGCTCAGCAGCCTCTGCAAAGCAGGATGTTAAGCACTGCAGAGCTGCTTCTGTCTGAGCAACAAGGGCAGCATCATCAGCAAAAAGCAGCTCTTGGACAAGGTGATTCAGGGTCTTGGTGTGGGCCTTCAGTCGCCTTAGGCTGAATAGGCTTCCATCGGTATGATATCGATATCGGATGGAGATGCTTCTCCCCCTCGACAAAGGGGCGCTCCCAGAGAAGAGTAGACAACTTAAATACAGGAAAAAAGATGTGTATTCCAGGCAGATTGTTTGTTGAAGGATATTTAACCAAATATTTAAGCTGTAAAGCTCCTGTGGACTGCTGTTCTTAGAATATCCCACCTTTTTCATGAAGTCTTTTTCATGAGGCGAACAAAAAACTCACGGAAAACTCACGTGGAAAACTCACGGAAGATCTTTTAAAAAAATCCCGCCTTCGCTCGGATGAAGTGAGTGATCTATCGAAACTATATGACCTGGGAAATTATTGTTAGGAGGAGAAAAGCCTTTTTTCAGGCAGTTAATGGTTTACTGAAAACAAGTACTTGATAAGTCATTGAGTTTTGTATTGTTTGCCCCTCCCGGTGTTCAGCGGCCTCAACATCAAACCTCACCTTTCCTATTGAAAGCTCACTGGGCAATTAGTTTCTCAAGCCCAACAAATAATTTTTATACACTCGATATATTTTCCTGTTAGAAAAATCAGTGAATGAAAATCACCCTTCTATAGAGGAGAAAATAATGGCCACAATTAAGAGATTTCTGGATGTTCAGCACGTGCATAACAAGGCATAAAATGTTTATGTTTAATGTTGGTTTGGTGTTTCACTTGCTGGCTGAGCACTGGAATTTTTAATATTCTAATGTCTTCTTTTTTTCCTATTTCCCTTTTATAATTTAGTTATGAAGGCATCGAAGAGAACACATTTCTGCTGCTTCAAAATAATCTTTATGAATTTTTCAGGGTAATTTTCCCACAGGTTAATAAACCAGTATGTCCAGGGAGGGCATCAAATAGATTTTCAAGAGTGATTTTATACATGAAATATGTAACTCTTCAGGAAGGTGAGGTGGTGGCAAAAAGAGAAAATCGAATTTCTGCCTTGCTGAGATTGCATAAATTTGACCAAGAATTTGACCAAGCCTACTTCAGGGAAGATGACAGTGGTGATTTAAGCAAAAAGGAGGAAAATGAAGCTCAAATCCAGCCATGAAATAGGCCTGAAATTGTGCAAAACCTCCCTTATGTAGCAGAGCAGTCCAGCTGCTCTTTGAGCTGTAGTGAAAGAACAGGATGGTGTTTCTCCAGAAAATTGGTTGGGAAGATATTAAGGAGTGATGCTAAACTGTACCAGCCAAGGGCATGACTTTGTGCTGGCACAGGGTGACTCTGCTGTCACAGTTCTTTGCTCCTGGTGCCCACCCCCATCGCTTCCTAACTTTGTTACTTTTTCTGTAATCTTAAATAATTTGTGTCACATTCACCTTCACTCAGTCCTTCCTTCCCACGCTGCTGGAGAAGGGTAGGGACTCCTACTTCAGTACATCATCGAAGCTCATCCTTGCATTGATGTGGAAATCTTGAGGGTCTAACCAGAGAAGTTTTAAGATCCGTATAACTACCTGAAGGGAAGTTCTAGCCAGGTGGGGGTTGGTCTCTTCTCCCAGGCACTCAGCAATAGGACAAGGGGGCACGGGCTCAAGCTCTGCCAGGGGAAATTGAAGTTGGAGATCAGAAAAGAATTCTTTGCAGAGAGAGTGCTCAGGCATTGGAATGGGCTGCCCAGAGAGGGGGTGGATTCCCCATCCCTGGAGGTTTTTAAAGTGAGCTTGGCCGTGGCACTGAGTGCCATGATCTGGTAAAGGGACTGGAGTTGGCCCAAGGGTTGGACTTGATGATCTCAGAGGTCTTTTCCAACCCAATCCATTCTATGATTCTATAATTCTATGATCACTAGTTGATATTTTGGGAGGCAGATTTCCCATAAAGATCCTGCTGTGGTTTTGCCAAAGAGGTAACTATCCCGGGAAAGGAGTAGTGCTGAGTGTGTCACAGGGAATTCCTTACACCACTCACACAGAGTCTTATACATGTGTTCTTCATGAGGACCAAAAGGAGAAAATAGCCCCACGTCTTTTAGTTATGCAAGTTTTCCAAAAATGATGCCTTTCTGACCAAAACCAGGAAGAGAAGATTTCTGAGTTTCCCTAATTTCCTCCTCTCCTTGATCAACTACTGCTGCTCTTCCCACTGTCATTTCACCTTGAGAAATCCAATGTCTTGGTGGGCTCTTTAAAGTTAATCCAGACTATAAAATCCGGCTCATTGAGAACAGAAACAGCTCTCTGTGACCACTTACAAGTGATTAATGCAGCTTTCACCATCAGGTGTGGGCCTCCTGCTCTTCGTGGTCAGAATAGAACAGCTCTGTCTCTGCAGATGCTTTCTTGAGGAAAAGTAGGTCTGGATTCAGCAAATTATTGAACTCTACATATTTTTAAGCATATGAATAGTCTCAGTGGGACTGCTCACATGATCAAAGTTGTGCATGTGTTTAAGTATTTTGCTGAATTCAGTCCATAGCAAATAAATCTGAACTGATACTCAACAAGCAGAAAAACAAGCTGGTTTGGAGTGGGGTTAATTTATGTCTTGTGGTGTATTTGCTTAACTGTAAAATGAACATTTCAAGAGGCTGGTTTTATTTTTTTAATAGAGCTGCTGTCTGATATTCAAGGGAAGAAAACAAACATCAGATTAGAATTTAAGTGCATTCTTCAAACTCTTTCATCTTAGTTTTGTTTTTCTTTTCAGTTAATATTTATTTCTTGGAGCCTGAAGAGCAGTAATTCCCAGTTGTTTCTCCTCAGTGTTTTCTAGGTCTTGTCTTGCTGTGTATTGAGTGTGAGTGCTGTACTGTTAGATATACTGAAAAACACTATCTCTGTCTTATTATGGTTGAAATTCAAAAGACTGATAGTCTAAGATGCCAAATGTGTTCTATTTCCATTTCACATAGCAGATTCTGGATACTCCCAGAGACTGCATTTTTGAAGACTCACTTCTGTGGAAGAAATCCAAAGTAGCTTTAAAAAAAAAGTCAAAAAAGTCGTGACCAAATTCCTCCTTCTTCTCCCCGACCTGGCCATGTATGTTAACTCACCTTAACTAGGGAACTAGCCTCGAATAAGCAATCAGGGTGATCTTATTCTCTTATTTTTGTTGTCAGTACTATCAGTAATACCCAGTAACTCCCCCAGTTCATGGGTCCAGCCTAAGCACAGTATGAACATATTGAAAGATCATTACAGGCAGGCAAGATCCTCATTACTCCTGAGTGTGGTTATTCTGTTTATTGCACGGGAATGGGAATCAGGCAAGCCTGGTTCTCTCTGCTCATCAGCAAATGCCTCTTTTCCCCTGATTTGTCTTGATTAATAGGAAGTCATCTGCTTCCTTCAGACAGAGGTCAGTTCACTCGTATTAGAGGAATATGTCGCAAATTTAAGGTGGGGGAAGGTTACAGAGCAGTGAAACGTTGCTGGCAGACTTCACCCCTGTGCATTAGCCATCAGATTATAAGGTTTGGATGAACACCTATAAACCTGGTTTCACAGGCCTGTTTAAATCAATAGTTCTCTGGCATGGTCAATTGTAAATCATAATTTTTAAAATATTTTTCTTAAAGTTCTACCTCCCGTAGATCATTGCACAAAAAAGAGTGTTGGCTTTCATTAGAGAAATAAGTAAGTTTGTAGTTGTCATGGTTACAAAGGGACACAAGAAAGATGTGAACCTTAGCAGTTCAAAAACCAAAAATGCAAATAAGAGGAAATCTAAATGTAGTATGATCTGGGGGGAGAAGTTACCAATACCAGTCTTTAGACATTCAATTTGAACATAATAACAACAAAAATGCTTGGCCTATTGAGTTTTATGCAAGTATTTTGCATCATCTTTTTGCCAATTTCTGGAAAGAAATATCAGTATAAACCTCAAGCAATTCAGAAGAGACATAAAGACATTTTATAGCTCTGAGAAAGTGGACTGATATCAGTTAAAACAAATTAACATCCCTATGGGAACTTGCATCTGTCTCCACAAGAGGAGCTAAGTGGTGGCAGTACCACTACACCAACCAAGGACTGAGAAACCATCTGAAGGTCAAACTATTTAAAAGGAGTCTCCTGGTGAAGAGTTGGCTTAGTATAGGAAAAAAAAATCACACCTTAGAAGAAATCCAATGACGGGGACAAAAATAGTTGACTTAACTAGGAAGGAATGACAAGAAGAAGATTTTAATTTAGGATCCTGGAAATGTGCCCTTGAAATGGGTATAATATTTAATGTAGGAGTTAATCTGCCTGATGTCTGTGCCCTTCTCTGATCAAGGACACTTAGACAAGAATATTCTTTTATAATACAAAGAAAAGTTGTAAAAACTTTGTCATCCCAATTTTCTTTGGTTTGGGTGTTTGATTTTGGTTTTGGTTGGGTTTTTTTTTCCCTCACTCTCCAGATGTGATACAAAGCTTTAAGCTGAATGTCCTTCCATGAAGTTCCCAAACCAGCAATATTTGAAGGACCTGGCATGGCACTATTGCTTTTGATTTAGAACAATTATAATTTCCAGTGTAAGATGTGGCTCTATGCACAGTTTATTTAAATACATTTGTAGCTATATTCACTTTCAGTTTATGCATCACAGTTCTGTTATTCTTCTGTAAAGCTGGCAAAAGGATGCCAAAAGACATGCCTACCTTTTTATTATGCACAGATTTTTATCATGCCCATAAAAAGAAACACTGAACCCCTTTCATATTTTCCCCTTCTCAATAAACTTTAAACCCTCTGTTTTTCCTACTGCACAGTACTTTATCTGCATCGAAAATGATAGGAATTACCTGTCCCCTGAAGCAGCAAAATCAAGTCTAATATACTTTAAAATACAAAGAGTGCAAAATTTCAAAAACACTTCAGTAATTCTAGAGCTTAAGCCCCATTTTAATACGTAAGTTGGGGTCAGAATTCCAAAGCTTTTGGAAAATGCAAATAGATGCCCAGAGGGCTTTCAAAACACACATCAAAATGGAGAAGGGAAAAAACCCAACAGAATAAAGTTTTGCTGCTGAGGTTTCCATATTAAGAAGTTTGCATGGGAAAAAAAGAAGGGTTTTTTACTTAGGGATTTTTGGAAAAGCTTGGGAATAAACACTAAAACCTCACTGTACACCAGATTTTTTGTAGCTTTGTAATAGGTGTTTTAGGCTGTCCTAACAAACCTGTTGCAGCAAAAGTTGGTGCCCTGCTTTGCAAGCTCTGTACTTAACATGAGCTCAGCAGATTCATTTCTTTGTTGAGAACAGTTTCGCTGTTGGTTTGTAAAGCCTTTTTCTCAGTCTCATTCTTTGCTTTTGTGGGCCATAAGTTGAGAAACATGAGAGGGCAAGACACCTGCTTTCAACAAAGAACCAATTTCCTGATCCTCATGACCTGAGCCAGCCAAGCTTCCCCACTGAGAAACAAATTGGATGACTGTTTTAGGATAATTGGGTAGTTCCATGCCTTACAAGTGAGTTATTGGAAATCAGAGCTGTGAAAAACTCTTTCCTGGCTTTACCTGTTCTTGCCTCTCATGGAGCCCTTTGTTTTCAAGAGGCTTCATTTTTTTTGTCTGCTTCAGACAACTGAAAAAGAGCAAAGGGAATGGCAAAAGCAGGTTTGCGAGGAAGTTTCAGATACCTACATTATAAATTGGTAGTTATTTGGATTAAAATTTCCTTCCTGCTGCTTTTCTTGTCATTTCTCTTCCTTTGAGATGGTGCCTTTTTTTAAGGCCAAAACCTTCAAAAGGCTTGTGTGAGGCTCCATCCACAACCACACATGCATGTCCTTGGTGGATTAGGGTCTCATGTATTTAACTTTTACAGTCACATGTCTTGGCTTCTCATATGTGCTGGAAGTAGGTAATTCACTGCTGTATGATGGTGGGAGATTTGTGCCTCGTGTTCTTCCTCCAACCACAACTCTTGCAAATTTGTTGTGCAACACCCTAATTCCTTGTCCTTTTTGGCCTGACACAGCCACCTGGTTGTACCTTCACATAACCCACGTTGGGCTGATGTTTCCTGACCCAGGAGAGAGTAGAGATTGGCCTGTGTTCCCACAAGCTGTTTCCTGGCCCAGGAGAGAGCAGGGATTGACTTCCCTTCCCATGTGCTCTTTTCTGTCCAGCCAACTCTCAGTCTCATGGGAGCATTTTCCGGCATGTTGATACAAGGGACAGACCTTCATCCAGGCTGGCTGAAGACTATGGATATGGATATGGATATGGTATGGATATGAATATGGATATGGATACAGATATGGCTATGGCTATGGGTATGGATATAGATATGGCTATGGATATGGATATGGGTATGGATATGGATATGGATATGGATATGGATATGGATACGGATACGGATATGGATATGAATATGGATATGGGTATGGGTATGGATATGGGTATGGATATGGATATGGATATGGATATGGATATGGATATGGATACGGATATGGATATGGATATGCATATGGATATGGATATGGATATGGATATGCCCACAGGAGCAACTGAATCATGGTATAGTGATGCCCAAGCTGAATAGCTTGGTGGGGTAAGGTCAGGTCCAACCTGAGATCAGAGCAGCTAATTTACTTTTCCTGGGAAATCAGATGACCACAGTGTACTCTTTTCTTTACCAGGGAAGTATTTTAGAGCAGTTATTTAAAACTGCAGCTCTGTTGCTGAATAGCAAATGCCTTCTGGCCCAGCCAGTTCCCAGTTTGTGGCTCCACTAACTGGGAAGGACTGGTGAGCTGCAGGAGGGTATCACAAGGGGGGTTGTTGCTCTTTGTATTCCATCGTGGTGGTGGTTGCCTGATGCCTACCTGGGGTCCCTCTGCAGTGAGGACTAGTAGGGTACAGTCATCCTACAGAGCACTCAGGTCCCCTGGGGCATTCCTAGAAGAAGGAACAGCAGAGTCCTGACAGGAGGGAACTTTCTGACAAATGTCTACTGATGGTTAAAGACAAGTGGCACCTTCTCCTGTTTTAAGTCCACAAGAGAGCTCAGATCTAGAAGAATCTATTTTTGTCCAAGGGAAATACTATGCTCATATGTGAAAATACAGCTACAAAACCTCTGAAAATGTCCATGCTCTTAATTGTCATGCCTGGAGAAGGGTAATTTTCATATTGGATCCAGGGCCACTTTCTCAGAATTGCTTCGAAAAGACCTACAATGATTTATACTAAATAAGAATCTGGTCTATAATTTTCCATACCAAGTAAAAATGAGTGCTGGTTTCATTTTTCCCCCTCACTATTCTTGAAGCACAACCCTCCAGTGAACAGAATGATGAATATTTCAATGTCCTGAACATGATGGATTTTAATTTCTTATTAGAGGAAGCAGAGGAAGAGAGAAAGTAATAGCTTTAGAGAGAATGGCTCTGTTTCTTTTTTTAAGTGCCTACATTTGCCTGGTAGTCTGCTATGTAAGTGAATTTCCTTGAAATCTGATTATTGATGTACCATTTTTTATTATTGTATCTTTTATGTCAGACAGCCCACCAGTGCAGTTTCTCAAAAGGGAATGAAAGTGGTGTAAAAACAGAATAATGGCTGTAATGTTAAATGCAGAGAAAAAAGATTAGTATTAAGTGAAGAGGGTCAAACCCCAGCAAAATAATTTTGTTAAATTACTGATTTTTTTCTGAGGAACTCAGCTGCAAAAGGAATCTGTAAACGTGACATGGTAGAAATTCAAGGTATAATTTTCCAACAGAAAGATAAGATATAATTTAATTTGTTCACTAAAACTTTCTGTGTAAATGTAAGCATGGGAGGTGTACGTGATTCAAGCACAGCTCTCTGACACTGACTGGATGTATTTCTTTTCACTGCTGTAAAATCAAAGCTCCAAGCTGCTTTTAGGGGTCTGGTCAGTAAGTAAAGGCAAACAAAGTGCCAAGCAGGAAAGCAGTAAACACTCAGTAAATTGATTTAGGCCAATTTTTATTCTTTCAAGCAATTGCAAGCAACCTCTAATCTCTGTTTTTCTGACCTACCCCTGACTTCTTCTGCTATTTGTTTGCTTTTTCATGTCATTCGGCTTGTGCCATGCCCAAATAAAAAGGCAGACTGATCTTTTGTTCTTGGTCACTCTTAATTTGGTTTCTGTGACCTGTGTGTGCAAATGGAAAGCTGAAAACCAGGTCTTGAATAAGAGCGACTTTTTAGGCATTGTGGCAGAAGGTTTCTCTGCTAATTACTCAGCCTTTCAGCCGAAGACAGAAACAAAGGGAGAGTCAAGCTGCTATAAGATAATCATTCTGTTTATCTGTGCTGTACAAACACCGCTTGTAAAGCAGCGATAAGCCCTCTGCACTCAGATAAGGCAGCTGGTCCAGGCACCTCTCCGAGATGCTGTGCAGATCTCCCAATTCAAAAGAGGCTCTTGCCTACGTTCAGCTGAGAAATGGTTTTCCAGATGGTCCAGTGGATATTTTAGAAATGTCAACACATTTCTTCTCCTGCAGTCTAGTGAAAGGTACAGCACGTGAAGAGTGGGATGTGCATCGCCATTCCTCAGGAAAGGACAAGGGGACTTTTTGACTCTGCCTGTGTCTATTGGGGTGCAGTTATTCCATCTCACCTCAGCCTGCCTTCATTTCCCTGCCAGGCCAGTCGGCTGGTTCACAACAGTGAGCACCTCAAGGGGCCCGTGTCCTGTTTTGCTTCTGTGCTTTCACAGAATCACTGAGGTTGGAAAAGAGCTCCAAAATCCTCAGGTCCAACCTGTCACCCATCACCACCTTGTCAACCAGACCAGAGCACTGAGTGCCACATCCAGTCATTCCTTGAACAGCTCCAGGGATGGACACTCCACCACCTCTCTGGGGAGCCCCTTCCAATGCTTAATAACCCTTTCAGTGAGGAAATTATTCCTAAATTCTTCCTTTGTGGAAGGGTGGTTTCATCCTGCTCTGAATCCCCACCCTTCAGCTTCTTGCTGTCTTTGGGGTTCTCTGATTTTAAGTATGTCACACCTGAGGAGCACTGACAGAAGCTGTGTTGAAATACACATTTTTAAATTGACTGATATTTCCTGCACTTTGGGCAAGTAAGAATAGTTCCTGTAGGCTGAAAAATGGAAGAAAGCAATAACAGGACTTTGTTACCTGGAATATATAAAGAGAAACAGGCTGAGCATAAGGAAAATTTGGTTCAGACAGAGTTAGTTTTGATTCTTAATAGTGAGAGGGTTAAGAAGATGATCCTGTTTGGTTTTTTTGCCAGTTAAACCATGCTGTAAAACTGCTTTTGTTTTTTATGATTTTCTTTTAATTTCATCCATTTCTTTTAATATCTAAATGACGTTCCCATCCCTGTTTCACACCAAACTTTTGGGGAAAGTTTGTCAAAGTCACACACCTATTTATGCCCAGAGCTGTGTGAATATTTCATCTTTCACAAGTCATGCCAAAGAGACTCCTCATGAAAACAAGGATCTAAATAATTTGGGGACAAATGAGGGATGTTATTCTCTTTTCCAGTAGTAAGTGTTGATAAACTTCAAAGGAATAATAACCTTAACAAAAATTACCATACCAAACATTGCTTTGAAAAATCAATGTTATATTTCAGAAATGCTTCCATGAAGCATATTTAAAGGTTTTACAGCCCAAGTAAGCAACTTGTAGATGCCCACAAGACCCACCATCCTCAGTACTAGCCTGGGATCTCTTCCAGGAAAAGAAATGGAGTGTAAAGAGTTCTCAGAAAAAGTTCACTTAATGTGTGGTACTATGGGGCTCCCCTAATAGAGAGCAAGTATTCCTTTTATATTTTGTTTTCTTCTGGTCTGTATTTGCCTTCCAAGTGGGTGAAAGAGTGCTGCTTTGATCACCCCATGGGAGATGCCTGCCCAGATAAGACTACAGCCAAGGGGCAGGGCTGTTGTCCCTGAGAAGCCTTGGTGAGTGTCCCGTGGGTCATTCCCCTGATTCTTGGTCCCCTGGACCAGGTACAGCCCACAGGACAAACAGCCATGCCTGGCACAGTCCCAAAGAAGAGGAGAGGTCAGGGACCTGTGGTGTAAATACATGGGAGAAATGGCAACGGGTTGAGGGGTGTGGAGTGGTGACTTGTGCTGTGAGTCCCCTGTTCAACATGTCACACTTGCCAGGTCTGGTTGTCTGAGGGATAAGACACCCCGTGATTGTCACACTTCAGGAACTGAAGGGGCCAATTTCACCTTCTCTGCTCTTTCTCCAGGGTTTGGCAGCAGTTTCAGAGCCCAAGAGCCTCATGATTTGCTTTAGTACATGGCAGGCTAATGCAGGGCATCATCTGGGATGTGATGGAAACGTTTTTCACTCAGTACTGTGAAAATTCCAAGGGTGTCAGCAAAACTCTGTGCTTTCTGCCAACAGAATCTGTATTTTTCCATCTTCCTAGTTTGTGTAGACACAGAAATCCCCCAGACCAGCATTAGTTGTCAACACTGTTGAGAGAAAATACCTACTTTCCCGTGGTATTAACAAAGTCTGTGGGTACAATCAGGTGCCCTTGGTATCTGCCTTGTACCTGCACCCTTTGTGCCCCTATCCCTGTGTAACAGAGAAATCCCTCCATGTAACAGCCACAACACAGTGTGAGTGTCAGACAGCTCCAGTCAAATAATTTCTGACTCGAGCCCCCAAAGAAAACTCCGCGCATCTGTAATGTATTTATGGCTCTGCTTGCTCATTTGTCCTCCCCATGGTCTTTTTTAATGAAGGGTGTGAAAAATTAAACTCCTTCACAGACTCCAGCAAACTAACCAGAGGTAGCAAATGAAAGGTATATTCCTCAAGCACCATTATACCAGTTACTGGTTGATGAATTTACGTCTATACAAGGAATGGGATCTGTAATGAGTTTCCTGCAACCCATAACACAGTCAGGGCCAAATGGTGCCCAGAGTGGGACTCACATAAGTCCCCATGCTGAGATTTATGGCCCTGAAATGGGCAGCTCTGTTTGTGCAGCACTAAGTGAATTTACAGTACATAACTCCACAACTACATTTTTTAATTTTATAGCATCAAAACAGCCCAGAGAGGGGATGTGAACCTGAACAGCCCTCATGGTGTGTGAAGCAATGAAAGGGGAAGGTTGGAACTGCTGTGCTGTGTCTTTAAAAACTGTGTATCTCCTATAAGCTGTTCAGTCATTTCAAGGTGGATATAACTATAACACACTGCGCAATTTGCGTAAGACTTATCTTTAAAAGGATACTATCAATTTAAAGATTACATTTTCCTGGGTCATTAAAGCTAGGCACATACTAATTTATTAAAAGGTAATGTATTATATCTAGGAAGTGATAGTATCTGCCAGAAATTCCAGGGAGCCTTTAGAGGTCTTACTGTGATGAGTCAAGCTGATAAGAGCATACGGTGAGCCAGCTGCATTAATGGAGCTGCCTGTTCCTCACGGATCAGGGGTGCAGTGCGGCGGCAATAATCGTTTGGGAAGGTGGCATGGAGAGACACAGCAGTGGAGCCTACACAGAGAAAAAAAAAGGAAACCCATCAAACCTCATTTACTGGGTAACATTGCAACGCATCACAGGAACGCGCGGACTTCACTTAGCATGTGCCAAATGCTGCCCAGTCATGTGCGAATAAAAAGCTCCTGCACTGAAGGAGCTGTTTCACAATCACAATGTGTAAAAAGCCTGTGTGGATGCCCCATCAAGTAACCAGACTGTCAGGAGATTTGAAGGTTTGCCATGTAAATAAGCCTTCCTTAAGTTGTCTCTTGGTAGATGCTTGCGGTTAAAATGACCCCAGAGAGAGTGTAGCCCCCCTCCCAGTGGAAGTGTCAGGATCTATAGTGCTGAAGGGAGGTCGTGACATCAGCACCTTCAGAAGTCAAACCTGAAGGCCACACAAGCTCCACCAGTGAGAGGATGAGCCTCCGAGGTGAGCGAGATGCTTCGGTGAAACACGCACTGGAGGAACAACACGCTGGATGGAAAGCAGCAGCGTCAGCAAAGAGACAAAGTGACAGGTGTGAACTGGAGGAAGGCTGATGCTCTCAGCCTCACTCCCCACACTGGGATTAGCCCTGCAGGTCCCACTGCTGTCGCTGAGGAACTCTGAGAACAGAGCCGTTAACTAGGAAGAGGAATGTGGCGGGGGGGAAACCCTGCTGAATTGCAGAGGTTGCTGTGCAAACTGGGATGGAACACCTATGGCTCAGAGCGAGGAGGAAAGAGCAAAGGCTGATGAGATGAGAAGGCAGCATGAGAGGCTCTGGAAGTTGGTCTGGGCTTGGACTTGGCCTCTGTGTCAGCGAGATTGTGTAAGCAGGGAAGCTCCTGCCAGCGTCTGGCTCCGGGGCTGGGGTTGGGAACGCAGCCTGGCAGGGACCGGGGCTGGGAGCACAGCCTGGCAGGGATTGGGGCTGGGGCTGGGAGCACAGCCTGGCAGGGTCTGGGAGCGCATCCTGGCAGGGATCGGGGCTGGGGCT
>VWZD01005151.1:588915-625539 GCA_013396695.1 Sakesphorus luctuosus
AGGAATCGGGTCTGGGAGCGCATCCTGGCAGGAAACGGGGCTGGGAGCGCATCCTGGCAGGGACTGGGGCTGGGAGCGCATCCTGGCGGGAATCGGGTCTGGGAGCGCATCCTGGCAGGGACCGGGGCTGGGGCTGGGATCAGAGCCTGGCAGGGACCGGGGCTGGGAGCACAGCCTGGCAGGGATCGGGGCTGGGAGCACAGCCTGGCAGGGGACAATATCGCAGCGCAGGCTGAGCTTTTACTGAGCACGGGTAGTGTGCACAGTTCCCCTCCTGTGAATGCCAAACTAGGCTGCAGGGAGAAGGCTGAGGCAAGGAATATGCTCCCCCCGCCCCCCATGCTTTATGCTGAAATCGTTGTGTTAATTATTACAGCTCTAAGCCAGTCCCAAGAATTTAAAAATAACACCCTCGAAGTTCAGCATTAAGTGCCCCACCTGATGTCCACTGTTTTGAGACCACAAATTATTTCCAGATCTTTGGCTCCTAACAGGCACCATCAGCACAACCCTTTTCCCCAAACATTCTCTGTTTTTAACCCCTGAAAGGGTCGGGGAAGCTCTGATATCATCTGCTTTTCCCTAAATCACAGAGAGCCATCCCTGAGAACTGAGAGCTGGAATGCCTTGGGACAGGAAGGGCATGTTCCAGAAGCCAGAGCAAAGGTATTTTCGTGCAAGATCCACTCTAGGCTCCATCATCTCATAGCATGAGTAACACACAGCCCCCTCCTGCCCTGCCCAGGAGCAGGAGGAGCAGGGAGGCAGCATTTGGGCAGTTCTCCGTCAACAGCAACAGTGACAACCCCTGACTCAGAGCATGAGCAACCTTGCCCTTCCTGTGGATGTTTCCTTGAAAGGAGTGATTTAGCTTTAAGCAAAATTGGAACACCAAGAAATCATTTGAAATCAGGAATCACTTGCTTTCCTTTTGCAAAGTTTGTGGGAGTTTTTTTAGTTTTCTTTTTTAAAAGATGAAGCTTGTTTCTTCCACATGCTCATCTTTTGGTATTTAGCACCTTTTAATGGGAGAAAGACACACAGAATAATTAATACCCAGTTTCTGAAGTGTAAGACAGTTTTCAGACGAATGTGTGTTTTTCAGTGTTACTCTCAAGAAGTCCTTAAAATCTCTTTTCCTGATTTCTAAAAAAAATAAAAAAAAATTTGCCTTCACTGTGGAGTTTTGGTCTGTGCCCAGAATCTGCCTTGTGTGTTGGGCACTGACTTGACATGGATTTGTGGCTTAAACAAGGAACTTCAACTTCACCTCTTCCCTAGTTTCCCTATTTGAATTATTGTTTTTCTTCCAGCAGAGCTTTATAAACATCCAAGCAAAAAGAACTTGGAGAAGGATGCTGTTATACAACTGCTAATCATTACTATTCTTCTATTGTATTTGGTGACGTAAGGAAGTCCCAGCCAGATGCCTTAAAATCCGAGGAAATGTCTGCAAGGCATCTTTGTGGTAACACATGGGTGCAGATTCCATTCATCATTTCCTTGACAGTTTAACTAACTACTCCCAAGCCAAAAAAGATCCCTGAAATCCATCCCAGAAATATTAGCTGAAGGACAGGAGCAAGTCACTAAAAGCTCAGGCAGCCTGTATAGCTGGAAGGGCAGAGGCTCACAGGTTGTCAGGAAAGGGTCTCTAGGACATAATCAAAAAATGTTGGCTTGCTATACATAGGCCTAAACTCTGTACACAGGGATTTACACCTCCACCAGAAAAAAAAAAGGAAAAACTAAAAAAAAGTTTAGAGCTCTGCACATTGTACACAGTTGGAACCACTCATCCAGAAACTCTGATTTGAACTTTCCGAAGTACCTGTGGGATTTAGGACAAATCCCAGTTAACTTCAATAGAACTGGGGCCCTTGCATGCTTGAATAATTGAAAGCTTGAGTCAGAATCACTAGAAACATGTTTTTCAACCTTTTACAATTTGCAGCACCTTTAAACTTTTTTTTCCCCCCTCCCAGTGGAAGTGTCAGTTCCTGTATAGTGATTTAATACTGCAGAAAAGAGGTTTGCTTTCCTTAGTTACCCTCTGCAGACCCCTTAAACACACCCTGTGAACACACAGATTGCAGGTTAGAAACTGTAACTTTGACATATCTCAAAATATTTGTTGTTTTCTCCAGAGCCCTTTGTCCTGGCATCATTCTAACAACTATACAAAGGGCAGAGTCTAGTTCTTATGCTTAGAAAAAAAAATTTAGTATTTCAATTTTTATTTGAATGCTGATTTAATGATTTTTTTCAGCTCTAGCTTAAAATTTTTGAATGTTTGGTGTTGGTAATGATGTATTCCTGATATTACAGACTTTATGTTGGTCTTTATGTGCATTATAAATCAAATATTAAACCCATAATTGTGTGGTGGAATATGGGGAAGAGGACACAGTCTCCACACTTGTTTCCTGCAGAGTACTTTAGAAGACCTGGGGGAGCAATCTGTCCAGAACCATCAGAATATATATATCTGAGATATATATCTATCTATATAGACAGAGAGAGAGAGATAGATATAGATAGATATATATATAGATATATAGATAGATATAGCTATATTATCAGATAATATTAGAGCTTCCCAGAATGCATAATGTCAAATTATATAGCAACACATGCAAACCTGGGATGCAGATCTATGCTGTCTTCTGGGATACGCTCTATTCAAGCCAATCTGAACTCATCTGTCCTCTCTGTTGAAGCCTGAAAGAATGACAGCCTGAGGAGGACCATGAGAGCCGGGAACAGGCCACCAAACACAGCTTTAAAGGACATATTCTGTTTGGCAGCAGGAAGAACAATGGCCATAATTGATTTGCTTTTACCTTGGTGTGTTGTTTGTCTTATAATAAACTTCTGGACTCACTAATCATCCGTTCAGAGGAGGTTTCTGAGCTGTGACTGGGGAAAAGATAAATGTGGCCAGTTCTGAAATTATGCAGTGAAATGCTACTCTGCATATTATAGCTACAGCATGACATATTAGCTAATAAAACACAGCATGGAAAAGGCTTTGGGTGGTGCCCTGAGCAGTCAAGGGGCTGCTGAGAAAAATGAGAAGGAGGGATTTGGTGAGCTGTGTGTTGAAGGGAGGCAGTGCAGGGAAAAGGCAGAAGGTGTTAGCCTGCCAGGGAACGGGAGGCGATGGAGGAGGAGCTTTGGAGGGAAAGATCTGAGCGTGATCTGCTCCTAAGAGTCAGCACAGGACTGTAAGGAGCAGCAGATGGAAGTGATGATGAGCTGTGGATGCAGAGACAGAACACCACAAAAAGCCCTTCAAACTCACAGCATATCCCAGCTGGACACAACGGGGACTGAAAATCCCAGGTCAAGGGGTGTCACTCCACCAAAGACACCTTGACCACAACAGGGGAACTGTCACCACCCTTACACACTGCAGTAATGCCTGGGCAGTAATGGGATTTCAAGGACTTGAGAAAGCAGCAAGACTCTCTCAGAGACAAGGAGACATGGAGGGCTCGGGAAACAAGTGAGGGACATTGTGGAGGTGTTTAATTTAAACCACATCCAGCCTGAAGGGAGTGTTCAAAAGAACTCAAGGTTCTTCAGTGTATCAAATCAAATTGTGTTCCTTGACCCCAGACTCACCAAGGGTTGGTAGTGCCTGACCTGAGGAACCTGACCTGGCTGTTTGTCTAAGGGTATGGGTCGCTCTGTGTAGTTTGGTTTGGTTCCTCTAAATAAAACCTTAACCCAGGATATTATTAATACAGTGGCTGCAGTGCTGGTTGTCTGGTCGGGTGGGCAGAAAGACAAGCCTACAGATACAGAAAGACAAGCCTACAGATACATTTTGGCATGGGAAAGAAATTGTGGCAGTTTGGAAAAAGAGATTTCTCCAAGGTTAAATATCTGAGGATATGAAAACCATGAAACAGAGACTTTCAGTTCTGAATCACATATTCAGACTCGACTCCAAAAGGGGAAGAATCCTTCTTGTAAAATGCTTGGTAGCCCACATGAAGTTAGTTAGCTTGGCTTCCTCAGATGAGGTCTGGCCTTTGATTTCCACCAATCTGGCCTGGTTTGAAAGTGATTGAATTATTCTAGTCCACAGCCACGCTGAGGTGTTCACAGCTGAACTGTAGCAATGTAAAGCAGAACTGCAGGAATTTCGGCACTTTTTTCATCTATTCATTTGTTTCAGGGGTTAGTCCCATGGCTTGCTTCAAACAGCCTTTCATGGCTGCTAAATGAAGGGAAAGCTTGGGAACTTGCAGCCAACAATGCAGTTTTGGGGTCAAATTTGCTTCTAAACCTTTCGGGATTGGTTATAGGGTGTTACAGTGTGACTGAGCACAAATGTTAAACAAACCATTAAAAAGTCAGTTCTACTCTGAAAAGAGGAGTTTTAAGGTCCAGGAAGGGCTCCTCAAACCTTTGTCAGGTCCCTTGTTCTCAGCCACTCTGAACATGTCCTTACTTCCATGACCTTGTACTTTTTATTTTTTGCTGTAGAAAAGCAATGGCCTCATTAAATAAACCTGACTAAACTGGTCCCTCTTGCACACCCACTCTCTGTGTGCTAAGGGTCACAAGGACAGGAATAAAAAGGCATTACTCTAGTGAACCTTGCCACGTGCATAAAGAACATGAAGCAAGATTATCTATGTTGAGAACTGGAGTTTTCTGAATTTCAAGTACCTATTTTTACACTGCACTAACATTTCCCCTGCCCCTCCAAGCCTTGTTAACAGAACATTATAAAGCTGAAGAGCAGCAGGAGATGGACACCCTTTTCTGCTGGAGCATTCCTGCTCTTTGGGCTTATGGAATGCCAATAGTGCTTGTGAACTTGCCACTGCAGAGTTGTGATGCACTTTGGTATTTGCTGAGGGCAGAAACACAGTGGACTCTTGATTTCCAGTGTCCAGAGAGGGATGTGCTTTAGTGCCCACAGTCTTCTGCCTGGCTTTTTGTAGCGTGGTCTTTGCAGCTTCTCCTTTTCACAGAATCATAGAATGGATTGGGTTGGAAAAGACCTCTGAGATCATCAAGTCCAACCCTTGGGCCAACTCCAGTCCCTTTACCAGATCATGGCACTCAGTGCCACGGCCAAGCTCACCTTAAAAACCTCCAGGGATGGGGAATCCACCCCTTCTCTGGGCAGCCCATTCCAATGCCTGAGCACTCTCTCTGCAAAGAATTTTTTCTGCTCTCCAACTTCAATTTCCCCTGGCAGAGCTTGAGCCCGTGCCCCCTTGTTCTATTGCTGAGTGCCTGGGAGGTGAAAACATTTCAGCAAAATGGTTCCTGTGTGTTCACCCCTCACCTTGGGTGGGTTTGCAAACCACACGAAGCTCCCAGTGCCCACAACCATCCTTAGCAGTTGGATCTAAGGTGGGTTTGGTATGTCCTCAGGAATGGCAGCGGAAATAATGTGTCCTGCTGCCACCATTTGTCTTTCACCAGTGCTTCTGTCCCTCTGACTGCTGGTAGAGGCATTTTCTGTGAGATTAGTGAGATCAGTGACCCTGAGAGGGCTCAAACACCCTGGCCAAGAGAAGGAGCCAAGCAAGGATCTCCCCATTCTGCTCCCTTGACAAGCTGGGCAGAAAGATGCAGTCTCTGGACTGGGTCAGATGGTGACTGCAGTTTTTCAAAGTCTCCTAATGTGGTTAATTTGGGGCAGGCTTTCACAAAGGGAAATTTCGTGTTCCCTTTTCAAAGGCCAAGGGCATTAAAGCCTCTCTGAGAAAGATTACCAGAGTGTTTTGACAAGGCAAAACATAACCTGGGCCTGGTCTTAGAGATAAGAGAAACTTTTGGTTAAGAGTTTCCCATGTAATTCAATTCAGGTAAATATTCAGGGTGGAAATTGTAGCTAAAATATCTGCAGTTTGGTAAATGTACTTAGAGCAATATTAACAATAGAACTGCCAGCCCCACCTACAAGAAGTAGTTTGCACCCTTTTGGCAGAGAGATCCAAGATTGAATGAATATAAGGCAAAGCTGCGAAAATGATGTTGTTCGCTATTTCCCAATGAGTCATCAACAGGTTTTTAAAAACTTTGTAAGAGCAGCGTTTCTTTAGAACGCAAGAGACGCTTTTCTTCAGAAAGTAGACATTTAATGAGTGAAGGTTCATGTGCTTTTCGTCTGCATGGAATACAAAGAGACTACATAATGTAAAGCAGACCTTAAAAGAGACAAATACTCGTGTTAGAGAAAAAATGCTGGTAGGATAGATCTGGAAAAAAAAATGTTTCAAGTGCACATTGAAATCCTTTCATATCGTCTGAAGTAGATGAGCTAGGCAGAGAAAACTACACCCAGAATCACAGCAGGGCTGATGGATTGGCTCACACGCCCAGGACTGATAAACAGAGTTTGTGCAAATCTCTTTCCTACCGTTTTGCTTTTCTTCTGATAAATATTTAAAAAGCGATTTGTCTTCCCGAGATGACTGTAGCACGAGGAAAGAGGAAAGAGCAGGGGTTTAAATATTAATGGATCTGAAAGAGCTTTACAAACTTTTTTGGGTTTGTTTTGTTTGATTTTATACAGCGTGCAACTGGTGTCACTTAAAAACTCCCCCGAGGACTCTCTGACTCCCGGTGCTGTTGTGGTTACAACGCACTCACAAGGAGGTATCTTTAAGGATCTTCCAGTTTTCCTATTTTTCTCCCACTGCTCCTGCCTGTCTGCAGATCCCTGGAAACGCGATAGCCTCGGCTCCACCCTGCTGGTGGAAAGTTCATGGAAACCATCCATCAGAACCAGTTGCCTTTAGCAACCAACAACAAATCTGCCCGAGTTCACCGCAGGGATGGAGAGAACGTGGTTGTTGCTGTGCTGATGTTCAGCTGAGAATTCCTGGCATCAGGAAAACTTAACCTGTAGGAGTTTTCAGAGGGAAAGGAGGTGTTAAGTGACGTCTCCAGGGTGGGATAGAAGTCTCCCCCAGCTTGGTTGCACCCCAGTCACTGTAAGAGCAGAAAGAGATCCTAAACCAGTCTGGAAATGAATAACCATAAGGTCCCAGGCACTCAGCAATAGGCACGGGCTCAAGCTCTGCCAGGGGAAAGTGAAGTTGGAGAGCAGAAAAAAATTCTTTGCAGAGAGAGTGCTCAGGCATTGGAATGGGCTGCCCAGAGAGGGGGTGGATTCCCCATCCCTGGAGGTTTTTCAAGTGAGCTTGGCCGTGGCACTGAGTGCCATGATGTGGTAAAGGGACTGGAGTTGGCCCAAGGGTTGGACTTGATGATCTCGGAGGTCTTTTCCAACCCAATCCATTCTATGATTCTGTGATTTAAGGTGCCTGTCTCAGTCGTGGGGGGTAGGTGTGTTAAAAGGGCCATTGGACACAGCCTTGCAGCCCTCAGCAAGGCTTCTTCTGGTTAAAAAATCTGCAGTCTGGACAAATCACAGTCAGCCTTTCTCATAGCCTGAATTGCAGTGTATTTTAATGTTATTATTGCTGACTTGTTATGTACAACCTTAACCACCTTATAAGGGGAAGATACATGTATCTACTTATAGTATATTTATAGGTGTGTGTGTTCTATATGTATTTTTTTTTCTAATTGAGAAACCATCTCTGACTCTGGACACCTGACCAGGTAGTCCTTGACGTGTGTGCTGTACCTTCTGTCTCCTCCCACCACAGTGAAATGAGACAGCACAAGCTGCAAAATGACGGAGTGCAGGAATGCACATGGAATTACATCCATTTGTGAGCCTTATCCGCGGAGAACCAGTTGCTGCCTCCCACAGAGAGGGTCTAAAAAAAGTGCAGCAGCCTCTGAGGCCGAGTGTCAGCAGAGTGATTATGGATTCTGACCCTCCCAAGCCCGAATGTTTCCCTAGGTCAGGGCAGTGTGGGTTTCAGCAGCTGCCCCTGTGCTAACACCTATGCCTTTGGGAACAGGGGGTGGAGAGCATGGGAAGGGAAGACATGGACATACACTTCAAAATCAGCTCAGGTTTCAAGGAGGGGAAAGCCAAAAAGGAGGTTTCTCTCAATTCTTTTCCTCCCCTAAGGCCAGATGTGGGGAAGGAGCCTGGAGGGAGGCAGAGTTGTTGTTATGCAGATCGCAGCATCTCTGCTCAGTACAACTCATCCTGCCTTCAGGGAAGCTCAGCTATTTCAACACCATCCTGGGGATTTTCCAGAGGACACAATCTACCGGTTAGTCATTCAGCCTGTTCTCCTACTGCTCTTTTTAAAGAATCCCGGCATTTTCAAAGAAGTCAGGGGTCATCACTGGCTTGGCTTGACATTTACTCTCATTTATTCTTTGTCAGAAGGCAGGGGAATGGCTTTCAATACCGGTAAACCTGAACACAGTGTTTTGTTTCGTTTTGTTTTCTCCTGAAGAGTTTGAGAGTTCACTTTCTCAGATCTGTTCACAATCCAAAAATACCCCCATTTTCATTAATTCATTAACAAACCCACATTGCAGTGCACTGCACCTTGTTATTGACATTTTTAGCAATATAAATAACTGCCTGGCTGCTTCTGCTGGACAATCAAATGCCAGAGCATATATTAATTTCATTGATAGAGCAATTAATTTTTAATTTTCCCCTTCTCTTTCTACAGCTAAAGGAAAACCTGAAGTCAGAGGAAATGCTGCCTACCAGAACAGGTTCTGCTGCCTCAGTGTCTGATGTCTGTCATTTGGTGGGTCTGGGCACCAAATCCTTCCTGGACACAGGAGGTGTGGCAAAGGTGAAAGTGGAAGAGCCAAAACCAAAACACCCAGTTTTGCATTCTTTGGACTTCCTGGTGATAGGATGGTGAATTTTTATTTTTCTTTAGATTTACTCTGAAGTAAATACATGCAGTAAATTTCCCAACAGATATAGGGAGAAATATTAAACAATATGATTCTTAATTAGCAATAAATTAACATTATGAGGTTTTCATTTAGCTCAGGCTCTCGCTCTGCTGGGCTAGGCAAGAAGGCACCCCTTGCTTTGAAGGGTTTAAAACCTAAAGAAACCAGAAAGTCATCAAAATCAGGAAAACTTGTCTGTTCAAAGACAGATAAATTAGACTTGCAAAAGTCCTGTGTCCTTCTGCACAAGATTACCCCTTTTCCCAGAGTTTCTTTTTATATGACTATGACAAGTTTTGCTTATTAGCAGCATTGTGCACATGATCTTTTCTTTGGCAAGTGTGCTCCTTAATGTGCCAATTAAAATAATTCAGTTACCTTTGGCCCTCTAATTTTATTTAGAGACCTCAAAGCACATCAGCATACACACAGTAATAACTGATAAGGGAATAAAATTATAAACAATCCTAATTTGTATTAGGCTGGGTACACCAAAAAGCTGCTTTTCCATAATCTGCTTATTTCTTTTGTAATCCTCACACAAGACCTCTGAAAATCTCCCCAGAGCATAAGGACAGAAAAGAATCAAATGGGGAGGGGAAAAGGGAAGGATGTTTAATAATTAAGGAAAATCTCATTTGACCAGAGGCTAGTTCATGATCACACAAAGCTTTGGGTGGTTCCATGTAAAGGCTCCACATGTGGCTGGAAGGCAGAAAAATTGTGTCTAGCAGATCCAGATTATATATCTAGCATCTAAACTAGACCTAGGCAAAACCTGAGATGGGATGGAGGGACTTTGCTGTCAAAGATACACAATGCAGCAGGCAGAGCTAAGGCAATTTCAACCTTCCTGTCTGACTAAAAAGATACCAGTTTCCAATTTGCTGTAGTATTGGGAGTTTCCAGCACAAGTAAGGATGACTTTACTTCACATGGGGGAACTTGGTCCCTAAATATAACATATCCAGCTCTCCAGTTATGTCACAGATATTGGGTAAATTCAGTCATTTCAGCTCTATTTTTTACCACAGTTTTGAGCTGAAAGTGAAGAGGGCCTGACAAATCCCTGTGAGAAGAAGTTGCCATGTTTTGGACAGCCTGGTTCCAGTGCTGGTATCTCCCCCTGGTTTCTGTGCCAAGCAGTAGGTAAATCTTGTTAGTCCTCTGAGTGCCAATGTGGCAGATGAATGCCCAGTGCTAGACTTAAAGGGAAGTATAATCCATACCTGTGCCTTGCATTCCGATAGGTTTAAATGTATTCTGAATGTATTCTTCTTTATTTTGGAGTTCATTCCTTGCTCCCTGTAGTAAATCCACACCCAACAGGGATGAAAGAAGGAAAACCAGCCACATGAGACACACAACAGCAGTGAAGTGACTGAAGCCAGTCTAGGGAGAAGCAAGTTCTGGGAAGCATTATGCTCCTGGGCAAGCTCTGGGGACCTTAAGGACCCTGCTGACCTGGCAGACCCTGTAGCAGATCCCTGAGGGCAGTGCTGGTGGTGCTTTCCTTCCCTGTCCTTGCAAAAGTTTGGAAGTAAAGGCCATGCAATGAAGGCAGCTTCTTTTTTTGTGTGTGTGCGCGTGTGGTCTCCCTGAAAGCAGAACACAATTTCTTCAGCTTTGTAATTCAAAAGTATTTTAATTCTGTAATGGCGTTTATTCTTCAGGCTGTGAATTGACCATAAATAGTTGCCTACAAAAATTTGCTGTTGGGACCATGGCATTTAGGAGAGACAAGTCAGATAAAGCACCTTAGGCAAGACTGCAGCCCTTTTGGTGTCTGTTCATCACATAAAGGAGGCTGGGAGGACCTGAGGGGATGTCACAACTTTCCACTCTGTTTCCTCACTGCCTCTGCAGCATGAGAGGGCTGGGACAAAGAGAGGAATGACTTGGGCCCTCTACAGCCTAAAAACCAGAATCCCAGAAAAGCTGAAAGCAGCCAGGCAAGTGTGCCATAAATCAGAGCAGCTTCTTGGACTTACAGGGAGATCTGGAGGAGCACATCTACTCTAGGAAGTGGAAGAGATGTCAATGCTGCCCTTGTGCTCTCTGGTCTTGTGGCTCCCATGTTCCTTATGTGATGTGAAGGATTGCCTGTGGTATTGGGAGGCTCTGCAGGGACAGTTATGACTTGACAAGAGTTGTTCTGAGTGGGCTCTCAGGTTCATATTAATTGTACAGGAATTTTGGTACCAGCACAAATATTCCATGGTGGGTATTGATGGATAAGCCTCGGTGACTGAGGAGTAGCTGTGCCAGTGGAGCGCCACAAACCCTGAATAAATGCATAAAGTAATCACAGTCACTGCTTCAAGGGACCCCTAGTTACAGGCAGCTGAAAACAGCAGTGGTTGAAACAAATTGCATTGAGTTAACACAGTTGTCATGCACACACCATGTATAAAATAGTCCCACTCTGGGAATTCAGTGGTCAGACACTTCTTGATGATGTTTTAAAGTTAATAATGTTCTTAATCCTCAATCAGACCTATTTAATTGAGAGTTGATTTTGTTGCACAGCAATTTTGACACCTGCATGTGCTGACTCATCTTTATGCGGCCCCACCAGTGAGATCCACAGGGTGGGATCACTCTTTGCTTACACAAATAATTGCCTGAGCTTCCACGTGGTCCATGTCACCACCTTTCTCATCAAGAAAGGCACAAATCCTACCACCAATCAAGGCAAATCTGCTCTCTCTGATTTGAGTTTCCCAAATACTTTATTCCTTTAAACATTTACAGTGAATGTAACCTCACAGAAGTCATGACACAGTGGAAGAGAAAACAGCTGAACTGTTTGTCTCCATGGATGAAATGTTAACTAACTTTGCAGGCAAGGATGGGCTTGAACACTGACACAGCAGCATAAAAGAGTTTCCCTGTACAGGATAATTCTTTTGGAAGCAAAGTGGCCCGAGAATCAACTCATCCATCAGTAATGTTGCCATTTTTTGTTAGTTGGAGAAAATACATCACAACTATTACCAGTGTGAGTGTCTAGTGTTTATTAAAAATAAATCCCATTCTTTCTGGTCTATTCAAGCACTTTCTGAAGTTCTTTTTGCTACAAGAGGGTGACTGATGTGGGTTGCAGAGTGTTCCTATTTTTAGTTTTGTAGCTATACTTGCCAATCTTTGAAGTGCATTGATGGGAACCAGAAACAGCTGGATCTTCCGTCAGCAAAATGGGAAAGATAGGTGGTACATAGTCATTGAATTAAGAAGCTTCATTGCTGCCCATAATCACTGATTGCATATTATCTAATGGCAGAAGAAGAGATATTGTTAACATCTGACGGTTTCAATTTCGAGTATTTTTAGGAGATGCATCAATTGAAGCACTGATTAGACAGAAGTGGACCAAAACCGTCACTTGATTGCTTTTAGACTTTACAGTCTCTTTTTAAAATGAAGGAAAACAAGCCTATAAATTTATTCAGCTGTAATTTTGGTCTGCTCACATGTTATGATCTTGCTCTGTTTTGCAAACACCAAAGGGAAGCGATTTATGTCAAATGACCGACACTCTTTTCTCCCCTACATAAATAGTTCCTGTAGCTGATTTCTACTGAGAGAGAGAAAAATATCTTTTATTTCTGTTTTGTGCCCAGACACAGTTGAAAGCAATTAGCTGTATTTAGGATCCTTCAGATTATTGTCTATTCTTCCCACAGGTCAAGGAAAGTAGCCCAGCAGACCCTGTTTTGAAAGAGATATTATGAACATGTCCAAAGCAGTGTATACAGCTGGGTTCAAGTGCTGCATTTCCAAGGTCTTTCTCTTGGAAGGAAATGATGATTGGTACTAATGCCTGTACACATTAATCACAACGGGTATTTTCTTGACTGCCTATTCAACCAACGCCTCTGACACTGTTTCCAGTCAGCATCCCCAAGGCTCGCAGCAGATGTTTGTTTGATGGCCTCTCATCTCCACTGTTATTTGGAAAGTCCATTTGGAAATAATGGCTCTACTTCAAACCACAGAAAGCAGAGGCAACATTATCAAAATCATTTACCCCAGGCAATTTAAATGAAAGCCCCGGGGGGAATAATGTGGAACCACCACATCCATTAGAACTATTTTGGGAAAGTGCTAGGAAATAAATGTGTTTGTGTTCTGAAGATCCCTTTGTCTCTCCTTCTCAACACTGCTGATATATTTTCAGTGCTGCAACACTGGATGTTTTTAAATGTTGTGTGGTTCTGGCCATCGCTGTGATATGTCATTCAGTAAAGCTACTTTTTGTGTTGGAATAGCAAAGTGGTTTAAAACATGATGATGTTGATCTGTTTTCAGTGATCTGTTAAGACAGCCCTGGGTTCCTCACTCTTCTCAGAGCCTTCATTGTGCCTGAAACTGAAGCTGCTGAGAAGTGTTTAAACAAGTATTTAATAAGCACAGCTCTGAGATGGTTCCCTTGGCCATCATGACAAAATGTTTCTTAGGCACCATCAGCCCTCCATTTGATTTAATGTCTGAGTCACTGGCTCAAGCAAAATAGTCATTTAACCTTGACACAGCTCAGTTTAATCCTGCTCGTGTAAGTGGGAGCAAAACGATTCAGGATGGGACTTAAATGTGCTTTCAACACAACTTGACCTTGTCTCCACCTGTGTGACCAGCCTGCCCTGTGAAAGTCAGGATGCTCTCAGCACAACTGGACTACCAACAGAGAGCTGATCTATAACAATATTTGGCTCTTATATGCACCTTTTGAGATAAAATATTTTTCTATGACGAGTCAGATTCATTAAGTCTAGTCAAAGATTTACTTTCTTATTTTTGTCGATTTTTTTTCACAAAACTAAAGGGAGGTTTTAGGGGAGAAGGATAATTTTTATTTTCCTCTTAGAAGTCATTGAAAAGCTTTGCATTTTCCTTGCCAAAAAAGAGAAATAAAATACAAGAAAACCCCAAACCTCTGGCTTTTGTGATTTTTTTATTACAAACAGCCCAAACATTTATACAAAAATAGGAATTTTCTTGCAAACAGCATCTGTTCTACCCAAAGCTTCTTTTTGGCTTTGTAAGCTCTCAGGCAGCTCTAATATTATTTAGGGCCATATGTCTTTCCTCTGCTGCTGTCTGCTGAACAGTTCCTTTAAGAAGGGGTACAAAGGAGAGGGAAATGTAAATGAAGCCTTCCCAAGCCCTGTCAGATAAATGGCACTTAGAAATCAGAGTCTTTGTCACACTAACAGCCACTGGACATTTTAAATTGCAGTTGGGCTTAGCTGGAATACATCATTTTTCTGTACCTGTGTAAACATTAGTCCCTCTCTGCCTATTGTATAAATTTCCGCTTTTGGGGGCACCAGGAAGGCTCCATTTCCACGCTATCTGCTGCTTCTTTGCCTACCCTGGATTTTCCATAAAAGTGTGTTTTGTGCTTTGAGGTGATTTATTACTGTGGCTTCCTCAGCCTCATTTGAATCAGGATTTAAATAATTGGATTTCCAATCTTTTTTCCCATTTGTGCTGCTGTTATGTGCAAGCAGCTTTTGTAGGACATGGAGCCTATTATAGCCAGAAAAGAACATATTTTGAACATGATAATCTCTAATTTAACAAATAGTGTTAATTTGTAAGGTTTACAGTTTGTGGATTTTCACTAGTTAGAGAAAGGTCTAAGAAAAAATCAAGACAGTAGTTCTTAATGCATATTTAATGTGTATATATTTATGTGTGTGTGTGTGTGTATAAAATGTGTATATATAAATATGTATAGATATAAATGTATAGATATAAAAAGTAATATATATATAATGTATATGCATAAAATGTGTATATATATAACATCTGTGTATATATAATGTACGTATTTTTAGTGTTACTTGCCAGCAAGTCGTGTCAGCTCCTTATTGTATATAATATGATATATACACAGTAATATACGTATTTGAATGCTTTTACCTCAGGAATATAGACTAAAGACATTCCTTTCCCCTGGATTGGTGATGGGTATACACATTTCCTGCAGGTTACAAGGCTCCTTATTCCATCTCTTCCTGATTTATTGAAATGAAGCAAAGCTTCAGGTGTCTGTACCGTGTTCAAATGTCATGGGTGAGTTCCATTAAAAACTGCAAGGATAAGTTCTGTACCATGTTCAAATGTCATGGGTGAATTCCATTAAAAATTGCAAGGAAAAGTTTAATTTGACATTGATATGATCAGTGGGACACCAGGTACCATGGCAAAAAATGGATTGCAGGGATTAGCAGGGGTATATGGAAGTCACAAATAGATGTTCTTTGCCCAGATTTGATGCTGTGGGACCTTAGAAGGAGTGTGAGGAACCAAGTGGTTGGCTCCAAGCAAAGCAGTTACAGGTGGCTCAGGATGCCCTGTTTGAGCATGAGCAGACAGGAGGCAGGGCAGGTGGAGCTGGCACTGATCCTGTAAGAAAACACAGGAATGGTCCAAGCAAAGTTTCCTGGGTGTGTTCCCTTTTAGGAAATATCTTTGAAGGCATCCATGAATTTTGTCATTCCTCTGTGCTTTCTTGGCTTATTTAAAGGGACTGGAGAAAGGAAATAGAAAAGGTAACAATTCAGTAATCCTGGGGGTGTATTGAGAGACTCATCTGGACTGGAGTCATCCATCCTCCCCATCTCCCTGGAAATTTGCTATTGAATTAACTGTATGTACCCAGTGCAAATCCCAAATAATGAGCTCATGCTGCATTCGTAACCACTCACAGAGAAGCCTCCAGGTTGTTTCCACAACCAATATCCATCATGCAAGGGAATGTTCTGTGGGGTAATTGTACATCACAGACCTTCCCTGTAGACCAGAGTGCCCAGCTCTGCTTTGTTTCCTTTAAATATACAAACTATGCAATTGTGTTCTTGTAGCATAACAGATACTCCTCCTTGGGCCCTGGAAATGCAAGAGCTGGAAATGAACCCTGGTGTAAGAGACACACAACCTCCAAAAATATTGTGCCTCTTCCCTGGGCTCTCCCTGTCACAATGGCAGGTCTTAAACTTTTTTTTGGACACCTTTGCAGCACGTTTTTCCTGGGGACTTGAGAGACTTCTGTAAGGGAACCCCTGAACAGCACAGAAAATAAAGAGCTGTCAGAGCCTGGGCTAAATCTTTGCAGCTGGGCAAGAGCAGGGGATGTGACCCTTGAGCAACGTCTGCTGTGCTTTGAAGTGAAATAATAATACACTTTGATAATTACACCGATGCGTGGACGTGATGTGGAAGTGAGGTTTGACAAAATTAAACACACTAATGGATTTATACTCTCTTGCTAATCACCTATCAAGTAACACAGCTTAAAAAGTGCCTGTAACTTGTACAGGGCCTTGAACAGTGTCAAGCTCTTTCAGGTGACAATAACCAGGAAAACATGAGGATAACATGGTATGTTGGGCTGGGTTGGATTTTTTGTTTG
Organism: Sakesphorus luctuosus; assembly: GCA_013396695.1. Classification (NCBI taxonomy): domain Eukaryota; kingdom Metazoa; phylum Chordata; class Aves; order Passeriformes; family Thamnophilidae; genus Sakesphorus; species Sakesphorus luctuosus. Next base: position 605,159 of record VWZD01005151.1, read on the forward strand.
TTTGAGGTTTGGGGGTTTTGTTTTGGTTTTATTTTTTCTCTTTCTTTTTAATGATGATAGATTGTCTAGTGAATAAGATCTCCTTTGGAAGGCATTTATAATGATCAGTGTCAATATTTATGATGAAATAAAACACTCTAAAATTTATTTGTAGTCACTGAGACTATTTTTCACTTGGCATTAATTCACTGACTGCATAATATAGTCAGATGTATTAGCCAAAAATAAACTCAGGCCCTGGTGTAGGGCTAAGAATGTTTAATGTATCTTGACAGTCATTAAGTAGTTGGTAAAGGACTAGCGATGAATTCATTATTTTCCTTATGAATCAATTCCTATTTATAGCAAACTATCAAAAATTCCACCTTATAATATGGAGATTGAGATCATACATAATGGTTCTTTCACCAGAGGCAGTCATGAAAGGCCCAGTGAGACTAGAACAAATTACAGTTAATGATAGACTCTTTCTCAGAGAATTAAACACTTTAATTGGTCAATCAGGTTGGGCATTTGAGAAAGGAAGACTTGCAATTATGTGAAAGCCTGCCTACTGTACTTTGGCAGCTTTATGGGCCCCTGGCAGTCTTTCATCAGGATTTAGATTTGTCATCATGTTCTAATCCTCATAGCTACACCTGGCCAAAAAGAAAAGCTGCGTCTTGAACTCTTGGGGTTTTGGGTTCCTTTGGAGGAATGAAGTTGGTACATCAAGATGTTGGTATTGACACACTGCTGTCTTGGGGTATATTTTATTCTGTGTATCAGCTGGAGTGTCTTTGGAAGGCTGAAGTGAGATGTGATACCCAGACCCTTCTGCCTGAGGGTGAATTTTACCCTCTTTGCATATACACAAGTTCCTTGTGAGCTGTCTGTGCTTGCTGTAGCACTGAAGTCAGCGATGTCAGGGTAGCAACACTCAGTAAAACTGCTTGAAAACATACTTCTTTTCCATATGCTTCTTTTTCAGGTGACAGCATCTTGCATCTAATTCACAAGAGCTGCATCAGTGAACATTAATGAAGACCCAGGTACATGCAACACAATTAGTGATGTGCGTTCCTGTGAAAACCCATCCTCAGTCTACCTCAGCTGCCCTCCAGTTAAGCATCAAAATAACTCCATATAATGTTCTGCCCTGCAAGTTTAGTTCGTCCTTTGTTCAGAGAAGAGTTTCTCTCTCGATCTGTGTTTTACCAGCTCTCTACGCTGCCCGGGTTATCAAAGCTTTGAGGTGCTAATGTTGTGTTGCGACTGCTTTTAACGGGCTTCCAGCATCTGTAACAAAGCACCATTGTGCAGGTTTCTGGGTGTCCCACATGAATCAGTGGGTTGGAGCAGCTGTTCTACATCAGAAAAGGCTCTGCCTTCTTTCCTCTGGAGAGTTTCATGTTAGAAGTGAGGTAGGATTTTGTTCAAAGTGAAACAAGAGTCTACCTTACAGCAGAAAGCTGTTCTTGCTTGATGGTTGTGGGGAATATGATGTGCCTTGGGTTTGGCTACTCACTGCTAGAAATGATTGCATTACATTAGTCAAAGTTCATACTGCAGACTTTTCAATGAGCTTAATAAACAAGTTTTTGATGCGCTGGGCAAAGTTACCCTTTGTCCACATGGATCTGACAAGAGGGTACCACAGGAGCCTCTGAGTTGTGCAGTCCCATCCTTAGCCAGGCTGACAGACAAGTTTGCACTCTTGGATCAGGGGGAATAGGAATCTCTGGGCCAAACCTGTGAAGGCTGCAGCAAGGTGATGCAGTGGAATATAAAAATTCACAGTTTGGATAGTTTAGATGTCAGGAGAGAAAGGGGAGGTGGATTTGACACTCCATCAGTCAGAGAGTTCCCACAGCAGGGCCAGCTCTGAGGCTCTGTGAAGGCAGGAGCTGATGGTGTGGAAGCTTAGCTTTGCTGCATTATCCTCTAGGGCTGATGCATGGTCACATATCCTCACTTTCCCCAGGCAGATGAGTCCTTCATCCAGCACTCACTCTCTACAAAATCACAGACTCACAGACTATTCTGAGTTGGAAGGGACCCACAAGGATCATCGAGTCCAACTCTTAAGTCAATGGCCCACACAGGGGATTGAACCCATGACCTTGGCATTATTACAGCCAAGTTTTAACCAACTGAGCTAATCACAGGTTTTTAAATGAGGTGTCTGTTGGTCCTGACACAAAACAGTTACTGGTGGCAAGCAGAGAAAAGTGAATAGCAGCAACAGTAAAACCCCTGAGAAAATCAAGTACCAAACCAGGTTTGTCCTCTGCTGCCTTTTACAGAGGAAAACCCACTTTTTCCTACAGAAGGTAATTTCTTTCCTCACCCTAAGAGGTCTCTTCTCTCAGTCAAGCAGAGCAATTATGACGGCAGGTCATCACTCCCAGGGACAGGACCTTGCAAGGCAAAGGGGTGCCCTGGGGTGCTAAATGTGGCTGTAACATGACTGCAGTTGGACCTGGGGCCTACAGAAGAGAGAAATCACAGCTCATTACTAGCTAAAACTGGATTTTGTGCATATACAGGGTGGAGGAGTTCAGCACTGGAGCTCTGGCAACCATTCTCAGGGCAGCAGGAGAGAAGCTGGTAGAGGCTGAGAGCTTAAAGGGGCACTTCTATGCTGCTGGATCTTGCTAGGAAGGAGCTTAGGCAGCAAAATAGAGCCCCAGTTACAGCTGCCCTGAACACTTGGAATCCTCTTTCATAGAATCATAGAATGGATTGGGTTAGAAAAGACCTCTGAGATCATCAAGTCCAACCCTTGGTCCAACTCCAGTCCCTTTACCAGATCATGGCACTCAGTGCCATGTCCTACTGGGCAACAGCAGCCTGGCATTGCAAGCAGGGGGTGGTAGGACTGTGCCACTGCCCCCAGCAATGCTGCCTCAAGTAAACCTCTGCTTTGCCCCAGCCTTTAATTCTCATCAGCAAACCCCTTTGGGAGCTCAGGTTTGCTGAGGTATAAAAGAGCATCGAAATTCGCCACAGCTTATTCACTGAAAGCATTACAAATATTATGAAATGAAATGTAAATGCTTTGGAAGTAGAAATGCCACCCAGGGTTTTTATCTCTCCTGTTTTGCTTAGGCACACAGGATAGGGGAGCTGGCTCATGGCAGGGTTCTCAGGAAGTCTCCAAGCTTTTAGTGTTCTGGCATTTAATACCCGTAACTACACTTCTCATATTCAGATGACAAATTGGCCCCGCACCAGGGGAGCCCATGTTTATTCAAAATATCCCAGCCTTGCTCATTATTGTGACAAATCCATACTCCAGGCTTGCTGCCAGCTTGAAACACTGGGTCCTGATCAGCAAACTTTGACACAATCAATTCAATATAACTTGCTATATTAGTAGATGAAGTGGGAATGAGCCCCAGGGAGATGAAAAGCCAGCAGAACTTCTGTTAACAATTAGGCAAAGCTGCTGCCTTCATGTGTGCTTTTGCATGAGCAGTAGCTTTTTGATGCACTGGGCTTTCACCTTCTGTCCTTCCTCTACAGAGAGGTGCATGTCACCATCAACTCTGACCTTTTGGCTTTGCCTACAAGGAAGATGTTGGTACTGTACCTTAGGATATGGTTAAGAACTCCTTATTTTTCCCCTGTAAAACATGAGCACTTCTGTGGGCTTTAAAAAGCAAATGATTTGTTGAACTGTTCAGAAAGTATAGGAACACCCACAAAATCATGCTGGTCTCAGCTTCATACTGTGTTGGAAAATGAAGGGGTGTCCAGCTGTATTTTTTCAGAGGTCCTACATGTTTTGAACTAGTCCTCTTCACTCTACTTGTCTCTCCTCCTCCCTTTTTGCTGTTAGTTCACCGTTTTTCCTGCCCAGCTGGAAGCAGTTTCCCCCACAGATGTCCTATGCCATGCAACGATCCTGGCAAAGATACTATTATATTGTCTTCTTCTTCCCCACTGTGGCAAGCAGGAAGTTTGGCAGATTAAGTTTCCTGACAGGAAGCTGATGCAGGGCATACGGATCTCTGTTATCTCAAAAAATAAAAAATCACCAAGCAATGCAATTTAACTTGAAACCACTTCGGTGTGATTGACTACAATTGCTATTCATGGCTGGGGCTCACATTTGCATTGTTATCTAGGAATGAGATTGTCACATCTCTGTCCCCTGTAAGATTTGTGATTGCTGGAAAGTCAATTTAAATTGAAGACCCCGGTTAATAATATACAAGATAATCGGTTTCACATGGCTGTTCTCAGAGATATTAAGGAAAGTGTCAAAGAAATTCAAATACCACATGACATGATTAGTGTCGTACAGAAGCAATTGGGATCAATGCAGTGTCTTTGGTATCTACCTGGTAATTATTCCTATGTTTCCCTGGTTTAATTACATTTATACCTGTAAGATTGCAAGATGATTATGCTTGAATTTATTGCAGGGAACTAGAAATCTCATGGTTAGTTAACAACAGACAAGGAGGGTATAATTGGCAAACACGACATGGTTATTTGTGCAGCATCTGAGTACATATTTTATTGCTTCAGCGCTCCGAGATGGTTGTGGGAGAGGAGAGCTGGCCAGTTTAGCACCTGGTAATGGGAAAGCAAAACACCAAGGGAAACACTGCATTGTAAAACAGCCTGGCAGTTCTCCAGGGCTGGAAGCAAAATCTTAAAAATTTGGGTTTAGAAACGTAGCAATTTACTACACCCTATTTCCCTTTCTATTTGTGATTTTCTTTTCTGTCTTTTCTCAGCTGGAACGCCAAAAAGCGTTTTTACCTTTTGCATATGTTGTTGGCTTAACTAAAAAGTCTCTCTGTGATTGTGGCCAAGTGGCCTTTGATAAGCTTAGCAGTTTCCATTTGAAAAGGGGGGCATGTTCCCTTGTTTTTTCGTGTTCAAGGGAAGATAACACATTTTGATGGATAGGGCCCAGGGCAGAGTGACAGGACTTGCAGATTATTTTTTACCCAGCTCCTGGAGGTATCGCCTTTTGACTCCTGCAGACAGATACTATCTCTTCTCTGAGACCTACCCCTTTGCCTCTCCAATGTCAGCCAAGACTTCTGGGCACTGGAAAACCTGTAAAGGTTAATAGGGACACAGTGGAAACAGCTCCTGGTCAGAGATGGGAATGATATTCTCAATTAATTGGCAGTAGCAGTGAACCATGTGCTGCAGGGCTGCATCCTTCAGGCACTGAGCAGGCAGGTTGTGCTCTGGAGTCAGGGGGGAATTTAGTCTGAGTGACACAGGAAGGTGCCCAGGCGGCCAAGAAGGCCAATAGGATCCTGGCCTGGATCAAAACTAGCGTGGCCAGCAGGCCCAGGGCAGTGACCCTTCCCCCGGACTCTGCCTTGGGGAGGCCACACCTTGAGTGTTGTGTTGAGTTCTGGGCCCCTCAGTTGAGGNCAGAGAGGGGGTGGATTCCCCATCCCTGGAGGTTTTTAAAGTGAGCTTGGCCGTGGCCCTGAGTGCCATGATCTGGTGACGGGACTGGAGTTGGCCCAAGGGTTGGACTTGATGATCTCGGAGGTCTTTTCCAACCCAGTCCATTCTATGATTCAGCTTTGCTCCTTGTGGAGCCAACAGCACTGCTGTGGTGCAAAATGTCACACAGCTGAGATTCTGTCCATCAGCTGAGCAGTTTTGTCTTGGACTTGCCTTGTAGTTATTGTGCTTTTCTAGGTCAATATGAAATTCTCTCACCTTGGCTTTTTCTTCCTTGCATACTTACTGAAAAGAAAAAAGTAAATAAAAGAGCAAAAGCCTCTTGGATCTCATAAGCCTTCTCCTTGCCAAGAAGTCATCTAGAGTTGCCTCTAGGCTTGGTGAATGTCCTGGGACTTTAAGAACATTGAGCAGCATGTTGGAGTGTCCAGCATCAGCACAACCCCAGGCATTTCTACACATCCTCAACTCTCTGTGGACATCAGATGTGAATACACCCTGGTGTTTGTGTGTAATAACAGCAATTTGACTGCAAGATGGTCATCTGCAGCATTTTTAAAGAATTATTTTCACAATGGCAATGTTTCATTTCATCTAGAAACCCTGAAAGAGTTTTGAACATATCTAAGCTTTGTGACCAGCCAGCTAGTGGATAAGCATTGATAATCCTACCAAGACACCTTAAGAGTGAGGTACCAGGAAAATCAAGAATTTAGTTTGGTACACAGACATTGTTATGAATAACAGAAATCCAATTCAAGAACAATGCCAGAAACAAGCTCTCCTACAACATAGCTCAGTAGAAGAAAAATTATGATTATGTATTACAAAGCAGAGATTTTTTTTTCTCCAAAAGTGTGTGAAGAAACAAGATGGCTTCTGAGAAGAATGTTTCCTTATTTAAAAACAATTTTTACTGCTTCAGAAAAAGAAACATAATAGGGAATTAAGCAAGCCCTACCCAGTGAACTTTATGTGCCTCTGTAGCGCCTTCAGCATGCCAATAATTCCTTTGGTTAGATAGTCTGTATAGCACTGGGCTATATTATATGGCACAGTTGTCTTTTGGCAGTGTGTCGTCAACCATTCCAAGGAAATTGGGAAAGATCTGGGGCCAAATTCTGTGATCCTCAGGCTAATGCTTTACAAAGCTTCCTCCCCTCCCCTTAAGTTTCCACTCATTAAAATTAAAAAAGCAGCAGTTTTTAATCGTCAGTGACAATGTGTGACTTGTTTACACAGTGACAGTCTCTCTACTACTCCCAGAAAGAAAAGCTTGAGTCTGGTGAGGGAGGACTCAGTCCTTACTGAATTTGGGTTCAATATAACTATATATCTTACTTTTAGAAATTTTAGACTGGTGTCTAAGCTGGACAAGTAGTTTACTATCCAAAAATTGAGCCAGGAAGTCAAAAGCCTCCTGCAGAGTCACTCTGGAAAAACAGGCCCCCAGCACCAGGTTCAAAGAGAGGAGGAAAACAATGGCTCAGGATCTATTCAGAGCAAAGGAGCTGATTAAAAGGGTCCTAATGCAAATAACAATTTTCCTCTTGCTTCCACCAGACTTGTTAAAAAACAAAGGAGGATCTAACTCTGTTTGAAACCAATTGGTTACTCCTTGTCTCTTTGCATGGTCAAATTGCTTTGTTCTGAAAGAACAGCAAGAACTGCTGCTTTTATGTCACTTCTGTTTTATAAAATATTCACTGGAATTGAAGAAAACCAAACCAAACAACCCAAAATAACACAAAACCCAAACCACACACACACAAACAAAACCAACATCAGTTTTTTTCTCCATTTCAACCTGCAAACATCGAGCACATGGAACGGCTTTCCCAGTGACTAAAATTATAGGACAAAAAAATATTTAAAAATATAAATAAGAAATAAAAATAAACAAAATTAAAAATAAAAAACTAAAAATAAAAATTAAAAATTTAAAATTAATAAATAAATAAAAATTTAAGTCCAGCACCAGGTGGAAGTTCAAAGACAAAATTGCTTACAGGTGAAAGAAATAAACCTGCCCATAAAACAGGCACCTTCTGTGCCTCTTGATTATGCTGTTGTTGCCATAGAGCTTTCCTTCCAAAGCAGATGAGCCCAGACTAACACAACTAAACTGTAAGAGAGTATTCCAATGGCCACACTCTTAAATACTGAGGTACAAGACACTCCTTACAGGGAGAAATTTTGCACCAGCTTTAGGCTTTCTCCCATTTTTGGCAGGTGGATCTCTGCATTACTGGGACCCAACGAGCCCCAGCTGATGCTGATTAGCCCAATTACGCCATTGTGCCTAATTGTTGAGGTTCCCCTCCCTTTTATTTGGCCAGTAGAGAGGAGGGAGTCCCTTTTTCTTATCCTGAAGGCTGTGCTGTGAAGCTGCTTCTTTTGAGGCTTTCTCTGTATGTTGTTCTTGATTAAAATTTGTGATATGAGATACTGAATGATTTTGCCAGATTGTGATGTTGCTCTATTTTGTACCTCATGGAGTCACTTGCACAGGTGTATTTGCTCAGTGAGTCAATGCGGGATATTACCTTGTGTTGTATTTCATGTTCTGACTCTGCTTCATTTCCCTTCTTAATTTAGTTCCTGGAGGACTTGTTATAGGTCCTCTACAAGAGGAATAAATATGTTTTAAAGAGACATAGTTCAGGATGACTTAGCAAGTTGTATGTAGAAATAGTTCAAGATGACTTAGTAAGGTGTATGTAGAATTAAACTTTGTTCAACGTACAGGTGCTCTTGCTGCAGGAGGGAGGAAAATTATCAGGGCTGGGGAAAGGGCTGTTTTATGGATCTGGTTCCTTTCATCTAAGGGTGTTTTTCCAGCAGGTTCTCTGGAGTTCTCAAAGTGATAAAGAAGTCATGGTTTCATTGACTGTTCTGTGTGAGTTTAAGAAAACTTTTCTTACTCAGAATTGCTGTCTGAAAGGAAGAAATTGAATCCTCCATTCTGATGTTCCTTCCCTGCTACAAAGTGAATTTAAAGAGCCTCAGCACTTCCTTCTTCTCAGGAGTAGGTTGGTTGTGGCTTTATTTCTTTTAATAAATGGAGTGGCCCAATAAGAACTGACTTGTAGCACAAAATAGCTGTTGCTTTTAGGGCCTGATATCTACAGTATATGTATTTTGGACTGCTCTTAGCTTCATTCAGCAAACTGAGTGTCCATTAGCAAATGGAGCTGAATACAATGCTCAGCTTCTCTTGAAAGAAATCTTCTCTGTGGGCTCTCAGCCTCTCTGTGTTATCAGCTAATGCACAGACAGGGGGTGGTGGGAAACCTGCTTTTTTAGGAGCATCTCTTCTGTTCTAAAAACATCTGATATAGATTGACCTTAACGGCCAGCAGGCAGTGTTGCTTCCTTGGAACCCATGTGCTGGGGGGGGGAAATAATGCTGGACTTTGCAGTGACCGAGCTTATGAAGGGTGAAGATCCCTTTTTCCACTCCTTGAGTAAAAATGTCCCTACATCTCTAGTGGATTTAGTTATTTTAGTTATTAAGGGGAGAGTGGCTGTTCTGTATGAGGAGAATGAGCAAGCACATTATTAGAACAACCTGAAGTGGAAGCAGGAAAATCCACTGTGTTATTGTGGTGAATTCAATCACTTAGCTTGGAAGTGATGTGATGCTTAATTAATTAGTGTTTGTTAAGGGTTTTAAAATTCTGTCAAGATACCTGAGGTTTGTAGAGCTTACTAATGGTCTTATGCTGTAAGCTTTCAGGGCTGGATTATTATTTATCTTGCCATAAACTTAATGCTAGAGCTGTTTCATTAAAGGGTCTGTTAGCACTTGGATTGTTAAAATGTGTTTTAATATTAAATCCTGTTCTTGGTGAGCATTATGGGAACATTTCCACCTAGACTGGTGACTTCTCACCCCACCCAGACTGAGGGGTGTTTAAGCTCTTATTAGTCCTGGAACTGCCTCTGTCAAGCTCAGAAATGAGCAGAACTTCTTCCTTTACTGAGAGGATGAGTTTGTGGTCAGCTAAATTACTACAGCTGAGGCACAGGAGGGACAATTGAAGAGAATGGAGAAGCAAGTTGAGATACAATGTAGCATCACTTTTTGTTTGTTTTGAGGAGGTTTTGGTAAGAAAATACACCCAAGAATGATAACATGAGTTCAAAGGGAGACAAAATAGAAGTCCATGAAATGCCACTAAGTCAGACTGCAGGTGCAGTGCCAAAAAGAGTGTTCTTGGAACTGTGTTAGTTGGAATCAGCATTGCCAGGTTCAGGTTCTCTGGGGTTCCTCCTGAAACCTCAGGGTTAACTTTTCTCTTTAGTCTGCTTTTATTTTTCTGATGAAACCACTAAAATAACAATTTGGCACCAGAGTTTTTTTCTTGTGAAGGGATTTAAAAAAGAACAAGCAAAGCATAAATTAGCATTTGTATTGGACTCTTGAGACAATGGCGTCAAAGTCAGAAGACAAAAAGCCCTCTGTGTGTTCTGGTAGTCACCTTGCTGAGCCATAATGGTCTCAAAGCTGTCAATGAAAGCCCAACAAAGGGAAAAGTAGTGGTTCTATGTTTAGTTTTCTGGCTTTGTGCCCCAGAGATCCAAGTGTATCTCTCCATCTCTATCCCTGGGCAGGCAGGAACAGCTTTGGAGCACAGCTGGGTAAGGAAAAGCCAACTGTGGGGCAGTGGGTTCTAATTGGTAGGTGAATATCAATGGCTTGTGCAAGAAATGAAGGTCGTGGAAAGCTGTGTTGACACAAGTCCTTTGTAAGCTGTTTTTAGACACCTCTGAACAGCTGTTAAACTTTGCCTCTGCTGTTGCCTTTTGCCTGGGTGTTCAGCAGAGACTCCCTTAGGCAGAGGGACAGGTAGGTTGTCAATGCTGTGTCCTGTGTTTAGCCTGTCCTGAGACAGTCCTTGCCTTGAAGGGCTGCTGGCTAAAATAAGCTGTTTGAGTGCTCTGATCCTGGTTGTGAATTTGCTTCCTCATGTAGATGGACAAGAGGCTGCTGGGAAGAAAATATAAGAATATTCTTGCATGGGAGGAGGTGTTTTTTAATTTTAAAACAAGTTTACTTACCTTTTAAGCTGACTCAACAGAGTCTGTGCACTGTTTCCTTTTAGTTTTGTTTTTATAGCCATTCACTTTAAGAGACTCTCTATGGGAGTCATGTCAGTAACTGCTGAGTGATTTTTATTTTGTGTGTGTGTGGTTTGTTTTGTGTGGGAGAACACTTAAAATTGCACAAGGTGAGAGGAGAGCTAAACTTGTTGATTAGGCAACTTGTTTTCTAGCATTGTCAGAAAGGAATCCAATTTCTGTCTGCATGTGGCAAAGGAGCCAATAATGCATGGTAAGAAGCTTCAATCTTCCCTCAGAGGCATGGGGCATGTGCCAGTGCCAAAAGCAGCATTATTGACTTTTAAGTTAATGATCTGAATGGGAACAGCAAAGGCAATGCTGGGGTTAATAATTTGTACAAACACAATGATATTAAAGGTATATGGAATGAAGAAGCCAACAGAAGACTACTGGAATCTTTAGACAAAGGAAGCAGGATGAGTCTCTTCTATTCATCTGTATTGTCTTGTGTGTAATTTAAATAGCCCTGCAAAGCTTCTGGGAACTCACAGGTAGTCTGAACACACCTTCATTCTGCTCTTTCATATCTTCTGTGGTAAAGCTCCATGCTTGGCAGTAACGGGTTTGACTCCAGGTATGGTCAGGAGTAGAAACAAAAAGAATTTGACTTCAGCCTGTGTGAAGAGGGAAAAAGAAACATTTGTGAAAGGAAGAGGTGACTCTTAACCACCCTACTGTTGCAAACAGATAAAATGTGACTGGTCTTTTGCAGTGCACTGTGCATGGTTGGCTGCTTCCAGAGCAGAGTGGAACACACAAAAATGTGTAGGGATTTTGTGTTCAGTGGGGCTTTTTTTGTTGTTGTTGTTTTTTTGTCTCCCCCTTTCTTTTGTGGGGCAAGTAAGAGCTGGCACAGGCAGGTTTCCTGCATCACTGTTTCCATAGACCTTGTTCCCATAAGGTGTTCCGCTTCTCCATCTCTGATGGCATTTGTATAAAACAACCCAAAGCAGAAGCACGTTTTGTCCCTGGTGTCTGTTGCTCTGTGTAGACACAGAAATGTAATTATGAGCTGAGTCTGCTGCTTGTGACCTGTTCAGGTGTTTTGTCCTTTCCCAGTGGAAGCATTCAGGGTAGTGAGGCTGGGGCTGCCTGCAGGAGGTCCCAAAGCCCTGATGGATAAGAGGTGCTTTTGGCAGTGGTGGTCAGCCCAAGTGAGCTGACAGCAGTTGGGAATTTGCTTTAGCTCAGCCACAATTGGTTTCTGGGTCTATTTGTAAAGCAGTTACCAGCTATGGGCTACTGTTGTGGCAAATGGACGCCAACAAGGACATGCTGTGCCTTGTGCCAGCATTTCCTAGTGGGAGGCACTCCAAATCCAAGGTGCTTCCTCCACACATGGAGAGCCTTTCCAGAGGAGCAATGAGAAATGAAAGGTTCTCTGTGACACAAACAAAATGACTTTAGAGGAACGTGTCTGGAGACATGCTGTGAGTTGGCTGCCCCCTCTATGAGGATTAGGGCAGCCCTGGGATGGTGTCTGTGCCTGCAGGTGTGAGAGAGCTTGGGGCTTCCTGCCACAGCCCTGCTCCTGCAGCTGGGGTGGAAGAACAGCACCCTGGCTGGCCACCACATCCTCTCTTTTCCCACTGCCTGCCCTGCCTCCTGTTCATCCCAGCCCAGGAAAAGCAGCCTCCTGCACAGAACTGGTTGCCCTGTGGCAGCTGGCAAACCCAGTGGACCACTAGAAAAACAAACAGCAGGGCATGGCCATTTTAACCATCCCTGCTGTTCTGCTGCCCAAGGCAGCTGCCTGCTTTCCCTCTGGCTTGGGGGAGCAAAAAGCCCTGGATGGCTGCCAATATAAAGTTTTGGCACCTGCACCAGGTTGACACAAAGTCCTGGCTGATTTGCAGCTGGAGGTGAGGGTTGAGCAGGGCAGAGTGGGATTTGCTTATTTTCTGTCTTTTCATTAGTTGGTTTTCTTGGCTGTTCCTAAGCATATGTAAACATTTCCTCCCTGTGTTCCCCTGCCTTTGTTGTTTCCCCTGGTGAGTTGATGTTGCTGTTCTTGAACTATGATGGAGTTTTTTTTCCTCTTCTTTTTGTTTTCAAACAAGTGAGGTGAATTAATGTGCGGGCTGAAAATGCTAAAGGCAAGAAGTGTTTCCCTTGGCATGAAGGGAAAGATCTCTGCCAGTCTTCCTGAAATCCTGTGCTGCTGGCTGGAGTGTTCTTGTACCAAGGAGAGATGGACACAGATCAAAGCACATTGGGTTTTGTGCATGAGGGACGTGGTTGGAGCTGAAGCTTGATTTTTATGTATTTATTGCCTCTCTTGGCCCCTCATTCTGCAATGGCAGTAACGAACAGTCTAGATCTGGATGCTGGGAGGTGTCCTGGATCCAAACCTCACAGACTTGGCTGCAGCACTAACTGAGGTCACTCTGATGAAGAGTTTGCTGTTCTTCTGCCTCCTCTCCCCTGCAGCAGCCCTTGATGCGTTCAGCAGACTGTTGGAACCAGAATTGTGTCTGATGCAACTGCCCAACACGTTAAAGAGCTCTGGGAATCCCATCAGCCAGGCAGTCTGGGCATGTCCTCTCCCTTAGCCCTTCCTTGCAGAGCTGAGATCAGCTCCTGACACTGTGCACAGAGCACTCAGACTGTCTCTGAGTCTCTGCTGGTGTTTGCTCTCACTCCAGAAGTGTTTCCATCTGAAGCATAAACTGTTACCTGCAGTTAAGCCCCACTAAAGCTCTGAGGAAACAGCAGAGCAGTGATTCACCTCACCCAGCTATTTGATATAATTCATATCGTATGTATTTGTGTGTCACAATACAATTGGTTTTCAGTGCAGTGGAATTTCAACTCTTCAGCAACAATAAGTATTGCATAGATATTTTTCTATGTAAAACAAATAGCTGGAGTTTGTTATTGAGAGACTTCTTGGAGTACTAATATCTAGTGTTGTTGCATAAACAAAGATACTTTTATATGGTTGAAAGGTTACCTGAAAACTCTCAAGTTTTTCTCCATATCATTGCTTTTGAATTCAATCCTGAAATTTTTTTTTGATGTGGTTTTCCCCTCTCCCCTTATGTGTTACCACAATATATTGTAGAAAGAAGACCATGGGCTTGTGTGTAGTTTGCAGTTCTGCACAGAGATGATGGGACATATGTGAGATAATATTTCATTAGTTTTGAAAACACCAAGTTGTTAAGGCTGATGTAGCCTGGCACATCCCTTGCTCTGAAAAGCAAGAAATGCTGCACAGAATAGGGAATAAAAGCATTTTTAAGGACTGTCTTCATTACTGGGGTGAAAGTCTGCTGCTGCCTTTCATAGGTGATTAGTTGAAAGGTATGGTCTGGACAGCTTTACATGAAAAATAATGTATCTGTTTAGTCCTTGGGAAGCAGTAGGTTAAATGATTTTTTTTTCTTGATAAGCAGACAAGCCTACATTTCCTGCTAGATTTTTTTCCTTCCTCCTCTCTACCCTTTTGCCCACAGCAATTTGCAATTGAGTCTAACAAGGAACATGGGTATATTTAGAGGTTCCTCTCTTAAAACCAGACCTAACAATCAGGTAATTGGCTGCTTTCAGCAGATGCATGGCTACAGAACCTGAGTGGGTTGGTTTTTTTGTGGTAGCAAATGCTATGTCATTATGTTCAACTAGTTCTTTACAGCCAGTCCCTAAGACTGTGTCAGTCATTCTTTTATCAATTAAAATACTACAGATTCCATCATCAGAGTGTAGGGATTGTGAGGTCAGAAGTTCTTTCCATCCGAACCCGAGTGATCCAAACCCAGATTTAAATTCAGAAAACTGAAGAAGCCAATGAAACAGGGATGAAATTAGTTGAAGATTAGGCTGTAGCAGCCTGCCATCAAAATCTGAGCCTCTAATGTCTAACATGTGTTCCTGCTTTCATTTGTCTGCTTTATAAGAGCTAATACACAGTGTTTCCAGGGTTCACAAGGGGGCCTTTTTCCCTCTAGGCTATTACCTACAGTAATGGCTTATTTAGGAAGTTAGACTTTCTCCCAGTTGGGGGGAAAAGTGGCCATGAAGGAGAGGAAGAGGAGAAAACTGAATATTTTGTTTAAGTAATTTAAGAGTACAATGCCAGAGGAAATGAATCAGAAGAGTGATTTCTGCAAGCATGTATGTTTTGCTTTACAAAAACAAAGAGGTTGAAATCTTGGCCTCACCAGAGTCAATAGGGCCCAACTTTAACTCAAAATGGTGATATGGAGTTCTGGTTCATTTGCTACAGGCATAGGAAGGTATTTCCAGAAGAATGAGGGGTGGTTAGCTAACCTTCCATCTAGTATAACCTTTTAGTGGTGCTTCCCAGGGTTGTTTTTTTTGTTTGGTTGTTTTTTTTTTTTTTCATGAGAAATAACCTCCTTCTTCCTTACCTCACACCTGAAAACACATGGTTTCTCTTCTAATGTCATCTCCTCCAGAAAATGAGGTCATTGCACCTGATGCAGTGCAGTCTTGTCCTGTTGGCACTTGGCACAATTCCCTGGGTTCTTCCTGCTGTGGGCTTATCCCAGCTCTGGGGAGTCTTAACACAGCTCTAAGCTCTGCTCCTCCCAGGAGCTCTACAGGACCATCTGGCAGGCAAGGACTTTAGAAGGCTGTAAATAAACCCCTGCTTTTGGTGGAGTTACCCTTTGTGAGGAGGTACGAGGACATTTCCTTCCTCCCCATTTCCTACATTAGTGTGATTTGCTCCTTTGGAGAAGACAGAATGGGAGGATGTGCTCCCAGTGTGGCTTGGAGCAGTCTGGCTGTGGATGTATAGTCTGTAGATTATTAATATCCCTTTGTGGGTAGATTGTTCATGTGATTTTGTGTGTCTTTCCAAGCCACCCAGGCCCTTTCTAAGGGTGCTTTCCTGCAATAAACTCTGTGGGCTTGAGTGACTGATTCATGATTGCTATCCTTAGATTAATGTGTTCTGGGTGAGAGGGGTGTCACGTGAAAGGGAGGAGGGAGACAGAAATACAAAGATTTCTAGTCTTAACTGTATTAATTAAAAGTTATTAGCTGTAAGCGCTTCCAGACAATCAAATCCTTATGTACCCCAACACTGTCTGTCTTTTAACTGACAGCACACAGGTTGGAAGGGGTTCTGACCTCTGATATGAAGCCACACTTCAGCCAGGGAGAAATTATTAGCAATAAGCGTTCTCGGAGTAATCAAAACTTTATGAACCCAGCACTGCCTGCCGAACTAGGACAGAACACAGGCTGGAAAGATTTTGACTCTCTTATGAGGACCTCACTTAATAGCAACAAGAGAAAAGAACCTTTCTCATGATAGCTCCCGAAATAACATTTATTAATACAAATATGTGACAATGTCTATATGGGTTACTCAGTCAGTGATAACATTGAGCTGCAGGATTGTACAAAATACCCCCAAAGATATTGGCACAACACACATTTCAAGGGCCACCCCAGCAGTGTCACCACTCCCATAGCAAACTTAACTAACAGAAGATCACTAAACAGAAACACAACAGTTCAACACCACCAGTAAACACACTCAATAACCCAAAAGAAAAGCAACAGGAAAAATATATCCCCTTCGCATTAACACTCATACACCCAGTGAGCTACAGCAAATTACAACTAATAAGGTGTAGGAATTCGGTTGCTTACCCCTGCAATGTTGATGGAAGGGGGGAGACAGGGTAGCTCTCAGGTTGCCTTCCCAGAGGTGGAAAATTTTTCTCCCCAATTTGCAGTTAAACTGCACTTCTTTTATATCTTTTTTTTTTTCTTCTCCAGGTGTTTGTGTGACTAATAGTCAATCTATTGGGGGGGTGATGCAGATGCCCTGAGGTGAGGTGGGCCCTTGAAGATACCACAAAAGAAGGCAGTGCTATGTCTTAACGCTCCATCCTTTGTTAATCTTATCAGTTTGCTTCTTTGGGGAGCACCCCCTCAGAGGGGCCTGAGGCATCTCCCTCAACCCATCAGGCCTTATCAGTTCATTACTCCACAAGGAGTGTTTAATCTTGGCCTTTCCCAATATGACTAACAGCTGTTTCACACCTCTGCTGGTTTTCCACAGTGCCTTAAGTATGTACTGATGCCAAACTGGAAATATTTTTTCCCTTTCTATTAGTGCATATTAATAACTGAATCTCCAGGTATTTTGAGACATCAGCTCCAATTTTCCCTCCACTTTAAAAAGCTTTCTATTCCCTTATTCCATGTATTTTAGTTCTTTCCAGTGGGCTTTTTGCATATCTTGGGTTTTCCAGGTAGTTTATCCATAAGTAGTGGCAGCAGTCAGTGACATTCTGGTCTGAACATCCATAGCTTGTGTCCAACCCACCTCCCTGTATGTGGCATTTCCTGGCTCCTGACTCTCCAGGCCTCTAAAACCAGCAGTTCAATGTTTTGAAACAATTCCTTGACCTCTTCTTCTCTTGCATGTTTGGAATGTTTTCCTTGCTACAGGATGTAGCATGCAAGTAGTTCAAGGGGCAAGATGGTTTGGATGTTCTACATGACCTTGTTATTCAGGCCACATCACACATTTTTGGGGGTTTTGTCTCAACCTCATGGAGTGGAGCAGCCCTAGTGGGGCTGGGCATGGGGGTGATGGGCTGTGACCAAGGGGGGATGCCACACAGGCCATGCAAGACCCAGGGAAGAAGCAACAGGACAAGAGAAAATGGCCTCAAACTGCACTGGGGAAGGTTCAGGCTGGACATCAGGAAGCATTTCCATGTGCAAAGAGTTGACAGGCTTTTGAAGGGACTGCCCAGGGGGATGGTGAAGTCATGGCAATGGAGTGTTCAAGACAACTGGATGTGGTACTTGGTGCTGTGATTTAGTTGCCAAGGTGATGTTCAGCCAAAAATTGGACAGATTATCTAGGAGGTCTTTTCCAACCAGAGTGTTTCTGTGGCTATGACAAGATCCACTGATGGACCTAAGCAAGGGGAGATGGTGAGTCAGATCTGGGATATGTCTAGGAGAGTCCAGCTGGGAACAGTGGGAGACCAGACTGGAGGTGGAGCTACTCAGAACCTTATTTCTAACTTTGTGCTGGATAAATATCTGCAGGACTGATATTGGACTTTTTGGGGAGCCCAGTTAGGGAGCTGGGATGTGGCAGAAGCTCTCTAGGGCTGAGGAATCTGAGAGCCAGAACCTGTTAATACAGCTCACAATTGGTGGGCTTTTTGTTTTGTTTTTTTTTTTTTTTTAATAAAAAAGCAGTAACTAGACAACATGCTGTCATAAAGCAGTTTGCATTTTCCTTTTTCGAAGCAAAGCATAATTATGATTTTTCTCTTTAATCAACTGCCTTTGTGAAAAAATGACACCAAAAACGTGTTGGTCAGAAACAAGTGAAAGTGTGTGTGAGTATGAGAGATGGAGCAGAAGAATAACATGAGTAATTCGTTGATCTGTTTGTAGAATGACTGAAAACATATTTTTCCAAAACATACAAATTTGGAGAAGTCTGAGAAGGTCCAAGAGGGTGTTCTGTCATTCTAAGCCATGTGTGTCACTTGTCTTATTCTTGTCATGTTCTCATGGACTTTTCTTCAGATCCCTGTGAACAGTTGATTAGTGAAGCATCAATTCTGCTATCAAATAAGTAATGCCTCTGAATTCTAATAGCTTCATCTTCATTGAACATGTTACTTCCTTCAAAAGAACCTTATTAAGAAAATCTAAGTGAGAGTATCTGGAAAATGTCAAGTCTTTTGAAATGTTGCCCCAAAGAATCTGTATATTCTTCTGGGTTTAGCTCAGCAAACACATGAGGAATTAAAAGAGGGTTTTCACCTTTTTAGGGAGCAAATATCGCCAGGGTTGTCTGTGGATGAAGGAATGTGCTACTGTGTGGAGTTGAGCCACAATATGCACTCTTTAGCCCAGTCTTACCAGACCTTTTTGGGAGAAGGGGAAGAAATGCCAAAGATTTAAGCCCCTTCTTTAACCTCTCCCACAACTGAGCACTAGAGTTGTCTGGTCAAGAAATATTCATTAAAAATACCTGTGAAGAAGTGGCCTTGGCTCTTTGCAAAATGATGCTGCATGTGAGCTAAGGTTACTCCCTGCTGTCAGTTTTATTGTTTCAGTCAGCATCAGAAATGCTGAAACCCTGTTAAGGAGGTTACTCAGACATGTTTCCAGTTCACCCAGAGTTATGAAACTGCAAATCTTCTTGGGTGTTCCTGAAACTTCCAGTCCCAAACTGCAGTTACAGGAAATCTGCACGAGATGAGTTATTTTACAACTTGTGGTACATCAGGAAAGATCTTGAGGGGCTGGAGCGGGTCCAGAGAAGAGCAAGGAGGCTGGGGAAGGGACTGGAGCACAAGTGCTGTGGGGAGAGGCTGAGGGAGCTGGGGGTGTTTGTGCTGGAGAAGAGGAGGCTGAGAGGTGACCTCAGCACTGTCTAGAAGTACCTGAAGGGAAGTTGTAGCCAGGTGGGGGTTGGTCTCTTCTCCCAGGCACTCAGCAATAGGACAAGGGGGCACGGGCTCAAGCTCTGCCAGGGGAAATTGGAGATGAGAAAGAAATTCTTTGCGGAGAGAGTGCTCAGGCATTGGAATGGGCTGCCCAGAGAGGGGGTGGATTCCCCATCCCTGGAGGTTTTTAAAGTGAGCTTGGCCGTGGCCCTGAGTGCCATGATCTGGTAAAGGGAGTGGAGTTGGCCCAAGGGTTGGACTTGATGATCTCGGAGGTCTTTTCCAACCCAATCGATTTTATGATCAGTTTTGGGAGGATCTGTGCATCCTTTTCTGAGAGGCCATGAAAGATAATTATCATCATGCTTAAGTGCCCTAAACAGATTTGCACTTCTACTGGAAAAAGTACAAAGATCCACAAATGCAAAAAAAGTCTTGAATAAGTGCTTTGAATATTTGTCTACAAGGAACTGGTCATGTCTCAAGTTTATCCTCAGTCATGACTTACATATGGGGACAGAACTCAAACTTTTCTTTCTTACGTACCCCTGAGCTTGTTTGCTGACAACCAATAATGGTAGTTTTCCCCTCAGTCACTAATTCTGCTTTTTTCCCTCCCTCTCTGCCTGGGCACTGAGCTTAATTTCAGCTGCTCCATAAAACCTGTTAGAAATGAGGCAGTAAGCTCAAAAGCTGCTGAAGGTGAGAGGGACTCTGTGTGTGTGGAGATGTCCATCCACATGTGTGGATGTGTTAATAAACTGCTTAAGCTTCATTTCCTTAAGAAACCAAGCTAACAACCTAAGAAAATCACCGATTTTTTTTAATGGCACAGCTGTAGAAACAGATATTGGATAAATTAAGCAGTTTATTATGCCCCCTCCCCAGCTGCAATAAATTAGCAACCTACATGTCATAAATACATAATGGTATGTAACCTTTTCACAGATCATCGAATCCTTGTGATTTGAAGGATTGTTTATCAGAGGATGGATGGTAGGGAATAGATCAGAGCCCTCCTCTGCTAATGGCACTGAAACTATTATTTGCCATGTCAGGATATGATTTGTGTGTTTGCTCCAAGCCTTCATGTAGTTGTGTTTGGGGTTTTTTTGAGGATGTATTGTCTGAAGTTACTTATCTGGGTGCAACCTGTGCGAGTCCAAGAGCTGCAACAACCATAATTATCTATTCTTGTTACAGACTCTGCTTTTAACGTCCATCAAGTGGAATAAACCTCATAGGTGTGCTTTGCCAGTAGATCCGTAGAACTGGGGTAATGTCAGTGAACTTGGTGTTTTTCTCTCACGTATTACTGTGTGTATAGATGAAAACCACATTTTTGGTTGGGTTTTTTGGTTGGTTTTTTTGTTGGTTTTTGGTTGGTTGGGGTTTTTTTTTTGGTGGGGTGGGGCTTTT
>VWZD01005151.1:626678-641952 GCA_013396695.1 Sakesphorus luctuosus
CATTGGAATGGGCTGCCCAGAGAGGGGGTGGATTCCCCATCCCTGGAGGTTTTTAAGGTGAGCTTGGCCGTGGCACTGAGTGCCATGATGTGGTAAAGGGAGTGGAGTTGGCCCAAGGGTTGGACTTGATGATCTCGGAAGTCTTTTCCAACCCAATCCATTCTATGATCTACAGAAGGCCCAGGCTTTTAATGCTCTGCCATGAGCATGAATTGGAGCCTGAAGAGCTAAACCAAACATATGGGGACTGGTGGGGCACTGTGGTCTATGCACAGGAGGATGAGAAGTGTTGTCTCTTGGATGTGCCATCTCCTGCCTGTGGAATATCAAGAGGAGAGACCTCTCAGTGCTCCTGTAGCTGTCAGGCTGCTCATCCACTTGGGATAAATGGGAATACTGACATCTCTTTTTGTGTGTCACTCTCATTGTCCTCTCTGTGACAGCATAAGGTATTTCCCACAGTAATTCTTCCAGGGCTGTTGACTGCTAGTTTTGTAAAGGCTGAATTCCTGTATCTCTGGATTTAGACTTTCATGGCTATGGAGTTTAAGATGCAGTTTAATTGAGTCCAGTTAAAGCCAGTGGTTTCTCTGTGGCAGCAACAGGAGCTCACTGTGGAAATGATAGGAGGGAAAGGTCCCAAGCCTGCTTTAACTGAGAGAAGCTTCCCTGCTCACCTCACCACAGGGGGAATTGGGCTCCCTGCCAAATATGAGCTCCCCCAAAGCAGCACTCAGCTGGTTTAATCCTGCAGCAGGGGTTAGTCATAAGCAAACAGAGTTGGAAGCAAATTACAGGCTGGCAGCAAATTCTTGTTATCCCTACAGAAACAAGAGTGTGCTCTTACCAAACATGTTTTGTACAGAGATGACAAGTGGTCACAGGGATCTTTGCTGCCTAAATATGGGTGGGAAATGGTGAGCAGAAGAACAGTGGATGTGTGTCCTGGGAATGCACAAGCATTCAGTGAGCAGTTGTGATGCTGTTCTGAGCATCCCAGAGCACTGCCAGGCACTGCTTGGCTTGATCCTGGTGTGCAGTGAAAGTGGTGGGTCATGATCCCTCAAGTAGATGTTTAGACATCGCCATAAACTTTGTCAGGACCTCAGATGCTTTAAAGGGGATGTAGAAAAAAGGATGGCCATGACTGTGCTGTTAAACCTGAGCTGATCTGTCCCAAATGGTGAGTCTTGACCTCTGGTGGGTTCTGAAACTGTTCAAAGAGGTCCCTGGTTTTTTGGGTGCAGGTACAGAACTACCTGCAGTGGGTCCAGAGTGTTCCTGGTGGTATCAGTTACCTCTTGAGGGTTTTTATAATAGCCTGACAGTTTGATGTGATAATGTAAAAGATGTTTGTGGTTTCTTTTTGACTTGGGTTATTTGGCAAGCACAGGGTAAAAAGGAAAAAGCATCATCTTCTTTAGCTAACTCTGCCATTTAATCATGTGGCTCCTTTTCTAGAGCTTTGCAGCACTTAATTCCTTTTGGGGTAAAAGGGATGAGAACAGGCTTGAATTACTGGTTGCAAGTGTTTAAGCTGGTGTTAGAATTGCTAACTGTATTTAAGACATGATAGGAACTCATCACCTCTTGGGTTGGGAGAGGCTCAATTCTTTTATTTGGTATTTGCATCTCATTCTCCTTTCTCTCATCCCATCCAGAGAAAAGTGATGGGCAATCGTACTTGTTCATTTGCCATCACAGGCAGGAACAGATCACTGGGTTTTTAGGAACAGACCTGGTAAGAAAGTAGTAGAAAAGAAAGATAATTTACCTAGATAAAATGGGAAATTGTGAACCATCTCAAGTAGTGTAAGAAGATAAAAATTCTTCCCAGGACACTTGAGTGAAAGGAAATCACAGGGTGATTAATTCTGCCTCAAGATAGAAAACAGGGCTATTTCTAAGAATTTTGTAATGTGATGCTGTAATTACATCTATAAAGCAGTACAGGAATGTTGTGTGTTAAGGTCTTTAAATTAAAAGATGATTATGTGAGTCAGAGATTTTTATGAAACTGTTACTAATGCATTAGTTTAACTACTGACCCTTTAGACTTGCCAATAAATACTCATTAATAGTTCTCAGTTAGTGGTTAAGACTAAATAAGACACCACAAAGTATGTTATTTCTAAACCTAATAGCATAGGTTGAAAGGGAAAATTATGTTACTCCTGTCTGCAATTAGTTTGCACTGGAGTTACTCCTCAGCACAAATAAAATTACTCTTGACTTGTTAATGGTGTAGTATATTCACAGTAAGGAGGGCAGAGTAGCAAATGCAGTTCTGGAGTGGGTGGCACGAAGGTGCAGCCCAGAACTCACCCTTCATTAAAGCCAGGGAGAGCTATCTAAGCAATCAGTGATGCTTCGTGTCTCTTTTCTGGCACACTTGTACTGTATTTTGGAAGCTACAGGCTGGCAAACTGAGACTTGTCTGCAGTGAAATGATAAATACCACCCAGTCACCAAGGTTTGAGCGGAACCTCCTTCCACTCCTGCATTTTAATCCACCTCTGGGAGAGTCTCCCAAAATAGGTCTGAGTAAAAAGAACAGTGAGTTGAAGTGACTGCCGACAAGAACACACTTGCACTGTTTGCAAAAAAAAAAATATAAAAAAGGCGAGAAAACACTGAATTCTGTTGGGGTTTTCACCAAGGAGCTTTCCAGTTGGGTTGACTTTTTGTGTCCCAATGGTGTTCCTGGCAGCAAGGAAACATGCACAGGGCTGTTTCCAAAGGTGCTGCAGGGATTTGTGTGTCCTGTGCTAGTGGATTTAAGCACACCAAAGGTGTTTGAAATATAAAAATGTGGAGATTTTTGTTGGGTTTTTTTTCAGGATGGTTTGTTGTGTTTATTTTTGGGGGAGTTTTGTTTGGGGTTTTTTTGGGTTTTTTTGGTGGTGTTGGTTTGGTGGTGTTGGTTTGGTGGTGTTCTGTTGTTTTTTGTTTTGTTTTTTTTTCCCCTCAGATTATGGTTGCTGTTTTTAAACTTGCATTGTGCTTTGGTATAATGGGATAAACTGAGTTTGCTGTAGTCTGCAGGAAAGTCCATGGGAGATGGAGGGAAAGGACAAACTTAAAATAGAGATCCCAACCTAGACCTTTTAAGCGGGAAGGAAATTCAACTTGCATTTAACTTCCTTGGAGTTATTATATGGATGACATAAAAGCAAGATGAAAAGGCTTTAACACTCAAGTTCTTTTTTCCATAGTCAATTTATTCCATTCAACAACAGTCTTTGCATCCACCTCACTTAACAGAGGTCAAATAAAGAAAGAAGTGCAGAAATAATTGCAAAGCACTCCACTGAGGAATAACAAGTGGCTTTTTTCTTTCCCCTGTAGCCAAGGCAGAGATAAGTAATTATTTATTAGAGATAGGAATCAACATATAAACATTTGGGAGGGGGAAGTCACAAATTTTCCTTGAGTTTCCCACCTGCTGTGCTTCCAATATCTCTTGGCAATAGCAAAGAGAATAAAAAGAGTCATGTTTCTGTGTTTCACCATTTAGGCACATGGCTGAAGGCTTGTTTGGGGGGGTTTGTGGGCTTTTTGGTTTGTTTTGCTTTTTTAGTTTTGTTTTTGGTGTTTTTTGGGGGTTTTTTGGTTGGTTTTTTTTATTTTGGTTTTTTTTTGTTTCTTTTTGCTTTTTGTTGTGCCCTTTTAGGTTTTTTGTGCTATTTTTTCTTTTTTTTGTGTGTTTTGCTTTCGGGGGNGGTTTTTTTGAGGGGGTTTGTTTTGTTTTGGGGGGCTGGGCTTTTGGG
The DNA here is from genome assembly GCA_013396695.1 of Sakesphorus luctuosus. Classification (NCBI taxonomy): domain Eukaryota; kingdom Metazoa; phylum Chordata; class Aves; order Passeriformes; family Thamnophilidae; genus Sakesphorus; species Sakesphorus luctuosus. The sequence continues at coordinate 630,449 of VWZD01005151.1, forward strand.
GGCCTTTTTTATTTTTTAAATTTTTGGGGGGTATTTTGGGGTTTTTTGGGGGGGTTTATGTCTTTTTTTGGGTGTGGGTGTGTGTGTGTGGGGTGTGGTGTGTGTGGTTTTTGTTTGTTTTGGTTTTCTTTTGGGGGGGTTGGTGGTTTTTGGGTATTTTTTGGTTTTCTTTTGGGGGGTTGGTTTTTTTTGAGTGACTCAGGTAAGATGAACTGCAACTTTTGCGGAAATAAATTGTTTGGTTTTGTGAGACTTTCTGATCATGGAGAGATGGGGAGACAGAGTACATGGAGCATAAGTTTTTCCAGAGATGCCACAAAAATGCTCTGTAATTCAGATGAAATTTGAAATGTCAGAGCTCTCTCCTGGTGTTGCCAAGTAGCAGATGCTCAGCAAAGGCTGAAGCAAGAGGTCCTGCCAGCCTTTCCCTTGAATATCTCCCTTGTTCCTTCCTTGGCCCTTCCTGAGGCAGAAATTTCTTCTGGGTCACTGTTTAAGAACAGCTGATGGACTGATTCTTTCTCAGCTTGGCCAAATTTTCCTTACAGCTGTTACAGGGAATATTTAGTATGTATTTTCTGTTTATGATGATGTAGAAGTAACCCTGGTTTGGTGCGGCTTTGAAGCCCAGTGGGGTTAATCCCAGTTGACTTGAACCAAGTTAGTGGCATGCTCAAAATTTGGAAGGGCATTAAATATTCTCCTGAGTCAAAGCCCTGTGTTGTTTTTATCCACCCTGCTTGAGATGAATGAAGGACATGTTTATAGCAACCTTACCCCAAATATTACAAGTGGGGATCTCTTAAGAAAAGCACTTAATGCTTTATCTTTACACTTCTGCATTCCTAAATATGGCAAAACTCTGGGTATGACTCGGGTTCATTCTTGTTGTAAAGACTTAAACCCACTATCTGTGCTAGTGACTGGTAGCTCTGCTATCCAGAAGACAATTTAATTCAATGTACTTCTTTACTAGTATTATTCAGGAGGATTATGGTCTTGCTTCTCCCTCAATTTTGTCCAATTATTCCTTCAGAGATGATAATGTGTAAGCAATTTATTCCTGTTTCTTATCTACTATTGGAGTTTTGGCTTCCTGGGGGTGGGTGTTTTGCACTCCAATGGGTTTGTTATTGCAAGTCAGTAATTCCCTTTTTTTTAGCTCAGCAGCCTCCACTACAGCATCTCATAAAAGTCCTCAGGAAAGCTCCTGGCTGGAGATTGGCTCTGTGCTGAGATGTGTGAGGATCTACCCCTTCGGTACTTCACAGGGTGTTTATTTTTGCTTTAATGTTGTTGTCTTTATGGCTGTTGCTCTGTCTTAATTACCACCTGTAATAGTGGGCTCTATAAGTTAATGGTGCAACAGATTTTTAAACCTTTTTCAGACTCAGCTGGTGGCCTCATTCACTGCTTGATGCTCTTTTCTTAAAAAAAAACATGCAACAAAAGTGGACTGATCTTTTAAATTGCTCTTTGAAAATGAGTTTTCCATTCTCTTATGTGTCAATACCTTCCTTTGCATCTTAGCCTTTGACTTCCCACTATTGGCAGTGCTTCCCAAGCATCTTGAGTGTGTCTGTTGTAAAGATTTAGGTACTAAGCTGGTTTCCGAGTTTTTTAAGTGCATTAATGGAGGATGTAAATCCAGCTGATGGGGACTGTCCAGACCACAGCAAGCCATTACTTAATCTTCTTTTCCTAAGTAGTGTGTGTATGAGGTGATTTCCTGAAAAGGGGGAGAGCTTGCAACATATCCTGTAGGTCATTAAACATCCTCAGATTGAAGATGAGAATCTGGAGAGGTAAAAAATAAAGAAGGTTGTGCTCTGGAGCTCCTTCATGGGAAATGAACTATGTGGGGCTTTGCTTTGTGCTTATTGGAGAGATCTGTTCTTATTTCTACAGGGGAGAAGAAATCCCTTGGTTATCCCAAACCCATCAAACAGTTAAATCTTTGCAAGCTGAAAGGAACCACCTGATGAGGCATCAGGAAGTCTTCTGTAGGTTTTTCAGAGCTTGGTCATGTTGCTATTCATGTTGTTATTCTCTCAACTTTTACTACTTTTCAGTTTGAGTCTCATTCACATCATCCCACTACTATTTGTAGCACGCTTTGCAGTAGGCAGAAGAGTAAAATGTCGCCAGCACAAGGCATGTCTTTGGGTGGGTAAACTCTTCTCCAAGCTCTTCCCACCTTCTGTGTTGGCTCCCTGGACCCTAAGCAGGTTGGCTCTGTATATATACACTACTAGTATGTAGTTAATAATTTACTGGGACCCATCCATAGGTAATCTCATCACTTGAGGTACTCTGTATTAGAAAAAAATGCCTTCTTTTGTGTTCTGAACTGCAAACAGTGATGTAGAGAGGAACAGAGTGCTGGCTTCTCATGCTGAAGGGTTCTTATCTTGGGTCTATACTAACAAGAATAGAGCATTTTTTTTCTTATCTAAAACTGCTCCTCTACCTCTGAACTTAGTATTTAGGGTGGGGTTTGTGGTGGTGTTTTTGGACTATTTTTTTAATGTTTAGGGAACTTTTAAAAAATTCTTCATCATGGTGTCGCCTCTAAAGTCAGGTGTGCTTTGTCTCCTGCCCTGGGGATATTCTGCATTGCATGGCACAGAACTGGGCAGAGACATTTGAGTCTAGGGCTGAGTGGACACCAGGAGCAGGCAGATTGTGGCACTGGATGCTCTGGCAGTGCCAGTTAAACCTGTGGGGGTGGTTTTATCCTTCTGCCATAACCACTTGAAGGATTCAAGTGTGATGTGCCTGTAGCAATAAGATGGACCAGATCTCAAGGAGTACCCTCTGCATTAGGCAGTGTAGCTGTAGGGAACTGGTTTTTCTGGGGAATATGTTTTCTTATCTCCTGGAATATGTTTTCTTATCTCCTGTGTGCTGGCAAAGGGTCAAAAATCCTGTACAAGCAATGCCTTGTGTGTGTCTTGTTGGCTTTAAAAATGTATTTTATTTGACTAGTTCTAAGGAAAACTTGCTGAACTTCTGTCCCAAATCACCCTGTGCTGAGATGTATTTCCCATGTGATCATTTTATTGAATTCCCCACCTTTAATGAGTGTTTCCCTACTAGTCTTGGGCTGAAGAAAACCCAAATGCAGAGCTTTATGTGAACACACCTAATGTAAAGGAGATAAAATAACTGCCAAGCAAAAAAGCACAGCAATTCCAAGTCCTGTAGCATAACTAACATGCTCAGTGTGACTGCTGCCAATAAAACCCTGCAATAAGACAGGCACAGCACTGAGAGGTGTTTGGCTGTTCAAATCTCTGCTCCTGAGGAGGAACACATGAGCAGCAAACTGGGGAACTGGTGCTGCTTGTTCTCTGAAGCCTCTCCCTGTTCCTGGCCCTTCCTTTAGAGCTCATGAGTCACTTCCCCTCTTCCCTGAAGAGAAGCTCTTTGGAAAACAGTATCCCAGGGTGCTGTGTTTATTGACTTTTGCGGACTTTCAGAGCAAAACTCATTCCACATACCTTGCAGAGATGTTTTTCCCTGACTGCTGACTCTGTAGATTCTCCCTGGGTGTTGAAAGTCAAGCTGTTTTGATTTTAGGCATTGTTAGGGATGCAAACCCTCAGGACAAATGTTACTTTTGGAGATGCCATGAATGCTTCTAGAGCTGTGGCTCTGCTCCCACAGCAGCAGAATGTCCCCTCTGCACACCTGGGACAAGGACAAAGAGAGGTTTGAAGCCACCTCTTCCTACAGGGTGGAGGTTGACTTGACTTTCTGGAGGAGGGGACCAGCAGCAAGGTAGGGAGGGCAGTGTCATTCCACCTCCCTTTTCAGCTTGATTTGCCCATGACCAGTAAAACAGGGAAGCAGTTTTGGAGTTGTTGGAAGACTCCATGCCAATTATTAGCCTGGGACTAAGCACTCCTGATACCAATTCTAGTTCTCTGAGAATTGCAATGAATTATCAGAGGAATTAGACATGTTGGAGTTTTCTTTCTCCCCCAACCCTCCTCCTGCTTTTTCTTTTTCTTCTCTAGGGTAGAAAAAGCCACTCTGGGTGCAATTCCTTCAGTTCATAAACCCCTAGTGAGGATCTCTGTGAAGAGCTTGATGCTGGTGAGTTCCATCAGCTGTGAAGTTGTGCTGCTTCCGTGGCAACCAGGGATGTTATCCACACAAGGCTGACCTAACTTTAGGAACATCCAGATGCTCAAACTGCTGCAGGGTGGTGTCTCCAGCTCAGGGAAGGGTCAGCAGCTCTGCCATTCCTCACCCAGCTCTCCTGCTATGCTGGGAACTGGATTGAGACCGACCAGCTTGATCCCCCCGGACCAGCTTGATCCCCCAGTCCAGCAGCCTCTTAGAGTTGTCTCTGTTTCATGTCCTTTATGGTTGTTTCAAATCCTGACAGTGCTCAGGAGCTTTTTGTGTAATAACCAGCAAGAGAGAACTGAAAACATCTTTCTGTGAGGGGAGAAATGGAGAATCTGAGAGAATGTTTCCCTGGGAAAGGATAACTTATATGTGCTTTCCATTACTCTCTGCAGTTAAATAGCTTCTCAGTCTGATTCACCTGGATATTAAAGCTGTTTTCTAACACTCTGAAAGTACAAAATGGCTTTATAGCAGATCAAGTGATCACTGGGGAGTGTCTCCTGGTGTTGGAGGAGCTTATGCCTGGTGAGGTTGTCATGGTGGCTCCAATGTCATTGCCTTTCTAGGCTGACAGCATCAGGGATGCACCTAGAGGAAGATCCAGCAGGAATGTCTCAGGATCACCTCCTTGGGGTTTGCAGGTTATTTGGGGCCTGTAAGTTGCCCTGATTTTTAGTAGGGGCAGATATAGAGCTCAGCTAGACTGTAATCCAAAATCTTGCTTAGAAGACATGAGTGATTTTTTTTTTAAGTGTAGAATATTCCTTGAATGAATGTGAGCATTGGGCTAATGTGTTTCCAATTTAATGTGTAAGTTTCCATTATAAATTGCATTAGTTAATCATAAAAACTAAATTATCACTGCAGGTTTGAAAGCAATTTAGTTGTATATATGTATTTTTACTTCTGAAGGTGTGTGCATTTATTTTCATATAGAGAAGTATTAATTTTTGTAATGACTCCACTAAGTCTGAGTGCAATTCTGGTGAGGAGGATTAAATTTAATTTGCAGGCTTGAGCTCAGTCATTGGAGCAGAACCCAGGTGTTCATTTTGCTGTGTTTTAACACCACTGCTGCTTTTAACTATGAATTTTTAAATACATTGTCTAGTTTATTTGAGTAGCATTCCTTGTGTACAATGAGTTTACATCATACAAAACCAAGTTAACATCCAACAGATTATGGTATGGCCAAGACCACTCTAATATTGGGACACTAAGAAATCTTAATGGCATTGTGCATCTTGGAAGCAGCAAAAGATTCACTGTGAGACAAATTTTTTCTTTTAAGCAGCAATATAAGCAATTCTATTTCTATAACAGCATTTTCTCCCTGCACTACAAACCACCTGCATCCCCACCCCAATAAATCCAGAGGACTATCACTTAGACTACTGTTTATTAGTGTCTAGAATCAGTCAGTAACAGCATTCTTCTGCTCATAAACTTCACTAAATGACTCTTTTTAGACAGAAAATATCTTAAATTTAGTCCAGGATGCATGACTGGAAAAGGCTGAGTAAATTAAAATCCGTGAGAAGCAGCAATGCTTTATTTTTAATGGAGAGAAGATTGTTCTGGAGATGCTTTTCTTCATGCCTTAATTTTGAGCTCTGCAATACTTATTGGATATGACAGTGAAGAATAATCATACCTTTTGCCTTCCCTGTGTTTTTAAATGAAAGGATGAAGGTGGTGTGTAAGCACCATGGCCATTATAGCAGCTCCTCTAGGAGAGCTAACAGTGTGTGGGCTGTTGCTCAAATCACTAATTTAATTTACATGTTACATGGAATGGCCAGGAATGGCTTCACCCACCAGCACCAGCTGTGAGGACTTTGGGGTGGGCTGGTTGTTTCCTGCTGTAAACCCTTATATAAATAAATAATAAACGTATAATAAATAAACTGCTCTGAAGCCTGAAATTGACTTCATCAATGTACACTTTGAATAATGAATTAAAATTTGTTAACTAGTCTGTTAATATTATTATTTACTTGTGTAGCTACATTAAAATCAGCAGTAGTGGCTTGAGCCTTTGTAATGCATTGAATGGTACATGGACTGCGTATTCTGGGTTTGTTTAGTCCTATAAAAAGTCATTTTCTGGTTATCTATGTGTCCACATAGTGGGGGGAAAAAAAGCCTAGAGACTAATAATTACCATCTCAAATATTCGTAGCAGGCAAACATCCCAGGCTGACTGGAATTGATAAATGCATTCTTGGGTTCCCATTTACCTCCCAAGGACTTCCTTGGGACTGTTCCTCCCTTGCCCTGTTTTCATCTCCCTCTGCATCCTATCCCTGGGTGGCTGCTGTACCTAGGGAACAAATTGCTTGGCTGATGTAAAGCACATTTGTTTACTTTATTCTCACCTGTTGTCTTTGCCTTTATTTCCTTTGGTGTTGTTCTTAATCTAGAATAAATCTTCAAGGTTGGCATTTGTAGTTGCTCTTTGTATGCTGATTAAAATGTTGTAACCTGTCATAATTAATACTCAGCGTGTTGCATTAATGATAGTCCAGCTCACTAATCTGCTCAAATCCTGTGTTGGTGGGAAAACATACTGGAAGTGAAATAAATGTTACGTATGTAAAAGTTTCATGCATTTTAATGAAAATAAATAGTAGTGATACTGCTTAATTAGAAGCTGTATTGGGAGAATTCAGTTGCTGAAAGGAAATATTTCAGTGTTGAGGGAATCCAAACAAATCAATGACATATTACTCCTTAAATGCTTTCCAGGATTTTTTAATGAGGATTTTGTCTCCCACAGTCACTGCTAATATAAAGAAATTTGGAGCCACTTCTTCCCTCCTGTCATGCTGTGTGTCTGAAATGTGCCAGCTGAGGTGTGGCTCATCATATAATAAATGTGGGCATTTGATTTTCACTCTGATGGTTTTGCAGCTCGCTCTGTTTGCCAAGTCCCTCATGTCTGTATGTTTGTGTAACTCGTGCACTTTCACAACTACAAATGAGGCTACACGTTGACCAAGTCAGGCTGAAACAAGTCCAAGAGGAGAAGCAGAGCCTGAATCAGCAAGTTGCCAAGTCTGTCAGCTGAGTTTATGGCTCTGCAGAAAATGGGGAGATCGATACAGGGATTCCAACAGAGGTTGTTGGAATGTGTTGGAGCGTTTGGAGCAGGTTAAACCAGTGCTTGAGTTTTACACAGTTGGGGTTTTGCATGGGCACGTTTTCTTCTGAGAGAACATAACTCATTGTGTGACTAACAGTGCACTGCTATTTACCTGAGTATGTTATGAAAAGACAACCTCGTGTTCTCAGTCACACTTGTTGCTGGAAAGCTTCCAAATGCAACATTGCTGTACCTGGAATAATCCAGAGGGAACTTGGGAAACTTAGTGGTTGGGGGTTTTGGTTTTTTGTTTGTTTTTTGTTTTGGTGGGGGTTGTTCCGTTTTCTGGGGGTTTTTTGTTTTTTTTTCTTTTAAAAGAAGTTGAAGTCTGATACAGTTTTATTCTTTAAAGGGAGATTATTGAGCAGTTATTTCAACTGTGGGAGGCACTCGACCTTTTCACATTTGGAGAAGGGGAAAGGCTTTTTTTTGTTGTAGGCAGTAGGAGATGCTCTGCATTTTATGACTACTCCTTCAATAAATTGCATTCTGGTACATTTTACACATGAGTAGTGTAATACAATTTTTGGTACAGCATCAATCTGTGCAAGCACTGTGTGCCTAAATTCTCAGCAGCTGTGCATGGATGCTTAGAGGTTTTTATACCTCTCGACATAAATGAGCTACAAAATGTATGACACCTGCTTGTGTTGCATTAAGCAGAAGTAATTGTGTCCCCTCCTCCAAAAAATCCTGGTTTGTCAGATGAGTGCACAAGTAGGGAGTGCTGTGTATGGGTTCCTTTCTCAATAGAATGGTCAGTAAGGATAAAATAATGCTGAGTTTACACAGGTTTAATTTTTTTTGCCACTGTGTGCTGATTTTGGTTGGAGTAGAGTTAATTTGCTTCATAGCAGCGAGTACAGGTCTGTGTTTTCAATTTCTGCTGGAAACAGTGTTGATAATTTGGGCATATTTTAGTTAGAATCACATCATTTAGGCTGGAAGAGACTTTTAGTCCTCCAGTTCCCTTGCACTGACAAGTCCACCACTAAACCATGTCCTGGAGTGCCACATCTCTTTGTCTTTTCATAGAATCATAGAATGGATTGGGTTGGAAAAGACCTCCGAGATCATCAAGTCCAACCCTTGGGCCAACTCCACTCCCTTTACCACATCATGGCACTCAGTGCCACGGCCAAGCTCACTTGAAAAACCTCCAGGGATGGGGAATCCACCCCCTCTCTGGGCAGCCCATTCCAATGCCTGAGCACTCTCTCTGCAAAGAATTTTTTTCTGATCTCCAACTTCAATTTCCCCTGGCAGAGCTTGAGCCCGTGCCCCCTTGTCCTATTGCTGAGTGCCTGGGAGAAGAGACCAACCCCCACCTGGCTACAACTTCCCTTCAGGTAGTTCTAGACAGTGCTGAGGTCACCTCTCAGCCTCCTCTTCTCCAGCACAAACACCCCCAGCTCCCTCAGCCTCTCCCCACAGCACTTGTGCTCCACTCCCTTCTCCAGCCTCGTTGCTCTTCTCTGGCCCCGCTCCAGCCCCTCAATCTCTTGCCTCAACTCAGGGGCCCAGAACTCAACACAACACTCAAGGTGTGGCCTCCCCAAGGCAGAGTCCAGGGGAAGGCTCACTGCCCTGGGCCTGCTGGCCACGCTACTTTGGATCCAGGCCAGGATCCCATTGGCCTTCTTGGCCACCTGGGCACACTCTTGGCTCCTGTTGAGCTTCCTGTCCCTCAGTCCCCCCAGGTCCCTTTCTGCCTGGCTGCTCTCCAGCCACTCTGTGCCCAGCCTGGAGCGCTGCAGGGGGTTGGTGTGGCCAAAGGGCAGGACCTGCACTTGGCCTTGTTGAACTTCATCCCATTGGAATCAGCCCATCTCTCCAGTCTCTCCAGATCCCTCTGCAGAGCCCTCCTGCCTTCCAGCAGGTCGACACTCCCTCCGAACTTGTTGTCATCAGCAAATTTGCTGATGATGGACTCAATCCCCTCATCTAAATCATCAATAAAGATGTTAAACAGGACTGGACCCAACACTGACCCCTGGGGAACACCACTGGTGACCGGATACCCCCAGGAATGAGAACTCCACACTTCCCTGTTTTATATGCTTTTTTCACTTCCAATGTCTGTGCTGGTTCTGGGTGAGGATGTGTAACAAGAGGCTGTGGGTTCTGTCTCATAGAGCGTTTTTTAGGCAATTCAAGTTAAGCTGAATATTGAATTTCCAGTAGAAAAGCTGAAGGCTGCTCTTCATCTCTCCAACAATCAACCTCCTGCAGCTTGTTTGACTTGTGTCAAACATCCTTGTATACTCCAAAACAAAGGATTATTTCCAAGATTTTTTTCCTTGAGAAGCAGCACATGCAATGGAAGGCAGAGGTGCTGATGGGAAACCTTAACTGCACATGGTCAAGTGTAGCTCTTGGTTAGTGCCTCTCTTTGAAAGCTGAGCTACTGAACTGGAAACTGGAGTGCTGAGTCCTGCTCCTATTTCTCCCATCTCCACACTTGCTTATTTAAGGTATAACTTAATGTCTAACTCTAGAATTGTTTTTAGACCAAGCAGTGGCAGCTGGAGAGGAGTCAGCTTTGGTCAAATGTGTAATTGCCTGTATTAAAAGGCCAGGGCTGGCTTAATTCCCCCTAAATTTACTTGCCAAAGTCAAGAGACAAGTGGTTCTTAAGTAGACTTCTTTTCTTCTCCTGTAACCAGTGCTGTGGGAATAACCTTCTAACTTACAGCTCCTCGAGCTTTCTCTGTCTTCTCATTAGTCATTGGAAGGGTAAATGTGGCAAATAATTTCCCAGGTGGGTGTTATAAAATAAGAGGAATCATTCTCTGTGGTGTCTTTGCCTTTGTCTGAAGATGCTTAAATTACTACAGGGTTCAAGTAAAGTAAGGAGGTTTTTGTTTCCAGTCTCCCCAGTCCAGTGAGAGTTGCTTCTGGAGGACTTAGTTAAGGATGTTATCCAAGTTTAGGTTCTTGGAGTTAGCTTGTGTAAAACCTGCCTCTTGTTTAAAAGTGGGTTAAAACTTTAATGAATATAACGTAAAGGATAACTTCTCTCTTGGTTTGGATGAGATCAAAGGCATCCCAAAATTGCATTAGTGTTTGTGGAACAAATGAAGTGCTGTTTGTCTCTTTGGAAGCAATAATGCAGCTGAAAACCAGTTTTTGAGCCTCTTTTCTACTCAGGGTATTGAATCCCCCATGAATACTGCTGTGCTGCACATACTGGATTTTTGTAGAATGAAGTAGAAACAGAAAATTGATGTTCAAACATTTTTTTTTTTAACAAAACCCAAGATGTCTGGCAACCTAGAAAAATGTAGTCAGGTAAATGGCAAAAGGACTGGAACAATTTTCTTGAACTTGGTACAAGCTTTTATGACATCTGTTTGTTAAATAATAAAAAAATCATCCTTCATTAAAAATCAAGTCTGCACCTAAACATATTTGTGTACTTTTTAAGAAGTTGGGTTGCTTCCTGACCTTTTAGCCAGTGATTGCAAGAAATGAAACACAGATATCTGGACTGCTCATCTTGGATGGTGTAGGAACTTCTAAAAAGATTGGTGTGCTAATCAGAGGCTGTTGGGAAAATCTCAAGGCAAAGGACTAATTTCCACCAGTTTTCTGTGTGGGATCTTCAAATAAAGGAATGAATATTAATGGAACTGTAATGCCAGTAGCCTTTGCAAATGGGTGTTAAGGTGTTTTCCAAGGTGGATCTGCCTTCCTTTGTTAGGGAATCTTTTTGCTTCCTGCAGGCAGAGCAGGACTTTGACTCTGGAATTGGCTGGTGTTCAATCACAGAATGGTTGGCATTGGAGGGGACCTTAAAGACCATCTCATTCCCACCCCCTGCCATGGGCAGGAACACCTTCCACTAGCCCAGGTTGCTCAGAGCCCCATCCAGCCTGGCCTTGGACACTCATTGAGGTGCTGGAGCGGGGCCAGAGAAGAGCAACGAGGCTGGAGAAGGGACTGGAGCACAAGTGCTGTGGGGAGAGGCTGAGGGAGCTGGGGGTGTTTGTGCTGGAGAAGAGGAGGCTCAGAGGTGACCTCAGCACTGTCTAGANGAATTTCCTCTCTTTGAAGCCATTCCCCTTGTTCTGTCACTACATTTCCTTGTTAATAGTCTTTCTCCATCTTTCCTCTGGGCTCCTATCAGCTCTCCAAGATGGATTTCTCCCTTCCTCCAGATGCTCCCTCTGGGGAAGGTACTGTGGCAAAACACACACTATGTATAGTCCTGCCCCCC
>VWZD01005151.1:642047-659038 GCA_013396695.1 Sakesphorus luctuosus
CCAAAAAAAAGCTTCCAAAGCAGAATACAGTTTCTATAGTTTAATATAGGTATTGAAATAATACCTTGTGTGTTTGTAGCTGGGAGAAAGTGTGGTGGTTTGGTTTGGGTTGGGTTTTTTGTTTGGGTTTTTTTTGTTTGTTTGTTTTATCTCCTCATTCAAGGAAGAAATGTGAAATCTCAGTAAAACTTCTGATCGGATTTTGTTTTGGTGAACTCTGGGAAATACATAATCAGCCTTTCTTAGGCTTTCCCAAGTGAGACACCTGAGTGGCAGAATAAATCCTCTTCTGCCTTGAAGACAATCCTGGAGATGTGAGTCAGACAAGCCCCTTCTAGATGGGGCTGGTTTGTGAGTAATGTGATGCTGTGAAATGTAGAGATGAGCCCACAGTTGTTGCTCATGTTTTTGTGGTGATAGCCTGGCTAGGGGTCAGTTATGAAGAGGTGCTTGGCAAATGTTTTGTTCAATTTGGCACGCTGTAACTTAGATGTCTCCCCTTCAAGGTGAGCTTCTACCCCATTTTGTGTATCATTTTCCTAATTATTGTTATAAGCAAGAGTTACCTGCCCCTTCAAACACACTAGCAAGGATGCTGCTGCTTTCTCCCTTCATGTCACATGAAAGGGAAGAGAGACAGAAATGCAAAGATTTCTAGTCTTAACTGTATTAATAAGAAATTATTAGCAATAAGTGCTTCCAGACAATCAGATCCTTCTGTTCCCAACACTGCCTGTTGACTACGGACAGCACACAGGTTGGAAGGACTTCTGACCTCTGATATGAAGCCAACACTTAAGCTGGGGAGAACTTAGCAGCTAAATAAGTGCTTCCAGAAAATCAGAGCCTTATGAACCCAGCGCTGCCTGCTGAACTGCTGGACAGCACACAGGCTGGAAGGATTTCTAACCTCTGCTTTTGAAGCCACGCTTAATAGCTAGAAAAGAACTTTCCCCCACAACAGCTCCTGAAATAACATTTATTAATACAAGTATGTGACAGTTATTGAGGGGTTTGCGTTGCCGGTGATAACGTTTAGCTCCAAGATTGTATTTAATTGATAATGAAAGATCTCAAAAAGAAACCAGCACAAAACACATTTGACAGAGACAGACACACCAAACTCAATTTACAATACAGCAGTGTGTCCCATTTTCATGACAGACGGAAACTAGCAACAAAGAACTACTAACTAGAAACACAGCCACCTAAAACACTTATCCAGACACTCTCTCAATAACATAGGACAATAAAATAGCTTGCACACCACTCTGTCTGTAACACAAAACAAAAGGGAAGAGCAGACCTGCTTCTTATCAACACACATGTTGAAAAAGCAACTGCGCATTGCAAAGGAAAGCAATAACTAATATGAAGTAGCAAAATGTAGGGCAAGTTACTGTTATTAGTATTAAGGTAGCAAAACACAGTTATTAAAGGAGGTGCTTATAGAGTAAGAATCAAAGTAGCTGTTAGCATAAGATGTAAGATAGAATGTATAAAGGAATAAGCTTTGTAAGAAAGTATAGAAGATAGAAAGCACATGGTCTCCTTACCCCTACATTGTTCCATGAGGTAGGAGGAGGCAGTGCAAAGCTGCCAGTAGCTACCCCAACAGAGACAATGGCATTCCTCCCTCTCTCCTGCAGTTAAAACTGCATCTCTTTTTATACCTTTTTTTTCTTCAGGTGGTTGTGTGACTAAATTCAATCTTCTGGGGGGATGATACAGATGCCTGAGGGTGGTGGCTCCTTGAGTGGTTATAGAAGCTATCGTAAAGGGGGGTCATGTCATTTTTTAACACTCCATCCTTTGTTAATCTCATCAGTTTGAAAGCTTTTGTCCTTGACTGGGAGCACCCCTCCAGGGGGCTGAGGCGTTTCCCTCAACCCATCCAGGCTTATCAGGGCCATCACCCCACACTTCCCAAGGCTGTGGGATTACATATTCGTAATGACAAAGCAGAAGCAAGTCTTGGATGCAGATGCTCTCCTATATCTTAAAGGGACTGTTTGCTGTGCCTGCCACACAAAATTAAGACTAGTCTTCCATGATGCTCTGAGAACCAGGGACAGCAGGAAGGAAATCTGCACTATAAAACTCTAAGTAGCTGCAGAATGGGAGAAATGCACAGCATGTGTTCTGTGTGGCACGAGGTAACAAATTCAGTCCTCTTTAGGACCAAACAAGGGGGCATGAACCACAGAAATGCAGTGACTGCATTTTGTTGTGGATTTTTTCCCCCTTCCCAGCACTAGAATGTATTAAAATAATCCAGGAATTCAGCCTGAGTTACAAAAATACTTAGTTTCTTCTAAGTTGTGCTTGGAAATGGAATTCTTCAGCTGCAATTGCAGTGAGTGGTGGAAATGAGCTATTCCTGGTTTGAAATAGTTCTGAGTGATGCAGGAGAGACCTCACAGGAGAGTTTGGATTGCAGTGGAAGACAACACATCCATCTCTGGATGTTGCCACCCATCTGTGTTTATGTGAATCCTACTGGGGAGGAACTAAATATTCCAGGGCCCTGACTTCCCCCTGTGCGAATCCAACAGCTCAGCCTCTCTTTGTGCCTTGTGTGCCCTGCTGGCTGACATGAGTGCTTAGATGGCAAATTGGAACCTTCCTGAACTACCAGAATCTTCCAGAGTGAAATCAAACTGCAGTCCCAGGAGTACTTTGTATTGTCTTTCCTCTGCAGAGGTTGGAGGTGTAGCCTTGATTCCTTTATCTGCCACAGTGCTGAGCTGCTTTGTTGTGGGTCAAGATCAATGAGTGTCTCTTTGCTGACAAGAGAGATGGCAGGACAGTTCAGGAGGGGTTTGGTTACTCCCCACTTCTGGATTGGGGTGTACAGTAAAATTCTGGTCTAACCCTCTATGAAGATAAGAACAATTGTAATCTCTTTTGGATTTAGGTGGGAAAAAAAAGGAAAGACAAATCACTGTTATACCTCTAAGCCACAGGAAAGGCAACGAGGACAAGGCAGGAGTTTTTGCATTAGTCTTTTTGAGCATGATGTGAATAAAGCAAGAAGGAGCTGCTTTCAGGATGCTGTGCCCATCACTGTTCCCACCCCTGCTGACTTGCAGTGTAAAATCACATTTCCCATACTTTGAGTGATGTCTTGAGGATCTGCTGAAGTGCTTGACTTTGAAACAGGCTGTTTCATGGGTGGTGTTCTGGTCTGGTTCTGTCAACACCCAGAATGTGACACCTATTTTTGCAGCTGGGACTTTTTCCCCCCCTCTTAGTGGGCCAGTGTCACTGTGACTTACACTTCTGCCTGACTAAGGGATTTGGATTTTAAAATAATCTCATTGGAGGAGTCCCAGTTAGCCAAATGCACTTCATTGACACTGATTATCTGAGACAAGGTCTGTGGTGATAAATTTGGGTGACTGGAGCCCATGAGAGAATGCAGCATGCAGGCTCCCAGTGCTCTCTGCTCATTTTGCACATCAGAAAGCAAATTTTAGGAGAAGTAAAAAGAGTGATGAGACCTGCTAGGAATTTTTTAATAAAGTTTTTGGCAAAACACAAGGTTCTGTCAAGAAACACTAGTGTTTGCAGCACATTATTTTGATGTAGCTGACAGCATTTTCACTTCCAGAACTAGATTACTAAACATGGAGTGTGTTCAATTTACTGAAAAATACTCTTGTTTTCTGATGAATTTGAAGTGTGTGCATGCACATACATGCACCAGTGTGAAAGCTGCATTTCCCAGCTAGCTTATGAATGCTGTGCTTGTCTGTTTCATTGTTTGGAATTCTTCTTAGTGACACCAGTATTCTCCCTCTTTTATAAAGAGATCTGTGGCCCTGAGAAGGGCACATGAAGAAATACAGGTTTAAGCTTCAAGAATATTGGTCAAAATGTTCCTTCTAATGAAATTTCTGACTTCAATGGCAAGCTGATTCTTGCAATCTGGCTTGGAGTCATCTAATGACACTGTTTGTTGCTGAGAAAGATGACTTAAAATAAGAGATGGGAGGTAAACATTGGTTGAAAAGTAACATTTGTGATCCTGCTGTATTTTTTTGTACAGTTTCTGAATTCAGTGGCAGCCAAAGGTTTTAAAGTGGATTTCAGTCATAGAGAGACCTTTTATTTTGAAACACTGACCAAGTAGGATCCCAGGAACTTCAAATCAGAGATTTCTGCTTGGAAGGAAAATATTTACCTGGGGTTTGAATAAGTGTGGCTACCACAGTCCTTGGCTTTGGCTCTGGAGTGTTCTGGCCCCTCTGGAACACTCTGTTCCCACCTTTATTCACCCTGAGTAGAGAGAAGGTGTCTCAATCTGACCAAGCCTTGCTGCTGCAAATCTTGCATGATAATTACAGAATTAAACTCTCTCTAGCATGCACATACTCAAGGGTATTCTGCCTTTGGGGTGAATAATTGCTCACTTGAAATGCTATATATGCATTTGTGGTGAGTGTGTACATATGGGGGTGGGAAGGAAAAATGGGCAGGCAGAAGATGTAATTATTCAATAGAAGCCTTAGCCTTGCATTATAAATATGGATCATGACTTAAGGAGCCTGAGGACATAATATATTCATCCTCTGCTTGAATATCTACTCTTAATCATAGATTTGCCTGCAAGTCCTTACGAAAGATGTGCACTGACATTTAAAGTCCTTCTGACGTGTACATTGTCTGTGCACAGTGGGCTCTTGCAGCAAAAGGGCTGGGGACAAGGGGATGCTCAATTGAAACAAGGCCAGGCAGTGTTTTCCAAGCAGGAAAACTTTCCATGTGCTGCTAAATGCCCATAGGTAAGGCAAGCACATGTTTAGCATAAATGTCAAATCATTCAGTTGAAAGGATGTAATTTCTTGAGGCACCAATGTGGGCACTGGGGAGTGGGCTGGCAGCAACTGTGGGTTGTGTTCCCAGCTCTGGCTTTGGGGGCACTGTTTAATCTCTCTCCATCCTTCTGGTTGTAGCTGCTCAGCCTCGTGAGCCCTTCCAAAGAGCAAATATGTGGTTGTGTAAGGGCAGAAGGGAGTCACGAGGCAGCTCTGCCCAGTTTGCTGGTTTTGATTTGGCACAGAAATGCAAGAAATTCCACAGCCATGCACCTTGTCCTACACACAGGGCTGTTGGATTCTTAGCCCCCTTAGCCATGGCAGTGAAAGAGGTGTATAAAGAGGAGTTCTTCCCAACAGCCTCCTGTGCCCACTGCTGGAGAGGCAGAACCACCACAACTTATGATTTTCCAGCATCTACCGCAGCAAGGACTTGATTGTGTTATTGGCCTTAAGGCTGCCCTATAATTAAAGCTGAACCCTGAGTAAAATTAATCAACTGTTTTGCAGACTGTGCATTTTTGAGTATTTTGTGACAGTCAAACTACAGGAGTCTTATTGTGGTAGAAAAAGGTATTTTCTTCCACTTGTGGTTTTGGATTTAATGGTAAAGAGAGATTTCTGCAATGCAG
This sequence comes from Sakesphorus luctuosus, assembly GCA_013396695.1. Lineage (NCBI taxonomy): Eukaryota > Metazoa > Chordata > Aves > Passeriformes > Thamnophilidae > Sakesphorus > Sakesphorus luctuosus. The sequence goes on from VWZD01005151.1 coordinate 647,500, forward strand.
TGCCTGTAAAATACCAGATAGAGCTTGCCATGATATCTTACAGACACCAGGCTACACCCTGTAGGCAATAAAGTAATGTCTTGTATACAGTTACACAGCTCACCTCAACGCTTGAGTCATTTTACTTTTACTTTGCATTTTTATTTAGCCCAACTTGTGGCATAGCATTGAAATGATGAACCTGAATGAGTGGCTATTTGAGGAATCAGGTGAGTGCTTGGCTTTCTGTTGTGAGTTCTTGGCTCTTGACTGAGATAAGGCTTGGCACCCCCTGGCAAGAGTTATGCAATAACTAAATTCTCCCACATTACAAAGAAAGAAGAGATTTTGAGGGGTGTGCTGTGGTTGCTCAGCTCATGAGGAAATGTTTTCTCTGTGTAGAAGGGCTGAGTGCAAGTGCTGATGTGTAAGGGACATGATCAACTTATGGAGCAATAAATGAAACAGACAGTTTTACATCAAGAAACTTTTCTCTGGAAATCATGGATTTCCTTGACTAATAAATCATCTCTACCTTTCCCTGTGCTGGGAGAGAAGCATTACAATGACAGGAGTGTGCCATTGTACAAGTGTTGCCTTCCCAGTCTGTGTTATCTGTCATATATTTCAGCAGCAAATGATGCATGATAAGTGTCTCCTCTTGTTTAGGTTACTCAGAATTTGTTCAGAGTAAACTAGGGACTGTTCCCTGGGGAAGCTCTTAAAATCTATAGCATAACTGCTCACTAATGTTGCTGAAGCCAAAGACTGAAATCATGGAGGAACAATTAAGAATTTCCTTGAGGGAACAGGCATACTACAAAGGGATAAAATTTGATGAGACAACTGACCTTTGTTTGTTCCCAAGAAAAGTCTGAGCTTTTATTTTTATTTTTTTCCCTATTGCTTGTGGTGTCAGGCAACACAACTATAAAACTCTGTGTGTGATGCATTTAGTAAATGATTGCTTCATAACTTCAGTTCTTGCAGCATCTGTAAGTTGTTCTGCCAGCCAACAGAACCCAGGGCAGCAACAGGCCAGGGCACTTTTGGTTTTATTTCAGTGTTCCCTTGGACATGCTGTGCCCAGTCCTGTAAGCTGGGAGAACTGGCACAGCTCCTGCAGGAACATGAGTGCAGTTTTCCTCTGCTACAAAAAGAAATTGTAGTTCCAGCAGGAGGGATTTCAGAGGCTTTGGGTGTTCGAATTTTCTTCAAAACATCACTTGTATTTCCTACTTGAATGTATTTAAAGAGGACGCATTAAACCACTTGAGCTAAAAGGGAAAAGAAAGCCAATGCTAGGGAAACCAATGGTATAAATTTTGGTTTTCTTGAGGGTTTTAGCACTGAAAAATTTCTCTTCCTGCCCTGTAAACCACATACTGAAGCTGTAACTGTACTGCAGATAACTTCCCTCCCACTATGGACAAAGTTCTGCTTTCTTAGCACAGCTTTTCTGGAGCTTGTAAGTCTTTGTATCATGTAAATTGATAGTCAAGAACTAGTTTGGGGGAAGTTCCTCCATCAGCTTATCTTTCCAGAGCACCTGTAGATCAGAGGTAAGAAAGCTGTCTTTAGGTAAAATACAGAGCCAAGAGAAAAATGTCACTTTTTTTTGTCTGTGGCACAACTTCTATACATAATCTGTGTACTAATATATGTTTTTGGTAAATGAGGAGTGAGGAGGACAATGATTCCTGGTTCTTGGGGCAGTGATGGGATATCTGAGCTGTCATCTGTTATTCCCCTGGCTATGCTTTGGTAACTGTATCTGGGATAGTTTATGGAACAGGAAAGGGTGTCCCTTTTGTGCCCTTTGGGATCTACAGGCAACAAGTGCTTCAGAACAGGAAAATGGTGTTGTTGGATGTTCCTTGAGGTTTGGGCACATGCCAGCTGAACCACTAGTAATCACAGAATCCCAGACTATTCTGAGTTGGAAGGGACCCACAAGGATCATTGAGTCCAACTCTTTAAGTCAATGGCCCACACAGGGGATTGAACCCATGACCTTGGCATTATTACAACCAAGGTTTAACCATCCTGAGCTAATCTCAGGGTTACTAAGCCCTCTTTCTCCAGACAAGCTGGCAGCTGGGAGTGTGTTTGGCATTACAGGTATGCCCTTAATTGAGGGATAGGGAGCTCCTGGATAGAGCTGTATTAACCATCCCTGCGGTGACTGACACCTTGGCTCAGAGGAAGATAAAAGATCCTGCCCTCCAGAGTGACAGAAAGGCATAATGAGCATTTTGGAGGGTTTCCCTTTGAGCCTGTGGAGCTGATGAAGTGAGTCTGACTGGACAGTGTGCACTGGGACAGGTCACACAATGTGTGGCGTTGCCAAAGCAGATTTACACGTCTGGTCACGCTGGGTTTTTTTCCTGTTGTGGCCAGATGTTAGTCTGGGAGGAAGTAAATCAGCATTTGTGCTGAAAGAGGTCATCTGCTGCTGGCTTGTGAAACTGCGAGTTTGTCAGAGAGGTTATCCAAAATAGCATCAATGGTCTGGGAGGAAATGAAGCTTGCTTTTATGCTGTGCTGTGTTATGTTAATCCCAGTAATATTTCTTTGTGCTCCTGCTGCAAGTGCTGCTTTCCGTTAGTAACCAGGCTGCTTTCCTCACAGGTCTGTGTTGTTTGTGTAGCACCATGGGGATGGCTTGGAAAAGCGCAGTTCTGAGGCTCCAGTGTCATGGGGAATTTTCCATAGATTATTTTTATGGAGTTTGCTTCAAGCTCTTAATCGCTGTTTCTCTACCAGTGCTACAGAACCTTGTCAGAAGACCATAAAAGAAAACTGCACTTAGAGTTACAGAATCATGAAATGGTTTGGGTTGGAAGGGAACTTAAAGATCCTCTCATTTCAACTCCATGCCTTGGGCAGGGACACGTTCCACCAGCCCAGGTTGCTCAGAGCCCCATCCAGCCTGGCCTTGGACACTTCCAGGGATGGGGCAGCCACAGCTTCTCTGGGCAACCTGTGCCAGGGCCTGCCCACCCTCACAGGAAAGAATTCCTTCCCAATATCCAATCTAAACCTCCTCTCTGTCAGTTTGAAGCCATTCCCCTTGTCCTGTCCTGCAGTTTCTGATGAGGAAACACTTAAGTATTTTTGGCTGAACTGTCAAACCTTGATATTTTGGGAAGTTATGGAAGTAGACCCATCCAATTGGCTCTCACCTGGTGTTCCTTTACAGGGACACAGTCAACTTTTAGTTAAGGTTGTTCTCTATTCATTGAATAAATGAGTAGAAAGTATATGGAGATGGACTCCTGAATTTTGCTGCATAAGTGCCAGCAGGTGTCTTCCTTTATATCTGTATTCCCTTTGCCCCCCTTTCTTGTCAGATGCCACAAAAGCACAAGCTCAAAGTGACAGGTATTTTGTAGGACCATAAACAGTTTTTCTAATCTGACTTGCCCTGAGCTCAAATACCAAATCAAATCACTCTCAGGATGTGTAGAGTCAGAGAGTTCAGGTTTGGGTCTAACTTTGAAATTCAGCTCCTCTATTAATGAAACAATTCTAATTCTTTCAAGGCTTCAGCTTAACTTTTGGTCTTGACTGTTGCTCAGAGGAGGAATTTTCAGGTAGTCAAAGGTTTTGGGGAATTTCTGCCAAGGTCATCTGTGACATGGACAGTAAACAGCTTTTTTTGGCATGTGGGCAACTTGTGCAGAAATAGGGAGAGATACTCATGGTCTCTCATTATCTTCCTGTGATGTGCTGTAGTTGGCAACCCCTGATCTTTTGTACTTGAGTTTTTCTAAGTGTTACCTGGGATTTTGTAATGCAGTGAAGTGGTGGAATGGGTATTATATGAGCATTATTGGAAGGGGCTCATGAGGGTCATTGAAGTCCAGCTCCTGATGATATTCCCTTTTTGTTTGTGGACATTATATATATGCATTATAATAGTGTGGTTTCTTGAGAATATGATTTATAAAACTGTACTGTATATCTGTTTCCTTCCCTGACATACTGATTTTAGTTGACTATAAGAGAGCTGAACATTTCAAAGGTAGTTGTTGCTTTCCCTTTCCACTTACATTGCAACCTGCTCCTTCCTATCCTTTCTTTTCCCTGCTTCTGTATTTAACTTCCAGATCTCTTTTGGCTCATGCTGCTGAAACTCCTGTAGGAATTTGGCCACTTAGGTCCCAGTTAGACTTATATTTAGAAAATTCTTCTGATGCCTCCAGTGCCCCCTTGAATACTCCTTTGCTCACAGTGGTGCTTATTTAAAGAGTAGCAAATTAATGAGCACTAAGGTTTGACATCCGTACTGCAATTAAAATAATTGCTTAATTAAGAGAATAATTTAATGCTTGCTAACAACAATTGTAACCATGCAGTGCAAAGCAAAATTTGTGTGCATCTCACTGGTATAGACCTAGGCCCAAGCTTTGCACCTAAATATATGCAAAATATATATATTTTTTTTCTAAAAACTATAATGAAGTGAACTAAGTGTCAAAAAGTTTGTAAATCATATACCAAATTTTAAGGGACTTGGCCATGGTTGTGTATGGGAACTAAGCAAATTCTTCCAGCCTCTGTTAGTTTTATATTCTCCTTCAAAATGAAAGGAAAAGTAATGATGGGTGATGTGAGTAGTTATCTTCACTGAGGCTTTGGAGCTGGATCCTGCTTGCATGTTCCTTTAGAAGAATTTAGTAATGATACTTTTTTTTTAACAAATCAGAAAACCTTTGATGCTTTGGCCATCGTGCAATGGATTTTTTCCATCATGTACTAAATGGAAACTTCTTAGCTGCACGTTCTCTTTGATATGACTAAACAGAATACTAAGTTGCTCCTCTAAATACATCTGGTATTAGGGCCTCTATTTTCTTTTTTTCTTCTTTTTTCTTTTTTCTTCTTTTTCTTTTTTTTCTTTTTTCTTTTGTTTTTTCTTCTTTTTCTTTTTTCTTTTGTTTTTTCTTCTTTTTCTTTTTTCTTTTGTTTTTTCTTCTTTTTCTTTTTTCTTTTGTTTTTTCTTCTTTTTCTTTTTTCTTTTGTTTTTTCTTCTTTTTCTTTTTTCTTTTGTTTTTTCTTCTTTTTCTTTTTTCTTTTGTTTTTTCTTCTTTTTCTTTTTTCTTTTGTTTTTTCTTCTTTTTCTTTTTTCTTTTGTTTTTTCTTCTTTTTCTTTTTTCTTTTTTCTTTTTCCTCTTTTTCTCTTTCCTTTTTTCTTTCTTCTTCTTTCTTTCTTCTTCTTCTTTCTTCTTTCTTCCTTTTTTCCTTTTTTCTTCTTCCTTTTTTCCTTTTTCCCCCTCCCCTCCTTTCCTCTCCCCTCCTTTCCCCTCCCCCCCCTTCCTTCTAATGAAGGAGGGATGTAATTTTTTCTAACACTCTATAATTTCATTCCAAAATCACAATTCCACTCCAGATAAAGGACTTCACTAGTGATTTTTGACAACATACTTGTTCCAAAGGGGCCTTGTAAATGCAATTATCCTCTGTTAAATGAAAGGATGCGAATGGTGTAGGTAGGTTGGATGTCTGGTAACCTTTGGGATTATTTTTGCTTCTGTTCTGAGTGTCCCCTTGGAGACTAAGGGGGACAGTGATGGAGACATGGTGACAATGCCAGAATTGGTGTTGCTCAGTCAGTAGGTGGGAGCTTTGCCTGGAGGTGGCTCTGAATCTGTGCAACAACAGGAGGTTGTATTTTGGGCAAGGTCTGACTTTTTGGGATTATTTCGGATTGCTTGGATGAACTTTACAGGGGTTTATATGGCTATGGAATTCTTTTATATGGACTTTCAAGGAACCCCTTTGTCAAGTCCATCCTTATCACACACTTGATTAGCTCCACTTAACTATGAAACTACACAAGCAAAGCCAACTCATTTTAAAAGGTGGATAAGGAAAGAGAGGAGGGAGGAAATAAAAGGCAAGGAGAGGAAAGGCATAACCAAAGAACTCCTGAAATGATGCATTTTTGTCCTTGAAGGGAAAACAAGGTTTCAGACCCAAGAGAGAATTTGACTTTGCAGTGCCTGGAGCAGAGTAGGAGTTGGTTTGAGCACCTTCGTACTGAGGTGCTGCAACTCTGCAGTGTCCAGAGAGCCTGTGGAGAGGGATAATGTGGATGTTTATCTGAGGAAATCTTCCTCCTTCCAGCTGGCTTGAGGAAGCATCAAAATACTGAGATATCCCTTTCCCAGGGACAGCCTCATTCCCACTATGGCTCCTGTACTTGTGTCCTTATTTATTGCCTTCTCAGTGATCCCTTGGCTTTCTTTGGAATTGGGATGTCACAGCTCAGCCTCCTTTCTCCTGGATCTAAAAACGCTGAGCAACGTGGCTGTTTTGATATGGATTCCCTTTCTGGTTTGTAACTTGGTCTTCCAGTGTCAAAAATAGTTTCTCCTCACTCACCTCAACTAATAGAATAAATACAAACAGATGAGTCATCCCAGAAGGGCATTGCTGGAGATTTTGGGGATGAATCACTTTAATTGGCTTCTTTGGAAACTGCAATTTTTTGAGGATTAAAAATTAATTGAGCGAGAGGAGGGAACCCTTATGCACATTGTGCCTCTACGGGATTATCTGATATTTGAGGAGTAGAATTAGAAGTCATATAGAGCCAGGTGAAATGAAGTTGTCTTCATGAAAATGCTCTCTAGTGGAGGGTATAAAAAAAATACATCAGAAACTCCCATTTATTTGACAGTCTGAGTAGTGCTCCTTCCATGTGTTTTAATTCATGGGACAGCTTTTTCCCAATAGATTTATACATTTTTATGGACATTGATGTTTGTCAGAAAGTAAATGGCCTAATTTAGTCTAGATAACAATGGGACAGCTTTTGTTTTCTAGGATTAAATGGAGGGATGTCATCTCTCCCAACAAAACTATTAATGAGGTTTCTTTAATACTTTTTCTCATTTGAAATTGTTTTTTCTGCTCCCACACAAAGTTTCTTATTTTAGTCATGTTTTTTTTTGTTTTCCCACCACTCAATTTTATGTTGTTTGGTTGTTTTTGGAAATGAAGGAAAAAAGACATCATCGAGGTGTAGAGATAAAAGAACAGATAAAAGAACAAATCCAGGATTTATTTGCTGTTTTAAGGTGGTGGTGCTTCAAAACTTGATTTTATCAAAGAAAGTCTTCACACAGCACGTTGCTTTGGATTGGTTTTAAATATTATCTATTAGAACAAATTATTTTTGAAGGGTTTTAACAGAAATCTTGGGAAGCATCTGACAATTCCTTACATTTGGGAAACAGATAGCAACTGGTGAATGTCTTTGCCTATTTTTAGGAGCTCCACATCTCTTTTCCACCACCCATTCATCTTGTGAGTAAAATAAAAAGAATTAATTTCAATATAGGTTAAAATATCACATTTGTCACTGTCAGATGAACGTGGTATAAAAAATGAGAGGGAGGGAAATCAAGTGCAGTTTGAAAGCATCTTTTTTATTTCCCTGGTTCTCTCTGGTTGCCCAGGGCTGATTTGATCCTTGATGGAAACTGGAGCAATTTCCCTTGGAAATCTCTTAGAATCATCATGGAATCTTAGTTTGGGACACCCTTATTTAGACCAAGTTGCTCAGAGCTGCCCTTGATATATGAAGTGACTAAACACAGGAACTCTCCAGGAGGAAGGTGCTGCTTAGAGCGGAAAATTTCTAATTACTAATCCTTTTTTGTTATAGGCATAAAGAGCAGAATCTGATATTTTTTTTAAGCAGTGACTTTGATATAAATTATGCATTGTTATTAAACAGTAATCAAATGATTCCAATGCAATCTAATTTTTAAATTAAATCTTTTAAAAGCCTGCTTTGTTAAAGCACTGGGCTTTAATAAAGTGCTACTTTCTGGTGCTCTTTCATCAAGAACTTTATTCACAAAGCTGGATATTTTATAGTGCCAGGGGCATTGCATTATCTCCTCTGATATTGCCAACCAGATAAAATGAAAAGAAAAAATGAAATCCTTACTGTAATTTCTTCACACAGTTTGATGGGAAACTATCTGGCAATTTGTTAAATAGGACCATATTGCTTTGAAAATGCAAATTAATAAAGTAACGTTGGCATTAAAAATAGCAGCCAAGGAATTATCTGATCTATTACACAATTTGCATTGAATTCAATTACTGATGAATCTGGTTTCCTTAGTGGTGGGTTCTGATCCCTGGGGTCCAGCACAACTGATACCCCCTGGTTTGAAGCTGCTGAGTTGTGTGCCCTGAGTTAAATCCTGTGGAGTTCTTCTTGCACTGCTCAACTCTATGAGCAGTCTCTGTGTGTAAATATGAATAGTGGTGGTTTAGAAAAGCTCTGCTGACAGGGGACTGTCCAACCCTGAGATTGGCTCAGTGGGTTAAAACTTGGTTGTAATAATGCCAAGGTCATGGGTTCAATCCCCTGTGTGGGCCATTGACTTAAGAGTTGGACTCGATGATCCTTGTGGGTCCCTTCCAACTCAGAATAGTCTGGGATTCTGTAATTGAGTGGTCCTGTCTGACCTAATGTCATGGAATGGTTTGGATTGGAAGAGACCTTAAAGATCATCTCATTCCAGCCATGGGCAGGGACACCTTCCACTAGCCCAGGTTGCTCAGAGCCCCATCCAGCCTGGCCTTGGACACTTCCAGGGATGGGGCAGCCACAGCTTCTCTGGGCAACCTGTGCCAGGGCCTCCCCACCCTCGCAGGGAAAAATTTCTCCCTAATTCCCAATCTAACCCTGCTCTCTGTCAGTTTGAAGCCATTCCCCCTTGTCCTGTCACTCCAGGCCCTTGGAAATAGTGTCTGTCTTCCACCTCTCTCTGTGCAGCTCAGCCATTCTTGTGGCTTCTCTTGATCTCTTTTAGTCCACTAAGCCATGTGGCAAAAAAAAATTGATCTTCACTTGTGCCATGTGAGCAGCTTCTTAGAATCATAGAATTGATTGGGTTGGAAAAGACCTCCGAGATCATCAAGTCCAACCCTTGGGCCAACTCCAGTCCCTTTACCAGATCATGGCACTCAGTGCCACAGCCAAGCTCACTTTAAAAACCTCCAGGGATGGGGAATCCACCCCCTCTCTGGGCAGCCCATTCCAACGCCTGAGCACTCTCTCTGCAAAGAATTTGTTTCTGCTCTCCAACTTCAATTTCCCCTGGCAGAGCTTGAGCCCGTGCCCCCTTGTCCTATTGCTGAGTGCCTGGGAGAAGAGACCAACCCCCACCTGGCTAGAACTTCCCTTCAGGTAGTTTGAATATAAAGCTGTGAGTAGGGTATAACAGGCAGGAAATTCTGTTCAGGTTGCAGCAGCAGCAGCAGCTTTATTGCTGCAGTAGCTCTGGGGAAGGGAGGATGATGTTGGCTTTTGGCTTTGTTGGTCCCAGAGCTTTTCTTTCTTCTGTAATACGCAGATCTGATCTGTGATCATTTAGTTCTCTTAAAAATCAAGTCCATGGTTGTCACTTTGTATGTGGGGATTGGTATGGAAGAGAAAGGTTTGCAATGAGCTGCTGAATTGTAACTCCATAAATTAAATTCTGCCACTACTTCCTATTTAAAGTGTTGGGCAATGAGGCTGCTGCCTTAGATGCTGTGGTTGCCAATATCCTGATCCTTGCTGGTTCCAGCCTCTCACATCTTCATCTTGTAATCTGCTTCTGGTCACTTGGACCTCTTCCTTGTAAAATATCACAAAATAAAAAGCTGTTGTAGCTGGCAATAGTGCTGAGAGAGTTTTGTCTATGTTCTGCCTTAGGAAGACATGAAAATTCCCCTTACTGATGGTATGTCCTGCATCTCCCTGGGCACAAAGAAGAGCTCTTAATATCCAGTTTAATGAAAAGTTTTGAGCATGTTTCACTTAATATTTTATTTCATCCCCACAAGATCAATAGTTCTTCAGTGGCAATGAGAGTTTCTGTATTTCAGACTTATCCTACGACACTTCTCTCATAATGTCTGTGTTCCTTGTTGAATAAGCTACACTTTCTAGTCAATCCAGGCTATGCATTTCAGAATTATTAAAAATGTTCCTGCATATGGGTCCAGCTCAGCAATGAGGTTTTTCTAGGCTGGGATGGAAGAATTGTTTAAAATGTGAAACCGTTTCATTTGGAAGGATTTTTGAAGATGTTTTCACAAAAAATGTTTTCTTTTTTTTTCTTTTTTTCTTTTTTTTTTTATTATTTTTTGGGGGCAATAAGTTTTGAAGAATGTGGAAATGAAATGTAATCTCTGGTTTCAGACTTTCTTTAATTTAGGGGTGTTTTTTTTGAGGGTATAATTTCACCTGATTTACAAGGAGGGGAATGCCCACCACATTTACCCTGTGAGCAGCAGCATCTCTGAGTTTGATTCACCTCCTGGCAGAGCAGCTTCAGCCAGTTTTTCATTTTAACAACTTCCACGTAGTATAACTTGTCTCTCTTCTGATTCCTGAGCTAACTGATGTGTTGAAGATGACAGTAAAATAATGTTTTAAAGCAGGTGATGGCAAAATAAGGCTGCAAATCCCAGAGTGTGTTTGAAGAGGTGAGGGCATCACTCCACTGTTGGAAATGAAAGAACTTAAAGCTGATAATAAATTTAATGATAATTAACATGACCTTCATTGAACAAGGTAATTGTGATGACAATTGGAGTTAATTTAAATCAAGCACAAATTAGTTTAAAGAAGTAGCATTAGGCACTATTTTGGCTGCTGTGTTATCACCAGGAGGGAAACCAACAGCTCCAAGTAGTTAATTTTGGGTAAGGATCCAGTGAACATGAGACCATTCCAAGTATCTCTGGTCTAGAAATGAGGCTGCATCAGATACAGATAACCAGGAATGCAAACCTGGCACAGGAATAGAAATCAAATGGTTCTGAGCCCTGACATGCATTTGATCAAGCTTCTAATTATTTTATTTTTTTATGCTGTGTGTAAAGCAATTTGTTTTAAAGAGGAATATCCTTTTATATTAATATATCTTATTTCCTTTTCCTCTTTGGGTGGTTGGGGGTATTGTTTTTAGGGCTTTGGGATATTTTTTTTTAAATTTTATTTTATTATTTTTTGGCCAGGAGATCTGTGGAGGTGATGGTGGAGTTTGGATTATTTCTGGGGGGGATGGTGGTTGGGGGTGATTTTTGTGGTTGGGGTTGCTTTTTGTGGTGGGGTTTTTAGAGGAAATTGAAAGATAAAATTACGGTGATAACCACTTATAATCTGGATAAGAGCATAATGTGTATTTTGTTGCGAGCAAAGCTGGAGCAGTAACAATCACAGCAAAATTCAGTATTACTTCTCAGTAAACTTAACACATAGTAAAAGTGTGTCTGAGTTTTTGTGAAGTTGTTCCTTTGTCTGCCTTGGGACTTTGCCATACTAAAGGATTTCTGCAGAGAAGCCCTGGCTAACCAGAAGAGCTGATCTTGAATTCAGTGTTCCTCAGCACAGGCTTGGCTTAATGGTTCCCATATCACTGCTGCTGTCTTTGTGACTAATTCTGAAAGATGTTCACATCTTTACTGATGATTTAGATGAGGGGATTGAGTCCATCATCAGCAAATTTGCTGATGACACCAAGTTGGGAGGGAGTGT
>VWZD01005151.1:675955-695538 GCA_013396695.1 Sakesphorus luctuosus
GGGCTACCAGCTTTTCCAGGAGTATATTATGGGAGACAGTGTCAAAGGCCTTGCTGAAGTCCAGATAGACACAGCCACAGCCTTCCCCTCATCCACCAGGTGGGTCACCTGATCATAAAAAGAGATCAGGTTGGTCAGACAGGACCTGGCCCTCCTAAACCCATGCTGGCTGGGTCTAATCCCCTGTCCATCCTGAAGGTGCTGTGTGATTGCACTCAGGATGATCTGCTCCATAACCCTGCCAGGCACAGAGGTCAGGCTGACAGGCCTGTAGTTGCCAGGGTCAGCCTTGCAGCCCTTTTTGTGGATTGGGGTGGCATTCGCCAACTTCCAATCATCTGGGACCTCCCCAGAGAGCCAGGACTGTTGGAAGATGATGGAGAGCGGTTTGGCAAGTTCTACTGCCAGCTCCCTCATCACCCTGAGATGGATCATTCTCAAAGTGTGAATAGGCTGGTTTTGCTTTGATGGGAGGCAAGCCAATATTTTCCTGCCATCCTGGAGGTTACCTGGGAGGCAGAACACAGATCTCACCTTTTCCTTTTGTTATGGTGCTAATGATCTTCATTTAATTTAGTCATGTTTACCATAATCCTTAAACCCTGGTCATGGAACCAGTCCCAGGAATAGTTTTGGTCAGGCAAAGGATTTCAGCTGAACTTGAAATGTTTTGTGACATTATGCCAGTGGTGCAGAAAATCAGTGACAGCAGGACAGTCCTATACTCATCTTGTGTCCATGTATTCTACTGACACGTTTTCAGGATGAAATATTCTTCTTTTGAGAAAAAGTTTAACAGGAAAAAACCTTGGAGCCAGTCCAGGCTAGAATGTTGTCCTAAACCAGCTAAATCCCACCAGTGGGACTTCGAGTGGATCAGTTTTAGTCCTACACTGGGTAAAAGTCACAGCTTTTTGCCTTTTTTTTTAAATCCTATCCATTATTTATATATTAAGTTTTGCATAAATGAGTGCTGTGTTGAACAGCTTTTATACCTCTTTTGTCTCAAGGCTCGGAGGTGTAAAACGCACCTACTCAAAAAGAAAGGCAACACAAAAGACTAAAAGTATCTTGAGTGCTTTTGTTCTCAGTCAGTCTCCAGGCAACTCCTGGCTGAGGGCAAAGCTAAATTAAATTATTGTAGTACCAGACTGCTATATATACACGTGTATATGTGTATATATACACACACAGACACCTAAGGAGATATTTTTACCACATGTACACCTACCATACCTCACATTTGACAGCTTTATTTGAACCCAGGCTATTCACTGGGAATAAGCAGCTAATTAATTTATCTCCTGAATATCAAATATGCAATTAGTCACAGAGCACTCAATATTCCAGTCATTCCCCCTTCTATGTAGTCTCCACACTGGCAACAATGACTCCAAGAAATGACTCCCATTCAGTGCCTGACCTGCCACAGAAAGGCATAAATGGGTTTAGCATACGCTGCTTAATACTGTACTTGTAATTCTTTCTTTCTGCTTGTGTGCAGTCGGCTAATGGGTTCCCCTCAATCACAGCAGGGGGAGGGAACTGAGGGAGTGTTTAGAAGATTAAAGAATATTGTGGTCTCAAAGCCCTGGGCTGAGCATTTCTGTCCAAAGACAGTTCTGAAGAGACACACATGCATTTATTTTTCAGATGTACTGTTGGTAGGACAAGAGGTAATGGACTAAAATTGCAGACAGGGAGATGAAAGCTGTTGGATGAAGAGCTTTGAAAGGGTAATGATGGTTATACATTTCCAAACAGATGAGCAAGGGGAGATTGCACAGCCTCTGCCACTTGTGCTTGGTAAGGAGTGATGTGACCACACCTGGAGAGCAGCTTGGGCACAGCTGAGTGTGACTTGGAGGGGAACAGGAGGACACTTGAGCTCTCAGGCTCCTGTCTTGCATTATGGCTGCATTTCTGTTTCTTCAAAAGCCTCATCAGATTTGGCAGCTGTATTTCCTTCCTCAATAGCAGCTCAGTGATCAAACAGGCTTGGAAGCTGCACTATCAGATGAAGCAGGTTTATTTACTGTAAAGTAAACATCATTACTGTTGCCCTTGAGATATTTTGTAATTAAGTACAATTTCCCATGCTGGCAAACCTAGTGCCATTTATAGAAACACTGACTTCCATTAGTTCATGGTTTAACCTTGGAAAAGATACTAAATCTTGAATAACTTTTGAGATGAGTAAATGTCACTGTAATTGTAGGAAATCCTTGCTAGATGAGGTCCAGTTCTATTCTTTGTGGCTTTTTGGCAAAACATAACAGCACAGCAATTAGAAATTGTTTCTGGGAGAGTGGAGCATTAGAAGACATCATACTGTTTGCACAGCACTGAAGCATTTGGTCATAAATCTTGCAATTTGCAATAGAATCTCAACTAATAAAGCATTAAAATAAGGACAAAGAAGTTTCAGTACTTTTTCAAACCCTTCATCTTTGAGGACATGGTTTTACAGGGGTGATGTGAGGTTTAATGATGAGTGGGAGCCTAACAGTGTTTTTTGGTTTTATTAAGTTGTATTTCATTTCTTAATTTTGTTTAATGTCTGTGGCTTTTGATGGATATTTTTATAAGTTGCTGAAGTAATAGCTCATAAATAAAGCACAATAACCACTTTCTGAGTTGCAAAATGTAGGCCATTGTGTTCTCAGCATCAAGCTGCTAGTTTAAATGTTAGTATGGAAATGAGCTCCTCAGATTAATCACCAAATAAAGCAGAGGATGAAATACTGGATTTTAGCTGAATCAGAGTCTTTGGGATGGGGGGAAAAGAGCTTAACAGTCCATGTGAAATTCCTGAGTTTAGAAAAAGTGCCATGCTGCACATGTGGACATGTTGTGGTGCTCTGGAGCTCCAGGATTTAACACACTTCAAACTGTTGGCAGTGCCGTTAAAGAGCAACGAGGCTGGGGAAGGGAGTGGAGCACAAGTGCTGTGGGGAGAGGCTGAGGGAGCTGGGGGTGTTTAGCCTGGAGAAGAGGAGGCTGAGAGGTGACCTCAGCACTGTCTAGAACTGCCTGAAGGGAAGTTGTAGCCAGGTGGGGGTTGGTCTCTTCTCCCAGGCACTCAGCAATAGGACAAGGGGGCACGGGCTCAAGCTCTGCCAGGGGAAATTTAACTTAGAGATCAGAAAGAAATTCTTTGCAGAGAGAGTGCTCAGGCATTGGAATGGGCTGCCCAGAGAGGGGATGGATTCCCCATCCCTGGAGGTTTTTAAGGTGAGCTTGGCCGTGGCACTGAGTGCCATGATGTGGTAAAGGGAGTGGAGTTGGCCCAAGGGTTGGACTTGATGACCTTGGAGGTCTTTTCCAACCCAATCGATTCTACGATTCTATGATTAGCCTTTTTCTTTCTATGGCTTGGGGTGACCTTGAGAAATGTGCTGTGATGCCTCTGTGCTTCCACCAGCTCCTCTGGGAAGTTATCAATCTGTGCCAGCCTCTGCTCAGCTGAAGGACCACTATCCACCTCCCAGATCCATCCCTTTGGGCATCCCCTTCGTTCCCAGGCTGTGACCCTCCTGTGCCACCTGCCTGCAGTGAGCAGCGCTGGGCTGACAAGGAGAGGGTGGTGCAGGGCTGGGAATGTCCAGCAGGAGCCCTAGGCTCTCCCTGAAACCCCCCTGGGGCCAGCAGAATGCGTTGTGTTCTGCATTCACACATCATGGCCCCACCAGTGAGCCTCGAGGGGAGTTTAACAGCAACTTTTTGCAGCTCTAGTAACTGCTCTGAGAGTCAACTCTAATCTCTTAGGGTGTTAGATGTAAACAAATACCACTCTGCATAAAAATGTACCTCCTATATGTTTTTTCTCTAAAGATTGAAGGAAATGCTTTATAAAAAAGGGTTTAAGGGACACTAATTACTTTTAATTTCAGTGTGCGATGGTCCTTATCCAAGGGAA
The DNA here is from genome assembly GCA_013396695.1 of Sakesphorus luctuosus. NCBI lineage: Eukaryota > Metazoa > Chordata > Aves > Passeriformes > Thamnophilidae > Sakesphorus > Sakesphorus luctuosus. The sequence goes on from VWZD01005151.1 coordinate 679,875, forward strand.
GTATGCTGCATGGGCTATAAACCATTTTTATATCATACAGTATTTACCAGAGCATGCCTGGAGTTAGTTGAGCTGCCTCCCTGATCTCTATTATCCTTCACCATGATTAAACCTGCAGCGTTTAGTTGTGAAGGGCATTCAGGAAAGCTCACTGAGCTCTTCTCTCCCACCTGCCTCTGGCAAGGCTGTTTCTCTCTGCTCTGCCTGGGGGGCTCAGAGGGTGGGCACAGCTGTGCCCACAGTGGGAAGATCAGCTCCAGTGAGGGTGTTGTCCTCAGCATCTGGGAGCTGTCCAGGGCACTTATGGAATCATAGAACGGATTGGGTTGGAAAAGACCTCTGAGATCATCAAGTCCAACTCTTGGGCCAACTCCAGTCCCTTTACCAGATCATGGCACTCAGGGCCACGGCCAAGCTCAGGTTAAAAACCTCCAGGCATGGGGAATCCACCACACTCTCTGGGCAGCCCATTCCAATGCCTGAGCACTCTCTCTGCAAAGAATTCTTTTCTGATCTCCAACTTCAATTTCCCCTGGCAGAGCTTGAGCCCGTGCCCCCTTGTCCTATTGCTGAGTGCCTGGGAGAAAAGACCAACCCCCACCTGGCTAGAAGTTCCCTTTAGGTTGTTATAGATGGTGATGAGGTCACCTCTAAGATGATGTAAAAATCTCTCTAGTCCACAGAAGAAAAGCAGCAGAAAAAGTTATCTTCTCTATAAAGCCACCAGTGATCATTTTCCCCCCACTTCTCTCGCCTTTACTGGTGTGAAACACTGGATGGACAGTGCCCATTGATGTTGACTGTCCACAGATAGCACCAGCAGAGCAGTGCTTGGGGTTATGCTGGCTCTGCTGAGGGCTGGATCTCCCTTAATTCAGGTCAGACCAATAACCCCAGCTCTTTCCAGAAAGCTCGTCTGTTAGCCATGTTTTCACATGTTCATGCTGCCTTTGTACCTGATCTTGCATGTTGAAATTCTGGCGATGCAGCTCTGCAGGAGCAGGGCAGGGAGATGTTCAGTTATGTGAAGAACTGGGAACAGGTTTATTCAAGCTTAAAATCAAATCAGGTCTAGAACCCCAATCTCTGTTGATATTACAGTAGCCACTCACCATTTTGGTTGCTACTGGCAGCTTTTCAACACTCAGCTTTAAATCTTTGGTATTTATTGTTCAGGTCACACTGTGTTCCTGATTTTCTGTTTGGAAATACCTGAAGATGTTGTACTCATTACCAGAAATAACCATGTTCTTAAGCTGTTTGTTGCACACCTTAGGCAGTGTTGAAGTTCATGCTCCTGGAGATGTTGTCACTCTACCTACAGGAAGTTTTGGAAATCAGATTTGGATTTTAGTTGTGAAACTCAGGCAAAACATATGGGAAAGCACAGGTGATGGTTTGTCAGTCCTGTCCATGACAATAGCCTTGGTGTCCTCCCATTCCCAGGAATTTCTGCTTTTGGTGAAGGATCCGATTCTCTCTGTGGAAGGGATGGACCTGCTGCCTGATTAAGACCAATCATTTATAAACCAGGTGAATAATTTTAAAGCTTTTAATGCTAGTTCTGCTCCTGAGCAGGAATCAGTAGACAGAAACACGAATCTAAAAATTGCAATTTTATGTAGGGAAATGGATTGTTGATGGATTGTCTCTTTACAAATAGATGAAGAGTGTAAAGTGATTGTGTCTTTATCTTAAACCTCCTGAGATTCTTAATATCATTGAACTACAACTTCATCCTGGAAACATGATTTTCTTTTTCTTCCAGTCTGATTTAAATGGCTTAAATATCTTTTATCTTCTCTTGCTACAGAACCAACTTGGCATATATGATTACTTTCATGAAAATACATCATCAACACTGGTAATATTGGCAAAAAATATATAGGTCTGAGAAATGTAACCACTTATAGTTATGACTGAGGATATTAATTCTGTTTTGCTTCACAGTGCTTGTGAATAGGTTTATATTCTATCAGTAGAATGGTGTGGAGGTTTTTTAAATCTCCAAAATATGTAGTAAAATTGACCCCTCACTATCCTTTCAGTCAACTTCAATCTTGCTCAAAGCCTCAGCACAGATGATTATGTGAAAATTTGCAGAGACCCAAAATATTTTTCTCACCTTCCAGTTGTTCTTCAGCCTAAGTAGGATTTGAAGCAATGACTGGGAGATGAAAGTCTCTCTGTGCCATTCTGAATCCCCTGAGCCATCTTGCCACTTTCTGCATTTATTTTTCAGAAATTAATTTTTTTTAAAAAAGGAATTGGTTTTGCAAACATCCCTTTGAATTCCATCCTGGTGGCACTTTAGAGCATTATTGCAAATTATTCCATTTATATGCACAGTCAAGCCTACATCATCTTCTGCAAAGCCAGGAGGAGATAAAAAAAACCCCAACAACCAAAAAACAAAAACCCCAAGAAAACCCCAAACCAACAAACACTCAGACAAGAAAGACCAGAAAAACAAAGTCAAAACCAGACCACTATTCAAGGAAAATATTTTTCACTAGGCTGAAAAAAATCCCTCAGCCCTCTTCATCAAGGTGATCTTTTGTAGAAAGTCATTGTAAGGAAAGATTTAAATGACTGCAGTAGAACTCCAAAGATATACCGTATTATGAGCATTAATTAATGCAAGTATTAATGTTTTTGGCTCCAGATGAGATGATCCAGCATTCTTAAAAATTAATAAAAATGATTACAGAGACTTAGGCACGTATCTGAACATGTTCCAACTCAGCAGCTCATCATTATGCACAGAATAATTGTCTGCTCATTTGCATCCTGTGAATTTTAAGGCCTTTTAGCTACGCTTGTGTTACTTTCCCATTGCAGTCTGTGCTTCTGATGGGAAAGGTGAAGTAACAAGGGATAGTTAGTCCTGGAAAATTATCCTTCCAGTTCCATGGGTTCCAATGTTCTTCCCAAGTTTTTCGCTCCATTCTCTGGAAGTCTCCAGGTATTAAACAGATTCCCCATCCTCATTGGATTTGAATGTACTACAGACCTGAGCTCAACTCATTGCTGTCAGAAATGCTGCAGTAAATAAAATTCAGAAATATTGTTGAAAAAAATAAGAAAATATGAGAAGGCATGTGATGGTAGAGCTGAGTTCCCACCCTGTATGGCTTTATGGTAAGTGCTCAAATATAGGGCATGTTTATCAGTGTCAACAAAGCATTAATGTCATCTTTTTTCAAATGGAATCAATTAGAGAAACAAATGGGTTTTCTCCAGTGCTGTGCCAAATTAACTGTAGGGGCAAACTCCTTTCATTGAAGTGAACAGGAAAGGAAAGTTGGATATTTTTGGCTTGAAGACTTTGAGCTTGCTGAGACCTGTGAAAAGAGACAGACTAAAACCACATCAGGAGGAGTCTAATGGGGAGAAGATCATTAGAATATCCTGAGCTGGAAGGGGAACCCACAGGACAGGACAGTCCCAGGAATGCAACCGTGTGGCTGAGGGCATTGTCCAAACGCTTCTGAACTCTGCGCTCCAGGCTTGGCACAGAGTGGCTGGAGAGCAGCCAGGCAGAAAGGGACCTGGGGGGACTGAGGGACAGGAAGCTCAAGAGGAGCCAAGAGTGTGCCCAGATGGCCAAGGAGGCCAATGGGATCCTGGCCTGGATCCAAACTAGCGTGGCCAGCAGGCCCAGGGCAGTGATCCTTCCCCTGGACTCTGCCTTGGGGAGGCCACACCTTGAGTGTTGTGTTCAGTTCTGGGCCCCTCAGTTCAGGAAGGATCTTGAGGGTCTGGAGCGGGTCCGGAGAAGAGCAACGAGGCTGGGGAAGGGAGTGGAGCACAAGTGCTGTGGGGAGAGGCTGAGGGAGCTGGGGGTGTTTGTGCTGGAGAAGAGGAGGCTGAGAGGTGNTTGGAGCCATGACCCATTAGGGGGATCTTCAGTCATACCCAAAGAGGGGCAGTTTTAGCAGGGTGTAGTGTAAGTTTTGCTGCTGGCAGGTTGTTGAGAAACACACCTTTCTCAGCAGGAATGTTAAACCAGGAGGAGTTTTGTTATGGGTTTTTGGAGATGGAAATGCTGCTGACTATTTGCATCACCTCAGGAAGGCTTGAGCCATTTCTGTTCACTCCTGAAGGTTTTGTGAATGCCCCGTGGTGTGTAAAAGCCCAGCAGAAGGAGCAGAGCCAGTTTGCCTGATGCTTACCCAGAGTCAAAGGGACTCAGCTCTAAATTGCACTGTCCCTCCACTGTGCCCTGGTTTACAGCTTAAGAAGGCTCTTTGCTGGGAGGCAGCTTGGAATTGCTTTTTGCTGCCTTTCTGATTTGGTTTGCTTAGAGGAGCTATTAATTAGAAGTTGGGAAGGTCTCAGATGAGGTCTGGACCAGCTGCTTCCAAGACACCGATAAAGTGGTGGGTGGTGATGGCTCTTGGCTGCTCCTGACCTGGGCTGAATTTGGGCAGTCTCTTTGTTCTGTAATGAGCAGTCTCCCAAGCCAGGGTTTTTTAAAAATTAGAGCGCACTTCTAAGACTTAGCTCACTGTTTATAGAGCTGATTGCCCTCAAGTTCACCTTGGGCCTAATTGGCTTACTGGCTTAATTAACAAAGTGCTTATTAATGTCTAGTGGCAATTAATTTCAAGGGATTATTTTCTATTAAGATCATGAGTACAGTATTAATGAACAACTGTGATTCTGGAGAACAAACAAGTACAGGTTGTGGGGTTTTTCTTTTATGTGTTCAGCAAAATTTATTTATTTGGTCAGATTGTGCTGATTTGCCCTGCAGTTGTAACACTTAGCATGTGTATAAAACCAACAACTTGAATATTGTGAGATTAAGGCTTGATTGGAACAATGAAATGATAGATTTTACTGGACTTGCATAAAACATGATGAGCTGATGAGCAAATAAATGGCCTTTGTCAGCAAACGTGGTATTTGAATGGTAATGAGCCTACATTTTACCAATTCGAGTGTGTTGTTTGGTGGTTTAATATTTATAAGTGCATGAAAGTTGCAATATGGACAGTGTGAGTCCCAGCTATAATCCCCAGGCTCACTTCATAATGCCACAGATAATAAATTTATTATTCCATTTATGTGTGTTTTAATGGGACACTCCTACTGCCATGTGAATCTGGGGGCCATGGGAAAGGCCACGGGTGGTGCTTGGAGAAACAGTGTAAATCCAGGGCATATAAAGATGTACCTCCCTGGACACAAATTCCTTGGTTTTTAGCTGTCTGACTGGTGGAGGTTGGTCTCTTCTCCCAGGCACTCAGCAATAGGACAAGGGGGCACGGGCTCAAGCTCTGCCAGGGGAAATTGAAGTTGGAGAGCAGAAAAAAATTCTTTGCAGAGAGAGTGCTCAGGCATTGGAATGGGCTGCCCAGAGAGGGGGTGGATTCCCCATCCCTGGAGGTTTTTAAAGTGAGCTTGGCCGTGGCACTGAGTGCCATGATCTGGTAAAGGGAGTGGAGTTGGCCCAAGGGTTGGACTTGATGATCTCGGAGGTCTTTTCCAACCCAATCCATTCTATGATTCTATGACTGTTGCTCCTTTCTGAAGAAACAGAGCATTTAATAAACATTAGTCACTGCCAGGCTCTTCTTTTGTGAGTCTGTCTTGTTGGATCATGTTTACACTTGCATATCTCTCTGTCTTGTAGCACTGAGTTTCCCAACTTGTGCATGGCTTGAAAATTTACTGCCTTTCCTTGCTTCTAAAACATGTAGGCACTATTTTTTTTTAAATGCTCCCTACTTCTTGTATTCTAAGAAAGAGTGATTAATCATCTCTTTTTTACTCTGCAGGCATCTCTGCCAGGAGTCCACAGACCAGTTTATTTGCTGTACCTGAACAATCCCTGTTACTTCATCCCCACCCTTTTCACAGAATCACAGAATGGATTGGGGTGGAAAAGACCTCCAAGATCATCAAGTCCAACCCTTGGGCCAACTCCACTCCCTTTACCAGATCATGGCACTCAGTGCCACGGCCAAGCTCACTTGAAAAACCTCCAGGGATGGGGAATCCACCCCGTCTCTGGGCAGCCCATTCCAATGCCTGAGCACTCTCTCTGCAAAGAATTTTTTCTGATCTCCAGCTTAAATTTCATCCTTTTCCTCATCCTTGATGTTTTCAGTTTGGAAAGAAGGTGGCCAGGTTTACACATACAAGGTAAATAAAACTGAGGAGATGCAGGTGCCAGCTTTGTTTTAGAGTCTCTAACCAGCAGGTTGCCAGAAGGTGAGAAGAAATAATTGGTCCTTCTTTTAACCTGTTTTTCATGTTACCAAATGCTGATCACTGCCAGAGACAGGACCCTCAGCTGGATGGATCTTGTTGTACCAGTTTCATATTTTTCTGTATTTATTGACCCTGTAATGGTTCTCTAGGTTCTCTCTCACATTTCTTATTCCTGCTGGCTTTGGGATATTCATATAAGGTTTTGTCTTTATTCCACTATTCTCTAAAATTCTTTTTTCCTTATTATTTTACCTTATTTTCCTTCTTTTTTTTTAACCTCACTTTTGTTATTTTTTTTTACTTCACTTTCCTTTTTTTTACCTTACTGTCCTTATTTTTTCACCTTACTTTCCTTACTTTTTCACCATATTTTCCTTACTTTTTCACCATACTTTCCTTACTTTTTCACCTTACTTTCCTTACTTTTTCACCTTATTATCACTGTGAATGACTTTTTTCAGTTTTCTTATTTGTGAAAGACTTCTATGTTTTCAAGTGTAACGTTTTCCTTCTGATACCTTCTTTACTGAGATTTTCTCTGGGGAGAGGTGGGAAGAAGTTGGTTTCAATCCTGAGTGCTGTATATTTGAGGTGTGTTAAGTGGTTTGCCAAAGTCTTTGAAAGGTCTGTTGGACATTGTCAAATAGCTGACTCCTCGCTCTTGTTTTGCAAGAGTGAAAAACCCCCAAATTTTTCTTTTCTCCTTCCCTCCTTGGGTGGCATTTGGCAGCTGAGTCAACTGTGCTGGGAATTGTATCTCAAAGCTTGTAAAACTTGGGAACAGAAATGAGAAGGTGGGACTTGGCTTCTCCTGAGAGCCACCAGCACAAGTGAGTTGGGCAAGACCCATTCCTGTTTTATAAAGCTGGTGAGAAGTTGATGTGCTGCTCAGGCTCTGATTTGACATTCTGCCCCTGGGAGGGTTTACCCACAGTGTCTCCTTTAACAATTCTGTGGAGAATTAAACCGTGGAACCACATATTGCTCTGTGTTTTGGTACTAAAACACACCCTGAAATAATAACAGCAATAACATCATCAGCAGCTACATGTCAATGATAAGAAGTGGCACCTGTAAGTTTAACATGAATATATTAATCACCTTTCTACAGCAGGCAAGCATCCACATTTAATTTTGGTTTAGAGTTTTTTAATAAAACTTAATTTTACTCCCTCCCCCCCTACACAAAGCATGTGCTATAAAACAACCAAAAGCAATCACCTCAATGTGAATGCAATAAAAAGCTCCATTCAGATTTATTATGTAAACATGAAAGGGAAAGTTAAATATAGTGAAAACAAGGCAAGCATATTCAGCTAACATGTAATTGTGTCTAAATTTTAAACCTTGACTCGTATTGGGAGGTACATCCTGACAACATCACTGAATTTTATAAATCTTCCCAGTAATGACCTTTATATATCCATAGTTTCTCACATCCTAGCTGGTCTCAGGCATTCAAAGGTTGTTTGGATTGAGAAGACTAACCCTGAGATTGGCTCAGTTGGTTAAAACTTGGCTGTAATAATGCCAAGGTCATGGGTTCAATCCCCCGTGTGGGCTACTGACTTAAGAGTTGGACTCGATGATCCTTGTGGGTCCCTTCCAACTCAGAATAGTCTGGGATTCTGTGCCTTTCTCTGTGCAAGGACATGATGGAGCACAGTTTACCTCATGGAAACCCTTCAGGAGAGGTAGCAGAGGGGTTTAGAGGTTTAAACTGCAGGAATGCACAGGGCAGGGATTATCATTTGGTGAAATGCTGCTTCAAATATTGGCCTTTAACAATTATCAAGTGGTATTTGGTGTAACACAGGCAGAAGCTTTTCAGTGCCACGTGGGCAGAACTGAAGCAGTGGATTTGATACAGCAGGTGTCCAAGGGGACAAAGCTCTAAGATGTGTCTTGTCCCCATCCTCTGCTGATGTCACCACAGTTAATCTTTGGCTTTCCCTTTTTCTGCCTCTGTTTGGTCTGGCAGGGCAGGACCAGCCCTGATGGTTGGGTCTCATCCTCTGGTTCTAGTCCCAGCCCTCCTTCTCCCATCTTCTTCCTGCTTGTTGTTACATGATCCCCAGGCATGGGGACCTACTCAGGGTTTGGAGAGTGAGTGAAGGTTTCTCACTCTCCCTGTGGACTACAATCAGGAGCATGTTGACCTGCTGGAAGGCAGGAGGGCTCTGCAGAGGGATCTGGAGAGACTGGAGAGATGGGCTGATTCCAATGGGATGAAGTTCAACAAGGCCAAGTGCAGGTCCTGCCCTTTGGCCACAACAACCCCCTGCAGAGCTCCAGGCTGGGCACAGAGTGGCTGGAGAGCAGCCAGGCAGAAAGGGACCTGGGGGGACTGAGGGACAGGAAGCTCAAGAGGAGCCAAGAGTGTGCCCAGGTGGCCAAGGAGGCCAATGGGATCCTGGCCTGGATCCAAACTAGCGTGGCCAGCAGGCCCAGGGCAGTGAGCCTTCCCCTGGACTCTGCCTTGGGGAGGCCACACCTTGAGTGTTGTGTTCAGTTCTGGGCCCCTCAGTTCAGGAAAGATCTTGAGGGGCTGTTTCGGGTCCGGAGAAGAGCAACGAGGCTGGAGAAGGGAGTGGAGCACAAGTGCTGTGGGGAGAGGCTGAGGGAGCTGGGGGTGTTTGTGCTGGAGAAGAGGAGGCTGAGAGGTGACCTCAGCACTGTCTAGAAGTACCTGAAGGGAAGTTGTAGCCAGGTGGGGGTTGGTCTCCTCTGCCAGGCACTCAGCAATAGGACAAGGGGGCACGGGCTCAAGCTCTGCCAAGGGAAATTTCAGTTGGGTGTCAGAAAAAACTTCTTTGCAGAGAGAGTGCTCAGGCATTGGAATGGGCTGCCCAGAGAGGGGGTGGATTCCCCATCCCTGGAGGTTTTTAAGGTGAGCTTGGCCGTGGCACTGAGTGCCATGATCTGGTAAAGGGAGTGGAGTTGGCCCAAGGGTTGGACTTGATGTTCTCGGAGGTCTTTTCCAACCCAATCCATTCTATGATTCTGTGTTAATTTTTTGTTAATTTGTCTGCATGTGTTGAAAACCATAACTCCCATGAGTGTCTGAGAAACACAGAATTGCACACGGGCAGGAACGAACTAATGTTCCAGTAGTCCTGAGGGAAAAATGTCTTGCTGCTGCTGAGTGAGTCCTTCTAAATTGTTTTTCCTGACCAGTATAAACACAAAAAAGGACAGTCTGTTCCTGTAACATGCTTTTATTTTAAGCCTGTATAAGCAACACTCACCACTTAGTTCCTAGGAAATGAAATATGTGAGGTATAATACCAATGCTTTGGCTTCCTTTTATTCAAGGAATAATTCTGCATCCAGAAATGATGGAAAAGGTGAATGACAAAATGTCACCTTTAGCACTGAATGAAGCTTTCCAGGACACAGACTGCCCCTTATTTCTGCCATGGCAGGGCTCAGCATGAAGGAACACTGAACAGCAATAAAGCAGGGTTAACCATATGCTGAGCACCAGCAGCACTACAGCAAACATTTTGTCTCTGCATTTCTGATAAATGGTCAGGCCAGTTTCCCTTGGCCTGCAAACTGAGCAGCACATGCAAGTCCCTCAAAAGGCACTAGGGGAGAGCTGGGGCTGTGGGACATATTACAGCTAAAAAGGTTTTTCTCTGCTGGTGTGACAGCAAGGAGGTTTGGCAGAGGGCTGGAGGTTGCACAGGAAGAGACCAATTACTCCATTTCATCCTCTTGTTGGGTATTTTCCTTCTCTCTCACGGAGTTGTCCTTCTTCCTTACTCAGCTCCTCTTGACAGAGGCTGGTGGGCACATGTGCTCTGTGAGGTGACAGGAGGACCCAGCCAGGCCAGTGGTGTCTCACTTTCATGTAGATGTTCTCCCCAGACTTTGCACAGTCAGCTCCTGGACACTTCCAATGAGTTTATCTCCCAAGTGTGAAATAAATAATGTAAAATAAATAAAAACACATGAGAATGAAGTCATGTATCCCAGTCAGCACTGGGGAAGGTCTTTGGGAACCCTGGCGTTTGTGCACTAGGTCAGGCATAGGGGTACGGCAGTCCCAGACGGTGTCTTGGTTTTGTTTTGGCTTCCCAGCCCCAAAACTGCCCCTCCTTCTCCCTCCGCTCCTCAAAGTGTGGGGAAAGAAAAGGAAAAAAACTTGAAAGAAACTGAATTAAATCAGAATATATATATGTATTTTCTAAATGCTTACAGTTTTATATACACAATCAGCACCCAGCATAGGAAAACTTCCAGGGAAAAGGGAAAGGGAAAACAGGGACAACAAAGGGACAAAACAGAACAAATAGGTACTACTGGACACTCCCACCCACCCTCCAAGCAAAGCAGTATAACACAATCCTACCTATGACTCTCAGAAGAAGGTCAGCTCTTTTTCACACTCTCTCTCTCATGTTCTCTCTCTGATCTCCTGCGTGGCTCCAACAAGGGACTGAAAGCAGCAAACTCCCTGCTCCCAACCCTTGCTGGGAGAAGAAAACTGACCACTACTTATTTCCCTCTCTGATATCCTCCCTTGTCATGTGGGAGGGGGAAAAAACTCAGATGGGGAATACCTAGGAGATGAGCTTTTCCCTAGTTCCACCTGGTTACTAGGGAAGGCCTGGATCAAAACTATCCCAGATGGCACCATTGATGCCCCCTCTGAAATGCAGCATGTCCTTGGTTGGAGATAGTGGACACAAGCTTGGTTGTTCCCTGGTGGGGTTGTTCTGAAAGAGGATATCCAAATTCTGCTTCTGTGCATAATTGCTGTAGCAGGAGAGTGACTGACATGGTGATCCTAAGCAGGTCCAAACCTGGGGCAAGAAGTCAGGCAGTGTTGGACAGCTCTCCAGTGACTGTGCCTACCAGAAGCTGCAGATGATATTCTGTGAATAGCTGTGTGCTTTGGATGTGGCCCCAGCTAGCAGAGAAACCAGGAGTGCTTTGCAGAACAGACACAACTGTGGTCTGACCATGCCTGCAATTCACATTATTGCCTTTGGATGAAAAACCAAGTGGTACATGAGGCAGTATTTTCCAGAGGCAAAGCCAAAAACCACTTAGTTTTTCTATACTTTGCAGAACAAAGTTCTGCTGAGTCTATGTCAGGGAGGACCTTATTGTAACTGATTCCCTGGGCACAGCAGGTTTTTCTGCTTGGAAGAGTTTTTTGGAGCTAGACCTGGAAGGCGTGGATAGAGTATAAACCCAAAGCCTGTGTTTGGTGTGCCAGACTCTGTGGATTTAATGGAGAGAGAATTTAATTCTCTAGCTAAAACAATCTCTGGATTCAGTTCCAGTTTCCCTGTGGTGGTAAATAGGATTATAAAAACTTGGATGGACTCAATGAAAACTTCTTTGACTGTCATCTTGGTAGGGAGAATACATAAAAATGGGCTGGATTTTGTGCTTCAGCCCCTACTTCTTTTGTCTTGCCCAGTCAGTAACGCCAAAAAGCATGGCTGTTTTACCAACTATTTCTGTAAATCTACTAGCTGGAATCAGGGAATTCAGGGGAATGTTACTGTGTCAAGAGGGTGATTTTTTTGCTGTTGCTTGCTGGGTTGTTTTTGTTTGTTTTTCAACAAAAATGGTTTTGATCTTTTCCCCAAAGTTATATTTTTTTCTCATTTGAAATAAGTCTCTGGTTTTTTGTTTTAATTTATATGATTGCTTTCACTTACCCCAGAGAAATGTAACCACTCTGGCAGAGAGAGCCAACTATTTGGACTGGTGGAATAGACAAGTACCCAGAGCAGCACTTCTTGCTGCATGAGGACACAAAGTACTTGAGAAATGTTAGAACACTGCATTTCACAGTATCCAGGAGGGAAAGCAATTGTACTGCATGTTTTAAGAGAGCAGGAGCTGAAATTAATGGTTATATGAACATTTTCCCTTAAGGCTGATGTATTTTTATGTGAGCATCACCGAGTTTCAGCAAGGAGCTGCAGTGTGAGGGTCTTTAGACTTTGCTTTTTGGTTCTAGCCTTTACTGGAGCTGAACATGTGGTTTTCAAGCATAATATAGCTTTAATCTTGTAGGTATGTGTTCTGGCAGAGCATTACAAAGAGGTGTCTGAAGCTGTGCAGCTTGAGCAGATCTTGATAGGAAACCCAGATCTTCTGTGTGAACTCTCATTTGGGCATCATTTATTTTATCCTTGTTATTAGCTTAGCAGAGCATTGATTTAGGCAGGGCTTGTGCACCCCCCCAGGTAATGCAGCGATTCAGTCAAGTCAGACTTGGAAAAGAGGTGGTTTTCCCAAGGCTGATGGATCCCTTTTGTGTGTTAGCTGTTGTTTTGGATGGGACATGCCCCTCAAAGTAATGTCTCTCCCTTCCCAACTGTTAAGGGGTGAGAAATATGTGTGAGAAAATATGAATATGCTCTGAAATATCCTCTTCACCACCACACACTAACACATCCCAGTTCCTTCTTCTGGGCAAATCTACCTGGCAAGCTTTCAGCTGCTTCTGCCAGCTTTGTTAAAGATGCTGCAAAGTGCCAAGAATATCACCCTAAAAACATCTCTGTTGGCCAAGGCTGTCACTGCTGCCAGTGCTGGGCTTCCTATCTCCTGCTGATAAAAGCTCCTGGCTTATCAAGTGTTGGCTTAGGAGCTGTCACAGTATCAGCAGTTTGGGTGTAGTGGGAAGGACTGGCTGTGGCCAACAGGAAGGGAGAGAATGGATCAGACAGAGGTTTGTACAGCACATGGAGTCAGGCCTAGGCAGTGCATAGCACAGATCAAAAAGAAGTGCAAGGGTAAAGAGAGGTAGTGGTGAAATTCCCCCCAGCACCCTGGATTGCTTTGCATTCCTCCAGGGGATGATATGTATCCTAAACCAAATAAAACTGGACATGCTCTCAGCCTGAGCTGCCTGCATTTCCAGCATCTCGGGCAAAGTGCTCCCTCAGTGCGCACTGAGGGCTGTGCTCAGACTTGCAGCGCTCTCTGTGCGCCTTCCAAATGTTGAATATTTTATTTGAGGTTTGATTTACTTCTTGAGGAAGTAGACTAGAAAAGCTCTCGGTGTGTTTGCCTCTAGTTACTAATTTAAATTGAAATTAGAGCAGGAGCATATCCAAGGCCATTAGTTTGCCTTAAAACTTTGTGCATCTGGCAGTGTCTCCTGGCTGGTGCCAGCACTCGCTTAAAGTTGCAAAGAATGCCTGAGAGACTTTCTGCATCTGGCACAGGAACAGGCTGGCACTCAGGTGCTCCTGCATCAACACTGAAGGGAGGATGGAGGGAACAGCTCTGAGGTTCTAGGAGGTGATTCTGCCCTTCTGCTCTGCTCCTGCAGCACCATGCGCAGTTCTGGTGCCTCCAACATAAGGAGGATGTGGAAGTGTTGGAGGACATGAAGCTCCTAAGGGGACTGAAGCAGCTCTACTATGAAGACAGGCTGAGAGATTTGGGGCTGTTTGACCTGGAGAAGAGAAGGTTGTGTGGAGAACACAGAGCACCTTCCAGTGTCTGAAGGGGCTACAGGAAAGCTGGAGCGGGACTCTTTGTAAGGAACTCTAGTGCCAAGACAAGGAGGAATGGGTTCAGGAGGAAACAGGGGAAATTTAGGTTAGATATATGAAAGAAATTCTTCCCTGTGAGGGTGGGCAGGCCCTGGCACAGGTTGGGCAGAGAAGCTGTGGCTGCTCTATCCCTGGAAGTGTCCAAGGTCAGGTTGGATGGGGCTTTGAGCAACCTGGGAGAGTAGAAGGTGTCCCTGTATATGGCAGGAAGCAGAACAAGATGGTCTTTGCAGTCTCTTCCAACCCAAACCATTCCATGATCTGTGACTGGGAGGTGCAACTTGGAATCCTTTCTGTTCCTTGGGTCAATGTGGGCTTGACTGTGTGTTCCCATTTCAATCCAGGGGCTCCTGGAAGGAGTCAGAAAGGAAGCCAAACCACCTTGGGAGTGATGGCAGGTTGCTGGTACTGCCATGATGATGTCCCCAGCATTTAGGACTCTCAAGACTTGCCCTGTGGAAAATGCCACCAGGAGCAGAGCACAGGCTGGGCAACCAAGGGTTGTGTTTTTATGGCCCACAAGATGAGCTCTGGTTCTGAGTGCTGTTTGAGCACAAGGTACCTGTGTCACCAAAAGGTGACTCTTCAATCAACTCACCCTGAGTAGAAAAGCTTTGCTGAATGAAAATCTCTATAGACAAACATGTAAAAACAACACACGGGTCTGAAAGACAAACTGCAGTACAGACAAACTGCTGTATAACCTCACTCTCCCTAAATGCATAAAATGTATTATTAAAAAATTATGCAAATTTATTAGAGAAAAAAACCTGAGCAAAGCAAGGTAGTGAGGCAAAACAGAGCCAAACAAATATATGGAATCAGAAATCAGAGAGAGAAGAAGTTATTCCTGGAAATGGCAAGTTGTCACTGTGCATGAAGACACGAGGCTCTCAAAAGTTCAAAGCAACAGCAAGAATACCTGGCCAGAAATGACAGGCATCTGGCACATGAATCATAAAAAACCATCCTGGCTTGGGAGTCTCAGCCAAGTTGTTCTGATTCTATCTGGAGGAAGGAGCTGGCTCATTAACTCACACCCCAGTGCCTTAAAGTGGATGTTATAGTTTTTAAGTGTTGATCAGTCAAATAAACCCCACGGATGAGCTTGTCAATAGATGAGGGACTTGAGTTTTAATATTTCTGCTTTGCTACTTGGATCCCCTTGAGTTTGTCTCCTGTTAGGGGGGTCCCTGATCTCTCACTGCCATTTGTGGCTTTCCACTGCAGAGATGAACATCAGCTCAGACTCACAATCCTTGTGGTCCCTTCCAACTCAGAACAGTCTGTGATTCTGTGATTCACTGGCAGCTGCTTCATTTACAGGATCAACATCATGTCCTCACCAAGAACAAATGTTTCTCTCACGGGATTCACATCCTCCATGCCACAAACCCCATTTGGTACCTGATTTTTCCCTCCCATTATTAGAATTGCCAAAGTCTAAAAGTTATTATTCTCTGGACACCTGATTATTTTATTTTGTCTTCTTCTTTTTTGTTTTCCTTTGCACCTACTGAGAGGACAGGGACTTATAGGGGGTAAAAGACTCCAGTAAAGGCTTCTAACAATTCTTTTCCCACTTACTAAATTTACCTCAAAGAATGATTTGTGTCTTTTTTTAAGTTTCCTTTTTACTATTTATTTATTATGCATGTCTCAATGGCATCTTCATTTTCACAGTCCCTTTGTGCCACACAGCTGCCATGTAATTTGATGAAAGAACATTATCATATGTGTATTATATATTATAAATTCTCTGTTACTTTTCAGTAGCAGAATTTTTCTCTGAACATTTTGATGCCTCTGCATGAACTGCTTTTCCTTGCTGTTTCTGTGTTTCAACTTAATTTTTGTTTTCCTCAGTATCATAGAATCACAGAATGGATTGGGTTGGAAAAGACCTC
>VWZD01005151.1:702479-747846 GCA_013396695.1 Sakesphorus luctuosus
TGGAGTTGGCCCAAGGGTTGGACTTGATGATCTCGGAGGTCTTTTCCAAACCATTCCATTCTATGATTATGAGTTGAGTGTGGCAGCAACAAAATTCCTGCTCCCAGCCCTTTTCTCTGGAGAGTAAGAGGCAAGGAGTGGCCTCCTGCTGCCTAAACCCCACCCTCTGCTCAGTGTTGTGCCTCCAAGCACCTTCTGGCCTCAACACACCTTTCATTTAATAACTTCTCTGCTTCGTTTCCCCCCTTTTTCAGGTTTGTGTGTTTCTTGAGTAAATAAGATGAAAATATTTCACAAGCCTGGAATAAATTCAAAGCACAGAACAAATGAAAACCAAATACAGTTTAACCAAAATAGTGGTTTGTGAGAAAGTGGTATGAAAGTAGGTGTGGTCCTAGCCAAGCTTTTTTTCTTGATCCTCTTCTTCTTTCATACCTCCTTTTGTGGGCAAAAACTCTGCTTGCATAGATTTAATCCCCAAATTGAAGACACTAGACTCTTTGATATGCTCCTCTGCTTGCTGTGTTTTTCTGATTTCTCCTGCAGCACCACCTCAGTCACATGCAGCTAAAAATAAACATCTTTTCCTCCTCCTCAGCCTTTTCCACTCAGCCTGAACCGTGCTGAGAACAGGAAAAGTTACCTTGGTTTCCAAAAGCACTCAGTTGTGTTTTAAGTAAATGTAAGATTTTAAAGTTTTATAAGTAGGTTTAGAAAGGACAGGAGAACTCTGGTGGATCCTTTGAGCTCTAAATGATCTTACAAAATTCTCAGAAAAAAATTCTAAGTTTATTACTGCTGGTTAAATCTCTCTTGAGCGTGGACACCAGTCTTTGGATGGCCAGAGAATCGATTGGGTTGGAAAAGACCTCTGAGATCATCAAGTCCGACCCTTGGGCCAACTCCACTCCCTTTACCAGATCATGGCACTCAGTGCCACGGCCAAGCTCACTTTAAAAACCTCCAAGGATGGGGAATCCACCTCCTCTCTGGGCAGCCCATTCCAATGCCTGATTACTCTCTGCAAAGATTTTTTTTCTGATATCCAACTCAGGAACATCTTGAATGGCTATGAAAAGAAAACCCTGTAAGAAATAAAATAGATCATCACAAAAACATACTGTCAAAACACAGCAACAAACCCTTTGCATCCTCTTTCCTGAATAAGTGGAAAACCACCTTGCTTTTCAGTGTAGTTGTGAATGGATATTTAGGTAGGGCATGTTATTAAAGAGGCTGGGAAAGTATTCAAGGGGGAAAGGTGGAGAAGAGAAAGGAAAGAAGCTGGACATGTGAGCAATGTTTTTTAGTTCGGTCAAATGTGTATGTGTTTTCAAGATCACATTTCTCCATTTTTTTTTTCATTTAAAAAAGGATTGGACCATATAGTTGAAAGAATAATGTCTCCTGCACTAATCAGAGAAGGAAAAGTTAGTTTAGTTATTTTGGGTCTCTGTTGTCTATTGGTCTTTTTTTGTTCATGTGGAGGATGTCACTGTTTCGGATTCTTGGTTCCTCATTGCTGCTTTTTGGAGGTAACAAACTAAGTAACCACTGTCCTTTCCTGGGTAGCATCATCTTGCCATTCCCCCAGGTGAATGTGTTAATAAATGTGCCTCTGGAAAGATTAGAAGTCAAGCCCTCAGACTGGGAAATGTGGGGCAACTGGGCTTTACATCCCTCTAATGCCTTCATGCTTGTACTGGTTTAAAGGTAAATTGGCAGCAGAAACGAACCCAACACAAAAGAGATTATAAATCAGAGCTACAATTTAGTAACAATATTACAATAAATGCACTGGCACAAAGAGAAATTGGTTTTAACCCAGAAAATCCAGAGGTATGACCCAGCCCCCTGGGGCACAAACACAGTGGGGTTTCTTGGCCCCTGTGCTGACTGTTGTTCCCCTGAGTCTGAAGCAAAAGGAAGTGAAAAAACCTGTTGGTGCAGCTGATGGTCCCAGTCTGGTGAAGAGTGGTGGTGTCCTCCTGTTAAGGTTCTGGTCCTCCTTTAGATCTGACAAGAGGTTCCCTGACGTCTCCAAACCCCCAGATTATGTACCCCCAGGTCCTGGTGGGAGCACCCAATACCTCCCCAGGGCAGGGAGTTCCACAATGGGTGATCTGACTCTGTGAGTCAGGGGGTATTTTGGAATCATTGATAGCCCATTAGCAGACATGACCCCTCAGGTGGGTGTGGAGGTGCCAAGGACTCCCTGGAGGGGAGTTATCAAAGCTCTTATCTGACAGGTGTCTCACTCCCAGCTCACACCCTCAAGGTCAGGTGTGCCCTGGGCAGCTGCTGCAAACGGTCCATTGTTAACAGTTCTTGGGAAATGAATAGAGGGGGTAGAATACCCAGCTTTTGGTCACCCCCACGCAGTGATAAACCGGTCCTACCTGCTGAACTAGGATGATGCTGTAAATCACCTGGTGTATGTTATTTTTTAAAATTCCTTCTTTGCATTATTCTCCACAGAACAGCCCAGGTCTTCCCAGAGGATTTGCTTTTGTCTGTGATTACTATAAAGGCAGTCATATTTCTAGAACAACCTGGTTTACAGGAGCTTTTATCTTGAACTGTTTGCTATCTTATGTAAGGGAGGCAACAATTGAATCTTCCTGATTGGGGCTGAACTGGGAAAATACTTAAAATAGTAGTAAAATCTCTCAGTGTGCACTTGAATTATTAAATTTTGTCCTGCTGCAGAGCAGAGTCATTCCTTTTTGGGATAATTGCCTTTTCGAAGCAATTTTTGCATTAAAGATTCACTAGCTCTGCAGAAGATGCTTCTAAATGCTCCTTATTAAAAATTTACCTTGAGTCTTGTCTCTCCTATTTTTGCTTTTTACTTTTTCTTACTCACAAATAGTAGCCTTCATTCTCTTCCAGCCTAATCTCCTCTCTTGAGCAAACTTGCTTGGAGAGTTGTACATTAAAGCTAAAATTAATGCATGTCTGTTTTTCTGCACTGGGGTCTTGCAAATCCAGGATGGCTGAGGCATAACTGATTTTGTGCCCAAAATCTCACCCTGGAAGTCTTCCCTTCTTAATAAAGTGGCCTGAATTCACTATGCCCCTTTTTATTTGTGATGTCTGACCAAAAGAAAAGAAAAGAAAAAACAAGAATTTTTGGGAGGATACCAACTAAATTATCCAATTTATGATTGAAAATTAATCAGCAATTCAATCTTTTCTGAATCTAGTAAGAAGGACGTGCTATCTTTTGAAAAGCTGGTAATTCTGGGTGCATCCGTAATGCCATGTCCAGACTCCTGAAGGTTTCTTCCTATTCCCAGGTCTAAGTAATGTAAAAGTTAACTGAATTTATAGACTTTATTGGCTTTGAATTAAGAGAATTTGAATTTATCTTCCACTTGATAACTCCTTTTTTACTGCTTGACCTGATAGTTCTCCTTAGATTTAAATGGAGTTACTCCAGATTTTCCATGGTAAAAACTAGATTGAAATCATCTCATTGACAGACCTGGAAAGTTTAGAATTTTTTCCTCATTTCCTCCTCATTTCCCCATTTTAAGTAGATAGCTGTAGCCTCTAGAAACAAGCAAAGTTTTGATATTGCTGAACCTTCATATGCTTGTACTCCTGTGGTCAGCTAAAATGGGGGAAAAATACTGAAGCAAACAGATCTTGTGACATCCTACCTGCCATTTGCACACTTAAAATAAGACTTAAAAAATTAGTCTGCATCTCACTAAGCCTGATCTAGAGCCCAGGTGCAGAGCTGTTTTTTCACTGAAGATCTCTCAACCTCAAGAAGAAAAGGAAGAAGAAAATAAGTTGTTTGGGGCTCTCCTTCAGGTCTCTGTGCCTGCAGGGGCTGCATTATGTGTGTTGTACAGTCTGTATTGCTGTGGCTCTCACCCACCAGGGTGGTGCTCACATTATGTTGCCATCCATACAATTAATTAGCTGCTGTTAGTCCCATGTGTGGCAAGCAATTGGTGCAGAGTTTTATTCTGGAATTAGCTGGTTTAACTGTGACTGAAGTCGAGTAAATGCAGAGAACTGGGGTTTGGTAGTGACCAAAGGATGTTGTCAGCAAATCTCTGTTTCAGCTTCCAGCTGGCACCTCTTGAGAGGCAGCAACACAACTGAGATTGGCAGTAAGTGGATTTCATGGGTTGAGTTCTGCCAAGGGACCCAACTACCTGCTCAGTGTGTGAGTTATGACTCTTGCCTTTCTCAGCAGCAAAGTGTTGGTTTGGTTTTTTCTTGGTTTCTTTCCATGCTTATCTTGGTACTCATCAGCTTTTGAGCTAATTACAGTCTTTTTTTGGAAGAGTGTGGCCCTTTGTAGTCCCAACAAACCTGCTTTATAAACAAGGCAGGAATCTTCTCTTGTGATTGTCCTGGATTGTCCAGACATCTTCCTGGGTTTTGCCCATTTTGTTTGCAGCTCACAGCAACAGAACAGGGAGATGCTGAAGGGGTACTGATTGACAGGAAGCTCAACAGGAGCCAGGAGTGTGCCCAGGTGGCCAAGAAGGCCAATGGGATCCTGGCCTGGATCAAAAATATTGTGGCCAGCAGGCCCAGGGCAGTGACCCTTCCCCTGGACTCTGCCTTGGGGAGGCCACACCTTGAGTGTTGTGTTCAGTTCTGGGCCCCTCAGTTCAGGAAAGAGATTGAGGGGTTGGAGCGGGGCCAGAGAAGAGCAACAAGGCTGGGGAAGGGAGTGGAGCACAAGTGCTGTGGGGAGAGGCTGAGGGAGCTGGGGGTGTTTAGCCTGGAGAAGAGGAGGCTGAGAGGTGACCTCAGCACTGTCTAGAACTACCTGAAGGGGAGTTGTAGCCAGGTGGGGGTTGGTCTCTTCTCCCAGGCACTCAGCAATAGGACAAGGGGACACGGGCTCAAGCTCTGCCAGGGGAAATTGAAGTTGGAGATGAGAAAAAACTTCTTTGCAGAGAGAGTGCTCAGGCATTGGAATGGTCTGCCCAGAGAGGGGGTGGATTCCCCATCCCTGGAGGTTTTTAAAGTGAGCTTGGCCGTGGCACTGAGTGCCATGATCTGGTAAAGGGAGTGGAGTTGGCCCAAGGGTTGGACTTGATGATCTTGGAGGTCTTTTCCAACCCAATCCATTCTGTGATTCTGTGATTTTTCTCAGTGTTTTTCATGGCTCAAACTCTCCTGTTTGTCATCAGGATGTGTGGTTGGACTTGAGGGGCAGTTTGTTGTGCTTCCTTTGCTGTCTTGCACTTAAGTTCAGTTGCCTTCTGAAGATTTCAGAGTACTTTAAAAATGGTCATTAAGTGTATCTTGGTACATCTTTGAAAAGGATTATTAATTCTACTCTTCCAATTGGATTCATCCCATGGAATATCTTCACTACATAATACTGGAGTTGGAGACTTTTCTTTCCTTCTCTTTTCCTCCTTCAGATTTAAGATCCAGACTCTTGAAGCCTATTCTATTCTAAGCCTAAACTCTGCTTTTTATCCTTGGGGTGTTTTTAAGAGGTTGACACATGAGATATGAGTTAAAATTTAGGTCTGGCTTTAGAAAGATGCACTAAACAAACCAGTGTATTATTATGCTGTAGGATCACTCTAAGAGCCCCTTTTATTGCCAGAACCAGAGAGTCCTTTCTGGTCTCCCTACAGTGAGATCAGAGGTAGTAGAAAAAATAAACAGTTGTCACTGACGAAAATAAAGGAAGATGTGAACCATTTTGGTGGTGGACAAGCAGTCAGCAAGAGACAGTCTTTTGAACTGCTGAGAAATTTTTATGCAGCAATTTTGTGCTTGAGGGAAGCAGTGAAGAATGAAAATCCTGATGTTAGGTAATCTTAAGGTGCTGTGAAATAAACCAAGCAAAACAGAGGTTGAAATGTTATGGAATGAATAGAATTTACATTAGAATGGGCCAAAGAATCAACTAACTTGATGAAGGAAAAATACTCTAGCTTTGTGGTAATATTTGTTTATATTTATTTGATGACTTTATGTTGAAGAGACAAAATAAAATGTTCCCAAAATTAGTCACAGGGAGTGAACAAAAGATGCAAATTAGCTGGAATCAGCTCTTGAGTGAGAGCCACTGGTGCATTGCAAGGAAAAATACCACCATTCAGAGCTGCTGAGCCTGAATTAAAAGCCACAAACAGGAGGCTTAAAGCTGACCTAAGGACCAAAAGGAAGCAACCCACAGTTCTGCTGAAGGGCTCCAAGTTGAAGGACATTCCTTGTATTTATTTTCCCCCAGCTAATTCCTGGTTTCCTGTCAGTTCTGAGCTCACTTAGCTGACTTCAGCAAGACAGTCAAGACTCAGATTTCCATCTTCCAAGCACAGCCTCACTTTGCAGGGAAACACAGATGAAATCCATCAGCAGTCCTGAGACTCAGCCTGTCCTGTCACTCCAGGAGAGCTGAATGTTACTTTCCAACCCTGGGGGAGCCTTTGGGGTCTGTCCCTTAAATATTTTTATTTATCCATGTATTTCAGTTTATGGCACAAGATATGGAGGTGAGCAGGTCCCATCACCACCCTCATGGGCTGTGGTACATACACAAGTTCAGTTATACCTGGTGTCCTAGTTCAGCAGGTAGGACCAGTTTATCACTGTGTGGGGGAGACCAAAGCTGTGTATTCTACCCGCTCTATTCATTTCCCAAGAACAATGGACCATCTGCAGCAGCTTCCCAGGGCACACCTGACTCCTCAGGGTGTGAGCTGGGTGTGAAAGACACCTGTCAGATAAGAGCTGTGATAACTCCCCTCCAGAGAGTCGTTAGCACCTTCACACCCAGCCTGAGGTGCCATACCTGCTAATGGGCCATCAATGATTCCAAAATACCCCCTGACTCACAGAGTCAGATCCCCTATTGTGTAACTCCCCACCCTGGGGGAGGGACTGGGTGCTCCCACCAGGATCTGAGGGTACATAATCTGGGGGTTTGAAGACCTCAGGGAACCACTGGTTGGATCCAGAGGAGGAGCAGAACCTCAATAGGAAGAGGACACCACTCTTCACCAGACTGGGACCATTATCTGCGCCAACAGGTTTCTCGCTTCCTTTTGCTTTGGACTTAGGGGAGCCACGTGAGGTTTGTACACCAGGGTGCTGGGTCATAATTCTGGGGTTTGTGGTTTAAAACCAATTTCTCTTTGTGACATTGCACTTATTGTAATATTGTTATTAAATTGTAGCTCTGACTTATAATCTCTTCTGTATTGAGTTTGTTTCTCCTGCCAGTTTACCTTTAAACCAGCACACCTGGGCAGGGTTTGGCTTTAAAAAAGCAGAGGTGAAAGGGTTTAAGAGGAATCTGGAACTCTCCACCCTAATTTTCTGACATCTCTCGAGAAATTAAGGCTCCTGAGCCACAGGGAAAGAGGTTTGTACATATTGAATGGTCAGAGGATAAAATTCACTGCCAGGTCACGCCTGAGCTGGGCAGCTCTTCATCTCTGGCGGTGAGAGACACTGGCACAGCCTGCTGGCATCCTTTTGGTATCAAAGCAATGCCAGAACGTGCTTTGCTTTCTGCCATGCTCAAGTTTGTAGCATTATTTTGGTCTTTAAAAGTGGAAATGGAACTGGGGTGGGGGGAACCCTGCTGTCTTTAATTTATTTTTAGAACTTCTACCTTCCCCGAGCCCAGGGAGCTCTGAATTTATTGTGTGTGATAGTAATAATAATGTAATTATACATCAGAACTAGGTAATTGCTTTTGGTTTAGTGCAAAACTCTTCTTTGACTTTGGAGTTTCTCTAAAGAAGTTTTAAATGTCTTAAATGTTAAATATTATAGTGTTAAAATTGTTCAATAATGAAAAAACCCTGCCTGGGGCAAGATTATTTCTACCTGAGCTGCAGTCAGTGGAGCTCTAGTGCTGAGATCATCCCAGATGTGCCACTTGAAAAAGAGGAAATAAAAGTGACTTTGAAGT
Organism: Sakesphorus luctuosus; assembly: GCA_013396695.1. Lineage (NCBI taxonomy): Eukaryota > Metazoa > Chordata > Aves > Passeriformes > Thamnophilidae > Sakesphorus > Sakesphorus luctuosus. The sequence continues at coordinate 710,395 of VWZD01005151.1, forward strand.
TGGGGAGCAAGAGGTTCCTATCACCTTATTCTTGATTTAGCCTCATTTGTGAGCACTGCAGTTTGTTTGCCTGGCATGAAATCCAATGAATGCTTTCCCCAAGCCATCCTCATTCAGTTTGTTATCATTTTCATTATTAAACATTTATATAAGCATTGTAACATTTTACAGTGTTTGACAGAGATTTTAAGCCTGCTGATTAGCCTGGTCCCTGCTGCATGGAATATACTTTTATTAGTACCCATTTGTGGCCTTGTTATTCAGAAGAGGTTCTTTTGTGAATGGAAAGGTGCATGGTTGCATTTCATAAAATTTGACGCACAAAATTAACAGGAATGGTGTGATGTGCCTGTGGTCATACTGAGACACTGTTTGCATCATTGCTTTTCTGCCTTGCTAAAAGCCTGAGAGAGGAAAATTATTGGGAGAAGAAGGAGAGGGAGAAGAAAGGAACAAATCTATCTTGGCATAAATAGGTTTGGCTCAACAATGTAACAGTTCTTAGTAGTTCTATAAGCCTGGTCCTTCAATGAGGAGAGCACAAAAAAGTGATTGAAAAGTCAGTTCATGTGCTTACAGCATTCTTGGAAAGAATCTGAGGGGAAAAAAAAACCCAACCTCCCAAAAATAAGAAGTTAGTTTGCAAAATGAAGTGTGATTTATCCTTCTGCATGACCAGTGTCAAAGCAGAGCCTGCCAAGAGGAGGTGCAGTCCTGTGTCCACCCTGATTGCCTCACCCAAAGATTAGATACCAAAAAGAAGTGTCCTCTCTTCCATTTTCCTCTTCCTATCTCTGCTCCCATTTGTTTCTCCAGTGAAGGCAGAATAAAGGATTCTCTGAGCAGTTCTGAGCCCATTTCAATGAGATAAAAACCACACCTATTTGCCTTCAGCATCACCACCTTCACAGACATCCATGAGGACTTCCCAAAGCACTGGAGTGGGTGTAGTTGCAATAGTTCCTGTTGCAATGATCCTAGAGAAAGACAGGGAGAAATCCTGCTGGATGAAGGGACAAGGTTAACCAGAACAGCTGCAGTTTGGCAAAGACCCTCTTCTTTGTTTCTTTGGAGTTTTTTATGCCTTGGAGAGAAGAACTGGGGGGAGAAAAACCTCCCAAACTTCCAGAGAAACTATCAGTGAAATGAATTCCTGGGTTTAAGTAAGGATTTCCTTGAGTGTAACTGTATATGCTCAGAGGGCAAAAATACAATGAAATTCGTATGCATGGGTGTTTATGCATATTATATATATGTGTAATATCTGTGGTAATGGTTATGGGAAATGACTAAGAGCATTTTTGATGCTTTTTGCTGTTACTGTGTGGCTACTAATCCAATACCAAATTATTTACTTCAGGTTTATTCCCATAAAGGTTCGCTGTGAGCATCTAATTAAAGTGGGTGTGTTCGCAGTTTCGGATTTGTTTTTTGAAATGCCTGAAAAGCTTTGTCAGATGAACTTACTTGAGAAATGTGGGAAGATTGCTTTCATTTAACGGCAGTATCCCACAGTTTTGCAAGGTCTCAGACACTGCCCTAGTGTGATGGGTTATCCATAAGCCTGCCCCAGGCCAGAAAACCACTGAGAGTAATTAAATACTTAGTGCTGGACACCAGTGCTCTCATGAGAGCAACAAGCCTCTTTAAAACCATATATATATATATTCCTGTGGAATACAGGCTGCAGCTGCAGAGAACCTGCTGGCAACAGGCTCCTGTAAATGCTAATTAATATTGCAGGGCTGCTGCAACACCTGGGATTGAACCCCAGCTTGGGAGGTGGCCTGGGTGCAGCAGCTTCTACACAGGCATCATGGTGCTATTTTATTTTTATTTTATATTCTATTTTCAAGGACTTGCTATTAAATGCTGGTGAAAAACATCCCCCTTCTCTGCCCAACCCTTGTCTCAGGACCCTGCTACCAGCAGGCAGTACAGCTGTTGATCTTGCAAACATCTGATTCCAATGGGATGAAGTTCAACAAAGCCAAGTGCAGGTCCTGCCCTTTGGCCACACCAACTCCCTGCAGAGCTCCAGGCTGGGCACAGAGTGGCTGGAGAGCAGCCAGGCAGAAAGGGACCTGGGGGAACTGAGTGCCAGGAAGCTCAACAGGAGCCAACAGTGTGCCCAAGGCAGTGACCCTTCAAGGCCACACCTTGAGTGTTGTGTTCAGTTCTGGGCCCCTCAGTTCAGGAAAGATCTTGAGGGGCTGGAGAGGGGCCAGAGAAGAGCAACAAGGCTGGGGAAGGGACTGGAGCACAAGTGCTGTGGGGAGAGGCTGAGGGAGCTGGGGGTGTTTAGCCTGGAGAAGAGGAGGCTGAGAGGTGACCTCAGCACTGTCTAGAAGTACCTGAAGGGAAGTTGTAGCCAGGTGGNCTGCTTGGCATCTGCCACCTCATGGGCACACCCTGCCCCATCCCCTTAAGGTTTGTTTTGTTCATAGTAAAAGGAGAAGAGAGGAAATGATGCCCTAAATGAAGTACAGAAATGAGAAAAGAAAAATCTCCGTTCTCCTCCTGAAGATCCTCCAGTTCATTTATTTGTTTTCATGCTGGGCAGGTATTGCTGGTTAAATACTCTGCTCCACAGTAAAACTGTGATGCAAAAAAAAAAAATCCAGATCTGCAGAGGAGAAATATCAGTCCTAAAGCAAAGGCTTTAAATAGATTGAATGAATTTTACATAGCAAAATTTGGAAACCTTTTTTGGAAAGTTTAGGTAATTTTCTGCTCAGATGGATGCTGTCTGAGCACATCTGCTTACTCAGAAATAAAATGTAAATAGAGAGACCAAAAATAAAATAGTCTATATAGTTTGGGAAAAGGAAGGAGGCGTTTTGGAGCATGCAGTGTCTTGCACATCATAAGCAGATTTTTATATAGCAGGTTGTGGTGATGTAGTGAAATAAAACAGTCACATACAATAAAGATTTGGGGTCTGTTTTGGATCTTTGGTAACTACAATTTGACTGTAGCTCCCAGGTATTCCCACTCATTTTCCAATAATATCTCCTTGAGATACATTTCCCACTGCCAGATTTTTATTTTCTGAAGTTCTAGGAGGGTGACAACCAGGCCCTCCGAGGGCATCAATATAAAACCTTATTTTGGAAAGCCGTGGCCAGCAGCATCTCTGCTGGTGTTAAAGCGCCAATTTCAGATTGGTTGTGCTTGATGTGTTCCCTGTTGGTGGAGGGGTAAGGGATCATTAGTGTGAGGGGCCTCAGCTAAAAGAGATTATGTGGGTAGGTATATTTTTAATTTCATTGCAAACTAAACTGTTGGTAGAGCACAAGTTCAACAGCAGGTTGCATTTGGGTTCCTTTGGTTTGTGTTGTGAGGAGGATGTTCTGCAGGATTGTTTTGCATAATCAATTGAAATTATTGAATAGAATCTGCACAGCTGAGCCATTTTCTGCTGTTTGGGGTTTTTTGCATCACTTATTTGAGGTGTGTGCAAAGTTCAGAGATGCTGAGATCTCTTTTTGAAGTGGCTACACAGATTTTAGGACTAGAAGAGGTTGGTTTATAAATGGGGTTTTGAGCTTTGTAAGCCATGATCATAGGCTGAATTTTAGTATTTTGTCATTCTGCATGTCAGGCCCTGGTTTACATCTGAGTGCTCAGAGCTTTCCTTAGCAGAGGACAGAATTTTACCCTGGTGACAAACCTGGAATTTCCAATTCCTGGGTTATAACTTTAAGTCCCCTGGAAAATCTGTGTAACTTGAAAAACTATTATGATGATTTAACCTTAAATTACATATATGATCAAGCAAATGGCAGGAAGAGAAAGCAAAGTTTATGATTTTGGCACTGCAGCGCTGGAGTAGAAAATTCTGTAGCAGGACAGCACCCACAAAGGTCTGCCTGGGAAAATTGTTGGGTAGGAGATTCTTCCTGAAATCTTTAGGTTTCTGGAGAGCCTAAGGTAGACAGTGAAAGTCAGGTGGCTGCTCAGCACTGAAAATACTTCTGTGGACTCTCAGATGTAGCCCTTAAGTGGCCAAAACAAATCTCCACGTGTGTCACTGGGATGTTATTCTGCAAGTTCAAAAATAATGCTTATTTTTCAGTGGGATTGAATCTTAAAGGTAACAAATCACTTAAAAATAAAAGCAAGAAATAGCCTCTGGAAAGCATGCAAAGCCCTTTTAAAATATCCATAGGAATAAAATGAGGTATTAAGAGTGAGTGTGTGCTAAAAGCCAACACCATCAAGAATCAGAGCAGCAAGCAAAAAGCCTCCTTTTATTGCTCTGCTTTGAGGAATATCTGTGTTTCTTGCACATTATTCTACCTCAGGCAAGGCTGAACCTTTCATGCAACATGATGACCCTGGAAAAACATGCTGCAATTTCAGGGGATCATTTCTGATGAGGGTTTATGAATCTCTAAGCATCTTCTAAGTAAAAGAACCGGTTTTCCAAGCCACAAAACGCTGCCCTGCTCTGTGTTACTGCAAGGACCACTCAGTGCAAAGACTGTTTTGCTGCAGCATCGTGAATAGGATCTCTATTATTCAGAGGTAATAGGCAGGCTGAAGAAACCATGATAGCAGAGGGACTGACTTTCTTGTTTTGCTGGTTTGGGAAGTTTTTTTTCCGGTTTGGAAGTTCTGTGCTGCCATTGATTAACTTTCTGTTGCTGTCACTTGGAGCAGGTCCTTTCCCTCCCCTGCCTTTCTCTGAACAAGAGGAGTATTATAGTCCTTTGTAATTGTGCTCCAGCAGCTCAGGGCACCTTCTTGCAGTGAAAAAGATATGTTTGGAGTTATTATTTCATATAACATAATGCTTTTTAATAGGGGAGAGTTTAGAGGAATGATTGTGTTCAAGTAGTTACAGTTCCAGTGGAGCTGAGTGACTTGAAAAAGCCAAGGACAAAGAGGGATTTCTATTGCTAACCTTCCGTTGCAGATCAAGGCTTCACTTAGCAAAGGTGTTTCTCAGGCAAAATGAATATTGTCACTCAAGCACTTCCAGATGTTTGTAACTTTGGCCTGGGGGAGAAACATCAGCTTGTTTCCTTAAGAGGTGACAGAGAAAATCTGGCTGGGATCAAACAGCAAAATTGAGGTTCTTAATGGGGATACATGAGGAGTGGTGGCCTGGTGTGGAAATTCTGTGTGCACCTTTACAAGACTGACTTAGGCTGACACGTTAGAGTGTACTGGCAATTAAATTACTGGCAATAATTAGGCCCTTAACTCATTGCCACAATGCCTTTTATGTCTTCTTGCACTAAGCATGCTGAGACTACAACAAAAGTTGTTTTAGTGGTGCAACTAGTTCCTTGCTAGCCTGTGTTGCTCATTTTAAAGCCAAATTATAATTTTTTCAGAGTCTTAATAGTTTTTTAAACTTGTTTAATTCCAGTTAGTTCCTCCAGTCAATTCCAGTCAGTTTTTTGAACTTGCTTAATTCCAGTCAGTTCCAGTAAAAGCAGTTCCAGCCAGCTTTTATTCTTATCTAGATTTTGTATGGCTATTTTCTCATAGCAAAAACATCCTGCATGTGTTTATAGTGAGTATCTACTTGATACAACAGTCAGAGTGGTGTGATTGAATTCTCCCCATGGAGCATTGTGGATTGTGATAAAGTCTGATTTCTACAGGCTCCGCTTGTCTGAAGTCCCTCTTTTATCTCATGACAGAGCTGTGTTTTGATTGCAGAATGTCAGTTATCCATACCTGCCCATTTCCCCTTCTCCTTATGTGTCAGCCCACCTTGAAGTCTCCATTAATTTATCCAATTGTCATTGGGCTCACTTTGTTCCATTGCAGCCATTAGCCTGTCCATTTGCTTAATTGGTCCCTTTCCCATTTGTTATTCACTCCGTGAATCATCATTTGAGTGATTTTGAGCTAACTGTTAATTGAATACCATTTGTAACATGATTATACTGTCCACATTCTCATTTTTGCATGATCAGTAAGAGAAAAGGGGTTTTATGAGGATGCATATCAGTGTCTTCGGTTAATTGGCAGTTGGGAAATGGGAAGACAGTGATGGCTCTTTCCAATAATTACAGAATCAAAGAGTCCAAGATTGCTTTAACTGTTTGAACATGAAGTTCAGGCTTCTGCACTTGGCTGAAAAAAACACTGGGACAAAGGGGGGGCAAAGGTGTGTGATCTTACCAAGCTTGTAAGGCCTTGATGGATCAGAAATTGTTTTAACTTGCCATTGTGCCTGCTGGGACAGTAGGATGGTTAATGTGGCCAATATTGCCCTTGGGCCCTACTGTTTTAGTCCTTCTTTGTGCCTTCAGAATCACAGGTAATTATGAACCTGTGTATTGCCTCAGGTTCAGCCAGGACTTGGAGCCAGACCTTTTCAGCCAGAACTCGTCCCTCTGTAGGGCCACAACCCAGAACTTGTCCTTCTGCAGGGCCACAATCCAGCACCCACTGAAGTTCAGCAGACACTTCGTGATTGGGTCGGGTGGACTTTTAACCAGATCTCTTTGCAGAGGTGCAGCAGGCTTGTGAATTTTGGTGAATTTGTGGTGAATGACCATCATGCCAACAGCTTTTATCCTAGGCTGAGAGTGTGGCTGTTGTTCAGTCAGTGCAGGAGTATCCAGGTCTCTTACACAGCTGAGGTCTCCATCTTTCAAAGCTGGTGCAAGTTCCTCCCCTGCCTTGTCCTCACATGTGGTGGGGGGCAGAAGTTGGGATGGAGGCTGGTCACCCATGGCTACATTCAGTATCCCAGTCACTTCTCCTGGCTTGTTTTGAATGTGGTGATCCCAGAATCCAGGGCATGAATAACACACAGTTGCAGAGAACAACCTGTTCTTTCTATTAATTTGTATCCAAAGTCCTTTGTGTGTTAGAGTGGAGCCTGTACAAGAAGCTGATCCATAAGAGAGGACTGAACCTCACTGACTGTTTTGTGCCAGTCCAGCAATTCAAGGGCCTCTGCAAAAGCCTGTGACTTATAAAGAACTTGGGAGTGAATCATAGAATGGTTTTGGTTGGAAGAGACCTTAAAGACCACCTCATTCCAATGGGTAGGGACACTTTCCACTATCCCAGGTTGCTCAGAGCTCCATCCAACCTGGCTTTGGACACTCCCAGGGATGGGGCAGCCACAGCTTCTCTGGGCAACCTGTGCCAGGGCCTCAGTGCCCTCACAGAGAAGATTTTTTTCCTAATATCTAGTCCAAACCTACTCTTTTTCAGTTTGAAGCCACTGTCCTTGTCCTGTGCTGTTAGAAAGGTTATGATGGAAGAACAAAATTGTAATGAACTTAATGGGAGAAAATTAAAGCTACAGAGAGCTCTAGGGCTGCACAGTGATGCAGAGAAGTACCTCTAGGTTTACTCAACAGCATCTCAGATTAGGCTGAGTTTATCTTGGTGAGGGCAGGGTTTGGCCTACAGAGGGTTGGAATGAATGTCAATCCAGATTTCCAAGGATTCTTTCTTCCCAGCTGAGCCTGGGAAGACTTAGGCTATTGATTCAGATAGAATTTGGGATTTGTGGTCATTAAAGCCAGGTATTGGAGGAGCATTAAGGTCCTCACCCATGGCATGATTGCCAGAAATGATTGCCCCTGTGTTGGGTAAGCAGCCAGAGTTTGGGCACTGGGCATAAAGGGTGCTGGGCTTGTCCTCAGCCTGGGGAAGGATCTTCTGGAGCCCTGGCCTGAAGTATCATGTTTGGCTACAGTAGAAATAAACTGTTCTAGAGTAAGAACTGGAAGCTCAATGTGAGCAAACAGTGTGCCCAGGTGGCCAAGAAGGCCAATGGGATCCTGGCCTGGATCCAAACTAGCGTGGCCAGCAGGCCCAGGGCAGTGAGCCTTCCCCTGGACTCTGCCTTGGGGAGGCCACACCTTGAGTGTTGTGTTCAGTTCTGGGCCCCTCAGTTCAGGAAAGATCTTGAGGGGCTGGAGTGGGGCCAGAGAAGAGCAACAAGGCTGGAGAAGAGACTGGAGCACAAGTGCTGTGGGGAGAGGCTGAGGGAGTTGGGGGTGTTTGTGCTGGAGAAGAGGAGGCTCAGAGGTGACCTCAGCACTGTCTAGAAGTACCTGAAGGGAAGTTGTAGCCAGGTGGGGGTTGGTCTCTTCTCCCAGGCACTCAGCAATAGGACAAGGGGACACGGGCTCAAGCTCTGCCAAGGGAAATTGAAGTTGGAGAGCAGAAAAGAATTCTTTGCAGNGTTGTCCTTGGCCAAATTATTTAAAAAGAAACCCTGCAGATTTAGGCAAACACAAAATTATTATTTTGGAAAGCAACAAAACTGCAAGGTTGCAAACCACCTAAATAATCCCTCAGCTGGCCAAGGAAAGATCATAACCACAAAAACTGGCAACTTTCAACTTAGAGCAACCCTGCCAGGGGAAACTGAAGTTGGAGATCAGAAAAAAATTCTTTGCAGAGAGAGTGCTCAGGCATTGGAATGGGCTGCCCAGAGAGGGGGTGGATTCCCCATCCCTGGAGGTTTTTCAAGTGAGCTTGGCTGTGGCACTGAGTGCCATGATCTGGTAAAGGGACTGGAGTTGGCCCAAGGGTTGGAGTTGATGATCTTGGAGGTCTTTTCCAATCTAATCAATTCTATGATTCTACACAAACTTATCCTGTTCCAGAAGAATTGCTAATCACAGATGTGTGTTAGTCTTTGAAAAATACTTTGGAAGCAACAGATGTCAAAGTTGCAGTGGTGTGGATATAATATTATTTACACTTTCCCCATGTTGGGTGCCAAGTGGCTCATTTTCCACTCTTAAATTTAAACAGGATGATATTGAGAAGGGAGGCAGTTAAACACTGACTGGGAGGAGCTGAGTGTCCCTGCTGGGCTGAGCACCACCCAGATTGAATTTTAGGAGGTTCCTTAACCTTTGCTCCCGAGGTCACTGTGCTGACAGCATTGAAAGTCTTTCCCCTCAACACTGTGGGGAGGTTTTGGAGCACAATATCACACTTGGTTACCCCCAGCTCTGCAAGGGCCTCTTCCTTCCTCCAAGTGCTTCCCTGCCGCCGTCTCCCGTTAAACAGAGAGCTCGAGGTCAGTCCAGAGTGCAAACAATGATGTCACTATTGTCAAAGAAATTAAAAGCTCTGTGGGAGTGCAGGAGATGAACCCCAAATTAAGGCTCTGTTGGGTAAAGACAAGCATTAAGAGAAGCTTACAAAGATCACAATAGAGTTGTGTGCCAATGTGGCATCTGATGCCCAAGATAAAAAGGAAACTTATTTCAGAAGTGAGTCTGTTTCAGCAGCAGAAAGAAATCTCAGTGGCTGTGTTGGAATGCACAAAAACACATGTTTCTGATATGGTTCTCTCATGTGCTAAATGAGCAGGACATCTGGTTATGTTTTGAAAAGTTAAATTGAGTGACACTAAATCAGCGCTTTACAAAGCACAAGGTAGTAAACCAAGAACATCTAATAAGGTAACAATGAAATATTTGGCAGGACTTCAGAGTGCTGGAAACTCACACAACCAAAAGGAGCTGAAATATCTTATTGTGATATATATGAGGCCTTAACTTCTCATCTTCTGTGCTGTTTCTTACTGCACTTCACAGTGTATATGTTGCATTCCCATTGGTATAGATTTCTATATGTTAGTGCCAAAACTCCAGATGTTTTCTAGGTAGATCCCTGGAGACTATTTTATTGTGTTTCATTTCTCCTTATTTACAATTCACTCGCCTTGAACTCCAGCCATTGGTAATAAAAAAATCCATAGAGTCTGCAGCTGAGCCAAGTGACCACTATTGTCCTGTTTTTCCAGTTGGGATGGGTTGATCCAAACCTTGAACAGAATCCAAACTGCTGGAGTTTTCAAAAAGTTCATCTCTATGCTTTTTTTTAAAACCCTTTGTGCACCATGGAATAATGAGAACTGCTTTGTCTTTCCCTTCTTTTTCCCTCACTCTCTTCTAACAGGTTGTTATGGTTTGAGGCACAAACCCAAGCTGCACTTTGCCTTCCAGGGGGTTGTTTAAGGCTTTTATTAATGAATGAAGATATAACAAAATTTGCTGTCCCCTCCCTTTCTCAGTTTGCTGTCTAACCTTCAGGTTCTCTGGTACACCAGAGATGTTGGTTCCCAAATTGCACCCAAATCAGTCTGTGGTTGCTGGGGAGTTCAGGTCTCTACATGCTGACAAACCCCCTGCTTAATGATGTAGAAATAATTAACCACTTTGCAGTGCAGCTTCAGTTAACTTTGAAGTGCTGAAAAGTTTTGTTTGAGAGTTGCTTCCATCAGCAGTACATTTTATAACCAATCACAGGAACCTTTTATTAATCAAAGAGATTTTAATATGAATATACCCACCCACTGTAAGTGTCTAAACATAAATCAATCCACAGCATAATCATAGGAAAGAATCATAGAATCGATTGGGTTGGAAAAGACCTCCAAGATCATCAAGTCCAACCCTTGGGCCAACTCCAGTCCCTTTACCAGATCATGGCACTCAGGGCCACGGCCAAGCTCACCTTAAAAACCTCCAGGGATGGGGAATCCACCTCCTCTCTGGGCAGCCCATTCCAATGCCTGAGCACTCTCTCTGCAAAGAATTTGTTTCTGATCTCCAATATCCTCTGGCAGAGCTTGAGCCCGTGCCCCCTTGTCCTATTGCTGAGTGCCTGGGAGAAGAGACCAACCCCCACCTGGCTACAACTTCCCTTCAGGGAGTTCTAGACAGTGCTGAGGTCACCTCTGAGCCTCCTCTTCTCCAGCACAAACACCCCCAGCTCCCTCAGCCTCTCCCCACAGCACTTGTGCTCCAGTCCCTTCCCCAGCCTCGTTGCTCTTCTCTGGCCCCACTCCAGCCCCTCAAGATCTTTCCTGAACTGAGGGGCCCAGAACTCAACACAACACTCAAGGTGTGGCCTCCCCAAGGCAGAGTCCAGGGGAAGGGTCACTGCCCTGGGCCTGCTGGCCATGTTATTTTTGATCCAGGCCAGGATCCCTTTGACCTTCTTGGCCAATAATCCAGTCATGTTGTTTTCAGTGGTTCTGGGCTTGACTGGTCCTTCAGGTGGAACTCCAACCAGGGAACAAAACCTGCTCACATCCCCTAAGTGCTAATTTGTTGTCTTTTCGTGTATGAAAGGAAGCTGTGGAAGCTCTGAAAAGGTGTTTTATTTCTCCCAGGTGAATCTGACTGTCTCTGGGTCCAGTCTTTCCCCTGGCCTGTGTTTTCTGTGCTGACTTTCAGGGGCTGTGCAGTGCTGGAGGACTAGAGCTGCAATGCAGCTAACCAGGAACTGCTGCTCCCTGCAAGGCTGCAGGGAATTCTTCCCTGCTCTAGTAAGCAGCTACAGTGCTAAGTGCCAGCCTATCAGATTTTTGAACAATTAGTCTTTTTGTTTGATTTTTTAGTACTTCTTATTACAGCTGAAATACACTTAGGCAAGGCAGATAATAACTTTTATGCTTTGTGCTATTGCTTGTGAATTATCTATATTTTCGAAGTAGTGTAAGTTATCTAAATGCTGGGAAGTTTGTAATTTTTGTGTCACTAAATGTGGCCATGTTGGTTGGCATCCTAAGAACCTGAACAGCTGAATATTTACTGTGAGTAACTAAATCTTTCAAAATGAAACACTTGCAAATGGACCAAACCAAAAATGCCAAACTGGATCTGGGAACAACACTTTACAATTTCCAGGTTCCAAACTTGAGCAGACAAATTGTAACACCAAGGAAGGGACTGTAGTCATTAGTTTTAGTTTCAAATGGAGAAACAGAGGTTCTTAAAGATGAATTTGGAGTTAGCTGGTCTTCAGTCACTGTACCAGTTGATGCTCAGCCCTGTGTCTTAGGGAGTGGGATGAATATGTAGAAAACTACCCCTAAATGCCGTGCCTCAAGCTCATCTCTAGAAATATCTAATAAGCAAACAGTTAATTAAAATTGCATGAAAATAATTAACAGAGTGTATCAAAGCACAGCCTCTTCCCAAGCTACTGGTATTGTATAAAACCTAAACCTTTAGAAAACCAGAGAAATTCTGCTGACCAACCATCTTCATTAATCCAGGGCAGGCACCAAGAACCAGGAAGGATGGCTGCTGTTTACTTTTATTTTTCTTCTCCTTTGGAAGCCAGTGTTGTGTCTGTAGCTTACAGCTTTATTTGTGAGCAGTGATGCTTCAGCCTGGATTGAAGCCACAAGGGTCACAAATTCCTCATCTGGAAGCCTGTGGATCCTCTGTCATGGTGTCCTTTGGGTGCATTACATAAAGGTCACTGTTCTGGTTGCTTTTCCCTTTCTCTCTTTTCATTTCCCAACTCATTCTCCCTCTACTTGTGCACTGCTGAGGACCAGCTAAAGGAAGAAAAATGTAATTCTTCAGTGTAAAGCTGGGTGCACACAAGGTGCTCAACAGTTCTACAGTATCTGTGCTTAAGATGTCAATGTTTACCAAGCAGTTCCATGTATTGGCATCTCCGAGGACACAAAGAGCCCTCTGAATTCAACTGCAAGACTCAAAGGCTTTCAGCAATTTCAGGGTATTTTTGATTGTGCCGTTATTTTCCTGCAGTGAGAGGGGGAAAACAAATCACTGTGGTATCTAAAATGCTGTGTGGATCTTTTTGCAAATGCAGTAATCTCACAGTAGCCTGTTTTTTTTCCAATGTGTTGCTGCCTCAGTCAATTCTTTGTGCCAGAGAGGAAAAGCTGATACATTCCCAGATTCCAATAGTCAGTATAATAACCTGCTCCCTTTGCCCTCCCTGCTGTTTGTCCCTGGAAAATGTAGAGTTTGAGAGTTGTTTTTTTTTTAAACATTCCTTAGAATGAAAAGAATGATTGTCAATGAGGGAGCAGAAAAAACCCCCCACAAAGATTTCTTTCATCATAATTCTCAACAGTACTTGAATTTTTAGTATGAAATACTTGCAATAAGTTGTATAAGATCAATCTTATGAAGCAATAACATTTCCAGAGATGAAAAGATTTTAAACAGTCTTGAAGATCCTTGCTTGGACACAAAAAGAGGATAACCCTTGAGAAGCCTTTCCAGAAAAAGGCAAAGAGACAAAACGAACTGAATAAGTTAGGAGTGTTAAATTATTAATTCAGTTGTGAGCCAGCTTTGAACTACTTATTAGCAATTAATTAATACAGATATTTTACAAAATGTACAAATAATTTTAATGAATACTTTTGAACATTTTTTTACTGCCTGTTCCATGGGGTTGATTGGAGATGGATGCTCAGGCTTCATCTGCATTGTTTTAATGTGTAGGTTAGTCAGGATAACAGCATTCCTTGGAGATGAGAGATCCAGCTGGTACCCTGAGAAAGGAACAAAGCTGGAAAGGCACATCCCATGCTGGTTATTCAAGAGGACTAATAACTTCTTTCAGCACACAAGAAATTGTGTCTTTTTGTGTGTTTTCAGTTGTGACCCCCTACCAAAGATGGTTCTGACTTGTTCTATCCTTTCTGGCTCCAAAAAGCAGGGAGGGCCCACGGAGCTGCTCCAGTGAGAGCTGACCATGAAGAGAAAGAGTTGAAGAGCAGCAAGTTTTGCAGCCCAATCTTCCAGGCTGGAAATCTCCTGCACTGACTCTCAAGGTTTGTTCAGATCTCTCAAAATTATAGGCAGGTGTAATCTGTGGTTTAAACTGACTTCAAAGCATTAACGCTTCCAGTGCTCTGGAATACTTAAAAACACAAATATCTTGGAGTAGTTTTGGTTCTACTCAGACTTGAGTAGGGCTTGAATGTATTGATTTTTTATTATTTCAAATTGAAAGAGAGAAAGTTTAGATGGGATATTTGGGAGAAATTCTTCCCTATGAGGGTGGGGAGGCCCTGGCACAGGTTGGGCAGAGAAGCTGTGGCTGCTCCATCCCTGGAAGTGTCCAAGGCCAGGTTGGATGGGGCTCTGAGCAACCTGGGAGAGTGGAAGGTGTCCCTGTTCATGGCAGGGGGTGGAATGAGATGATCTTTAAGTTCCCTTTCAACAAAGAGCCTTCTATGATTCTGTATGTGTGTTTGCCCACCTATGTCCTGGCAGTCTGAGTATGGAAAATGGCACTTTTGCATCCTGAAAACAGTGTTTTGAGCCCAAAATCCAGATTTCAGATCCATAACTGTTGATTTAATTTTTGAATGTCCCTGGACAGCTAAAAGCAAACCAGGTTTGGCAGTGCATGGTGACAGTAAAGAACTCTGAAACACAGAAGTTAAAATAACATGACCCGGGCTGTCTTTTGCACAGAGGGCCCAGGTAGTGCCACAGGAGTAGCCATGGCAACGTGGTGCCCAGCAGGGCCTGCACATCCAGGGCCACCTCCACACTTATCCAGAGAGCTGGATAAATAGACACTGCATGACAAATGCACACCTTGAGTGTTGTGTTGACTGTTGTGTTCAGTTCTGGGCCCCTCAGTTGAGAAAAGATCTTGAGGGGCTGGAGCGGGTCCAGAGAAGAGCAACAAGGCTGGGGAAGGGACTGGAGCACAAGTGGTGTGGGGAGAGGCTGAGGGAGCTGGGGGTGTTTGTGCTGGAGAAGAGGAGGCTGAGAGGTAACCTCAGCACTGTCTAGAAGTACCTGAAGGGAAGTTGTAGCCAGGTGGGGGTTGGTCTCTTCTCCCAGGCACTCAGCAATAGGACAAGGGGGCACGGGCTCAAGCTCTGCCAGGGGAAATTGAAGTTGGAGAGCAGAAAGAAATTCTTTGCAGAGAGAGTGCTCAGGCATTGGAATGGGCTGCCCAGAGAGGGGGTGGATTCCCCATCCCTGGAGGTTTTTAAAGTGAGCTTGGCCGTGGCACTGAGTGCCATGATCTGGTAAAGGGAGTGGAGTTGGCCCAAGGGTTGGACTTGATGATCTCGGAGGTCTTTTCCAACCCAATCGATTCTATGATCCTATGAAATGTGCTCTCAAAGCTGCCACCACTTCCACTCATACACTGAATCCTGAAGGTACTCCTACAGCACTTTCCTGAGGAGAAAACTGTTGGAATTAGTAGGAAAGGAACCCCTAGAATTAGTATGTTTAAAGTATTATTTCAGTCTCAAATCCTTTTCCCCACTCAAGCCTGCCAGGTCCCTCAACTAGGTAAAAGCCTGAGCGTGGGATGTGTGTTAGTCGAAGTGTCACTGAGGGTTGTTAGCTGGGTTTTAAATTATCTCATACTGATGAGAGTTCACATTAATATATTGGTTTTGAATTGCTGGATTCATACAGCTTTGTCCATGCAGTTTCTAATAGCACCTTTACAGGTGTGTCTTACCAAGTTATAATTAATCAGACAAGAATAGCTCTTTTCTTCCAATGCTTGTTATCACAGAAGATGCTGAAGTTTATCCTTCTCAAAACTTGCTCTATCAAATAGCTGTTTCTTGGTAGTAAGACCACATATGCCCTCTGCTGTCCTTTCAAATTTCGTGAAGGCCTGTTATCAGAATATTGTTGTTACTGATATTAATTTAATGACTGTGAAAACCAAGAAAGGAAGAAATATCCTGATCCAAAATTATTCATTTTTGGAAGTCAGGTTGAACCAAATGATAGTTCAGTATCTGAACCTTGATTGCTGGGTGTTAGGGAATGTCACCTAAAGCTCATTGCTGTCAAGTCAAATAAGTGAATCAGAATGAAGGTATAGGATGCTGGTTTTCCTTGGAAATGTTTCCTAAAATGATTGTGCTCTTCTCCCAGGCAACAAGAAAATGGCCTAAATCTGCTCCAGGGCAGGTTTGGGTTGGGCATCAAGAAGAATTATAATCACAGAATGGATTGGGTTGGAAAAGACCTCCGAGATCATCAAGTCCACCCCTCGGGCCAACTCCAGTCCCTTTACCAGATCATGGCACTCAGGGCCACGGCCAAGCTCACTTTAAAAACCTCCAGGGATGGGGAATCCACCCCCTCTCTGGGCAGCCCATTCCAATGCCTGAGCACTCTCTCTGCAAAGAATTTGTTTCTGATCTCCAACTTCAATTTCCCCTGGCAGAGCTTGAGCCCGTGCCCCCTTGTCCTATTGCTGAGTGCCTGGGAGAAGAGACCAACCCCCACCTGGCTACAACTTCCCTTCAGGGAGTTCTAGACAGTGCTGAGGTCACCTCTCAGCCTCCTCTTCTCCAGCACAAACACCCCCAGCTCCCTCAGCCTCTCCCCACAGCACTTGTGCTCCAGTCCCTTCTCCAGCCTTGTTGCTCTTCTCTGGAGCATTTCTTCACTGAAAGGGTGTTCAGGCATTGGAAGCGGCTGCCCAGGGGGGAGTCCCCATCCCTGGAGGCGTTCAAGGAATTCCTTGGCTGAGAATTTGGAGTCCTATTTGTCAGACAGAACCCTCTTTGTAGGTGATGGAGCCTCCGAGCTTACACCAAGTGCAGGACAGTACAGGGCAATCTCTTGGCAAAGCTCTGCAGAAATACTCCTTTTTAAATCTTGAGTTTTCATGCTTTCAGAGCACATAGTTCGATGTACTTCTCAACTCTGGAGAGTCATCTGGAATAAGATTGCATCTGTGAAACTCTACACCTCTAAAAATAGATCTACAACAAAACCAGCGATCAATCTCTAAATGTGGAGGGCAATACACTGTTTCAGAAAGCAAATTGCTTGCTGTTTTACATGCTGAATTTCCTTGATTTGTCAGAGATGGTTAGCCTTAAGAAACTAATTTCTTGGTAGCAAGCAAACCTTTAACAAGCTGGGGTTGTTATGTGCTGCTTAATTTGCTGGAGAAGCACATAATGGAAACAGTATTGACTAGAAATGTCCTTTTCCAACATAATTCCTGTCTTCTGGTAACACAGTTTTCTTGACAAAGGTAAGTTTCTGAGAACTATTCACTTTGCTTCCCACTGTTTGTGCAAATTGTACTCAGAGTATTACTTTAATGTTCACTGACAGCACAGTGACTACTCCTAATTCTAAATTATAGCTTAATCTAGATTTTATTGGCTCCTAGTAAGTCTCATTGGACAGCAAGTGAAGAGCATGGGAGACATGGCAGTGTTGAGACACAACCTAATTTTGGTAACTGGGGGAGGTGACTCAAGATGCCAACAGTTCTCCTTGGATGGATGCCAGTTTGGCACAGGACAGCACAGAGCCGTGTTGATGGGCTGATTCCAATGGGATGAAGTTCAACAAGGCCAAGTGCAGGTCCTGCCCTTTGGCCACAACAACCCCCTGCAGCGCTCCAGGCTGGGCACAGAGTGGCTGGAGAGCAGCCAGGCAGAAAGGGACCTGGGGGGACTGAGTGACAGGAAGCTCAAGAGGAGCCAAGAGTGTGCCCAGGTGGCCAAGAAGGCCAATGGGATCCTGGTCTGGATCAAAACTAGCGTGGCCAGCAGGCCCAGGGCAGTGACCCTTCCCCTGGACTCTGCCTTGGGGAGGCCACACCTTGAGTGTTGTGTTCAGTTCTGGGCCGAGGGGGTGGATTCCCCATCCCTGGAGGTTTTTAAAGTGAGCTTGGCTGTGGCACTGAGTGCCATGATCTGGTAAAGGGAGTGGAGTTGGCCCAAGGGTTGGACTTGATGATCTCAGAGGTCTTTTCCAACCCAATCCATTCTATGATTCTGTGATTCGGTTTTATTTGAACTGCTGTGATTACTTATACAGACCAAATTGCGTTCTCTGCCCAAAAACTTGGATGGACCCTAAATTAACTGCATCCCAAACTATCTCTTAGCTAGTGTGGGATGGTGTGAGCATCATGCAGTTGATTTCCACTAATACTCTCATTCACTTGCCTCCCAAGATACTGTTTTCAGTACCTATGCTGGAAATACACATTGAATGCTTGGCCAAAATTATCCATTAGGGTGCAATTAGCTGTGAGCAGAGCTCTGAAACCTGGAATATTTTTGCCTAAGAGGTCAATTAGTGTGATTGGGAGGCAAAGGAAGCAGTCAAGGCAGAGTGTGGTCATAGAGCAATCAGGGGAATTAAGCAGTCAGCTGATTAGGAAACAGCAAGATGAATTTTCACCCTGGAAGGGATGAATGTAGATCTGTCTGGAGCATTCAGCCAAACTGAGCACTCAAACAGCATTTGATTAACCTGAGCTGCCCCTCTAGGTGAAGTTACATACATAGGATTTGAATATGTATACAACAGTCTCATCATGTGTGACACTCCCAAGAGCTGTCCTATGTGTGATAAAATATTAGCAAAATCAGTAAAAAATAACTCCAAGACACTAGTTAAAAGTGAGTCAATTGCCTATTCAAGCAAAATATTTTAGTGTCAAACTGATAACTCTTTTACCTTACAACTCATCTGTCCTTACATTGCATTTGCTTTTCAACTCCAAATATCAGAATTTTTTCTTTTGTCCAGCAATAAGTCTTAAAGTGGAGTAATACTAGGCTTTGAGGTTAATTAAAGTTCACCACAAATGAACTTTTTACTGCCAGACCTATGCCTTTGTAATTAACATTTGGAGGCCAGGGTTAATTATTATTGTCCCCTTTGTTAGTTTGCAATGTAGAACGAAGAAATCGAAAGCTTCAAGTTTGATTTTTGAGGGTACTTTTTATTAACAGCAAAACTTGCCTTGACCCATGAATGACTCTGTGGGGTTCCCAGTCAGGTCTGGAGGAGGGTGGGAAGCATACTGAGGGGCTGGAGCGGGTCCAGAGAAGAGCAACAAGGCTGGGGAAGGGACTGGAACACAAGTGCTGTGGGGAGAGGCTGAGGGAGCTGGGGGTGTTCAGCCTGGAGAAGAGGAGGCTCAGAGGTGACCTCAGCACTGTCTAGAACTCCCTGAAGGGAAGTTGTAGCCAGGTGGGGGTTGGTCTCTTCTCCCAGGCACTCAGCAATAGGACAAGGGGGCACGGGCTCAAGCTCTGCCAGGGGAAATTGAAGTTGGAGAGCAGAAAAAATTCTTTGCAGAGAGAGTGCTCAGGCATTGGAATGGGCTGCCCAGAGAGGGGGTGGATTCCCCATCCCTGGAGGTTTTCAAAGTGAGCTTGGCCATGGCACTGAGTGCCATGATCTGGTAAAGGGACTGGAGTTGGCCCAAGGGTTGGACTTGATGATCTCGGAGGTCTTTTCCAACCCAATCCATTCTATGATTCTATGATAGGTGGGTTTCAGGATTTCTTCCCTGCTGTTGGTTCATTCCTTGAACTGGGAGTTTCCTCCCACCACTCCAGGTCTGGTACTTTGCACAAGGGGCATCAGGAAAACCTCTGGGGAAGGAAAATCCACAGCTGTGCTCAGCTTGGCTCTTCTACAGGCCACCTCAGTTAACTTCAGAAATGTATGAACAATAGTCTGGGTTTGTTTTTTTTTTTTAATTGAAGTGAGGTCATAAATAGCATTGTGCCAACTCGAGCAAAGGCAACACTCTCTTTACATCAGCTCACTAGATCGTGTTTCCTCCAAGTGGAAATCATGACTCTTTACATTCAGTTTTCCTGTTTATATGTGAAGAAGGGTTTGTTTAGTGTTTGGGATGTGTCTTTTAACCCAGACTAGTTCTGTTTATAAATGGATTGTGGCGCCGTCAGATTTTACGTTTCGATATTCCCTTAACACAGAAAAAAAGTTGTATTATTTTAGCACTGAGATGCTTCTGGTTTTTTCTTGCAAAATATTTATATTGCAAAGCTCGTGCTCCCAAATCCAGTGCAATGTGGCAGTCACAAGCTCACTTCTCACATGTACTGATGTGGCAGGGATCAAACCACGTAGATGTCTTTAGAGCAGCTCATTTATTCTGGGGCAGGACAAGGTCTCCAGGGGCTACACAAACAAGTCTGATTTAAGATTTGTTTTCTACAAACATTTCATCTGCCCTGTGCTGCGTGTACATAATTTATATGGCATCTCTTAATCTCTGAAGCCATAGTTTATGTAACTGATTGCACAAATCATTGGGGATGCCACTGTAATCAAATCCTGGACGTTTTTGTCATGGCAGAAGAAGAATTATGGCACTGGAAGTGTGATGCTCAGCAACAGGGCACTGACCTCTGGTGCTTGAGCTAAGAAGTAGCTGAATTCACTTGCAGATTCTAAGGGTATTGCCTTCTGCACACAGAGTGATGAAGGTCAAAACACTCAGTGAGCAAGTTAGTCCTGCATGGCAGATGATACTTTGGAGTGCAAGGGTTGTTGTGGCTTCCATGGCAAAGCTCTGTGGTGTATTTTTAGATTCACACCGTTGTATTGGTGGGATTTGGGGTTGCAGCTTTTCTGTTTGCTCTTTAAAAAGTGCACAGCACTATCTGGTTGTTTTAGGAGCTCTTTCTCTCTGTGTATGTACATATGAGAGAAATTCCAAACCCCTGAAATCTTGCTGGATCCAAAATGTTTCCTCTTTTTATCTTTGTTGCACTGTTTACCTACAGGGACTGTTGATTATAAATATTTTTGCTATTACTTAAATGTCAAATACAGACATGCACTGAACTAAGAAACTAATGGCAAATGGCTGACTTTTAAGATTTAATGTCAGACCACGTTTGACAGATTGCAGTTCACAGGGACACCATCCTGTTTGGTTTCTAAAATCAATATGATAGGTAACCAAACACGTAAAACATTTGAAGTTCCTTTTGGCACAGTGGTTAAAATGTGAATGAAATTTTTGGTTTTCATACCTTAAGTCAATGTTAATTTAGATAGTGTGATGATGACTTCACAACCATTTTCCCTTTGCTTTCTGATGAGTCTATGATTAGGAGGTGCAAGGTCTTCTCACCAAGAAAGAAGCACTGAAGGAGGTTCAGGAGAATTCCTTGTTGCTGCAAAGTGAAATCAGATCACCCAGAGATGTGCCTGGAGGAGGAAATAGGTGGGAGAGTTTGCTGAACAGATCAGTCACTGTTCACCTTGGTTCCTGTTTTTCTGTACATCCCTTTCAAACTATATTTGGATAGTCATATCTTAGATTTTTTGAATCATAGAATGGATTGGGTTGGAAAAGACCTCCGAGATCTTCAAGTCCAACCCTTGGGCCAACTCCAGTCCATTCACCAGATCATGGCACTCAGTGCCATGGCCAAGCTCACTTTGAAAACCTCCAGGGATGGGGAATCCACCCCCTCTCTGGGCAGCCCATTCCAATCCCTGAGCACTCTCTCTGCAAAGAATTTTTTTCTGCTCTCCAACTTCAATTTCCCCTGGCAGAGCTTGAGCCCGTGCCCCCTTGTCCTATTGCTGAGTGCCTGGGAGAAGAGACGAACCCCCACCTGGCTACAACTTCCCTTCAGGTTTTGAGTTTTAGACTAGACAAAGGAAGGTCTGTGCCACCGCCTTCACAACTGCTTGGACCTTTATCTGAGTTACAGAACGATCAGGCAGTCACTGTAAGGTGTGACATATATCTCAGTGGTGTTTTTATAATGCTGTGCTAGATACAGCTTTGCCTCCTGAGTTCCTACCAGTTCTTGCTTTTTGGACAGCCCTTGTGTTACTCCATCTGACTCCTAGAGCAGAACATGGTGTTCAAAAGAGCTTTGGGCTCTTTTGTCAGTGTTTATTTCAGAGACCCCCATAATCCTAGATGGTAGGAGCCCCAGTTTGCCCAGGCTTCTGTCTTGCCCAAGTCCAACAATTTTAGTTCCATTACTCTGTGTATTCTCACTCCTACTCTTTGCCATGCTCTGTTTCCCTTTACCACTCAGTTAAACAGGTTCACCTTCTGAGACCTTTGTTAACACCTACTCTCTCTGGGGAAAGTAGTTTTGTAAATCACAGCAAGGCCTCAGCCAGCTCTCTTAAACTTCTTCCTTGTACTCTTCCAAGCCAAATTCCACCCCTCTGCCTGCTGAATTACAAGCCATCCTTTGTTTGGGGGGCATGGGCACTCACCCAAGGCAAAGCAGACTTGCCAACCCAATCTCACCCCATCTGTCTCTGAGCTACTCCTGACTGAACCCAAGGAGCCCCTTTTATTCTCCCCAAGTCGACTCTGAGAGTGGGAACCATCACCTGGCACTTCTGAAACTCCTCCCCAGCCTCCAAGCCTGGGTCTCTATCACCTTATTTTGTTCCCTGCACATACATCATTAAAAGAAAAAAAAGCTTCCACCTCTTAGAGCAAAGTAAGAAGCCACAAGGACCTTCTGGAATGACTGAGCCTGGAAAAGGCAGAAGAAAAAGCATCTGATCTCTTCAGATTAGAAAGCCTAGAGGGTCAAAGAGCAGAATTTCAAATACAATTCCTGCTTCAATGATCTGATCTCCCTGTCACAAACTGTGTTTTACACTGGCATAGATTGTTGATTTAATGCAGGAGGGAATGGCTTGATGAATCTTGCTGACCATTCACTTGTCCACAGACCTATATCTATATAGATGTCTGTATGTGTACATGTATATAATAAAAAATAAAACAGATAATAAAATGTAATGTGGCGTAGCATAATGTAATACCATAATTTATGTATTATATAAAGCAAGCCATATAGCTTCTACTTTTCTCCCTGCTGGAGCCATTTGCTACATGGTAAACTAAAGAGCTGCCCACTCATTTTCATCAACACAGGCTCATCTTTGGCCTTTCTGACTGGAAACTGCAAAGATTTACATGGAAGACAAATGTCAGTGGTTTTTGTTTGGCTGTGTCATCCCCAGTACTGCTGCTGCCATTACCTGCCTCCACCAGGGGAGACTGTTGTCCCCTCCTCCTCTGTTTAATCACAAGGTGGGGTGGACATTTAAACACCTTCTTGTCCTATCCAGCACTAGGAATGCAACAAATTTATCTGTATTTTGGATTTTTTAGTGTAGTTTAACACAGTACTTGTGGGATGACATCCACTGCCCAAGCAGGAGTGGGGTTAGTCACTAGGATCAGGTTGACAGTCTCTGTGAATATTTTCTATTTTCCAAGCTCTTGGCTCAGCTCTGTTCTCACTAACACCTGTATAAACCCACAAGTAATTTCCCTGAAGTTACTGGAATTGCTGTACACTTGTACCACCATAGCTGGAAGCAGGAGGTAATTAAGTTAATTTTTAAATTCTTTAGCACTCAGCCCACACAGACAGACAGAGCTACACACGTGCAGGTGACGTTTATTTTATGAACTTGGGAAGGAAACTCTCTTCCTGCCAAGGTAGCCTAAAAGCAGACAGTTTTCCCATGGTCAGCCTCAGCTGTGTGGCCATGACCAAAAGTGGCGTTCCTGGAAATATTTCCAGGGGTAAATACACACATGCTGTGCCTTCCTTTGGGGTTTTCAGCAGATGCTGCCAGACTTTGAGTTT
This sequence comes from Sakesphorus luctuosus, assembly GCA_013396695.1. Taxonomy (NCBI): domain Eukaryota; kingdom Metazoa; phylum Chordata; class Aves; order Passeriformes; family Thamnophilidae; genus Sakesphorus; species Sakesphorus luctuosus. The sequence goes on from VWZD01005151.1 coordinate 733,565, forward strand.
TCTTATTAGAAAGTGTCCTGCACATGTCACTATCATATGAACTGTGGCACTTTTCCTTCTGTCCTCTTTCCCAGGATGGATCCAGGGAAGTTCTGGAAGTGTTGGCTGCTGCCTCTGAGTTTACAGGCACATTGTGTGTGGGATCACATACATTCCTTAAAAAAGTGCAGGAGTCAACTTATTTGTCTCCGAGAGGTGAAGAGTGCCCTCACCTTATCAATGGTTCCATAGGGTTCATGGATAGACCAATAACGCTTGTTTGGGCAGCATTCTGTCCTCACAAAGCATGCAACCCCCACCCTTTTATTCTTAGAAGAGCTTCCACATCCTGTCCCAAGGAGCAGAGCTGGATGAGTGACACAAGTTTTACCTCCTCCCTTCCCTGGACCTCTCTTGCTGTCCTGACTTTGCAGCAGCAGCAACTTCCAGTGTCACAGTAAGGAATTCTGTAAGGTCCCCTGAATGACATAAAAAATGGACCACAAAATTATTTAACTTCAAGACCAAGACTGCTATCTGAAGAATTTAATATGAAGAACTCGGCAATTACTGTAAGATTCTAAGGGAAGGTGTTTGTAAACCCTGTAGATTTGAGAGATGGGCTGATTCCAATGGGATGAAGTTCAACAAAGCCAAGTGCAGGTCCTGCCCTTTGGCCACAACAACCCCCTGCAGTGCTCCAGGCTGGGCACAGAGTGGCTGGAGAGCAGCCAGGCAGAAAGGGACCTGGGGGGACTGAGGGACAGGAAGCTCAACAGGAGCCAAGAGTGTGCCCAGGTGGCCAAGAAGGCCAATGGGATCCTGGCCTGGATCCAAACTAGCGTGGCCAGCAGGCCCAGGGCAGTGACCCTTCCCCTGGACTCTGCCTTGAGGAGTCCACACCTTGAGTGTTGTGTTCAGTTCTGGGCCCCTCAGTTCAGGAAGAATCTTGAGGTGCTGGAGCGGGTCCAGAGANCAGAGTTTTCTAAGGTGAGACTGGACGTGGCACTGAGTGCCATGATCTATCAATCAAAGTGGGGTTGGACCAACAGTTGGACTTGATGAACTTGGAGGTCTCTTCCAACCCAACTGATTCTATGAATCACTACCTAGTCATCCTTCTAAGGGAACAGTCCACACAATTGGCACCTAGAAGCATGTCTAGGTTTGGCTGGTTGGTTTTTGTTGTTTTGTTTGTTTGTTTTAAAGTGCAGAGAAATATGAATCCCTCTGTATTTCCAGCATGATGGATATAATCCTGCTGTGCTCCAAAACATGCATATCTGTTATGATAAGTGAGAATATTATCAAGACGTCATACCGGGCTCACTTGGCAAGGTGGCTTCCAGATGGGAAGTGGCTTAGGCTCACGTGGTGCAGGGAACAGGGTCAGCCTTAGTCTGCTCCTGCCTATGGTGCCATGCAGAAGAGAATTAGAGTCACAGATCTCAGCCAAAAGCCACCACAACCTGTCATCTTAAGTGGCTTCAGAACACAAGGATCTTGTCCCAGAAATGGACCTTCTCAGGTGGCAGGAGGTGACAAATGGCACAGCATGCAGAGAGACTAGATGGTACAAGCACATTGCTCAGAGCTGGAAATAGGTTTGTTAGCTCTGTTGTGACACAATATTGCTTTGCCAGGGCTGTGTTCACTTTAAAATGAGGAATGGGTTGTGATATTATTCTCTAGGTTAACAGTGATATGACTTGTCCCCATATAAGATCCTGCTTTCACATATTTATGTTGGGGAGAGAGACCAGTGTGTGCTTTGGTCTGGTTTTAGAGATCATTTTCTGGACAGATTATTGAAGGATCATTTTTTCATAGCTCATGGAGATGACATGGAGTCACAGACATCCTTCTAACAGTCTTCTGAGCCACTGGTCACAGGCTCCATCACTCTGTCTTGGTTTGAGGGGAAAAACTAAAAATGTTTACCCACAAGCGGGGGAGGGGGCCTCCTCCACAATAATCACGCCATTCTTTATCAAATTTAGAAGAAGGAACTTTAATACAAGAAGGATTACTGTTCTTAACTGCTATATATATATATATATATTTATGTAAACAGACCAGAGCAAACCGCTTCCCCAACAAGAGAAAAAAAACCAAACAAACAAATTAAAAAAAAAAAAACAAAAATCAAAAACCCAACAAGTTTCCTCCTGGAGGAAAAAAAAAGGTTATATCTATGGCAGTATCAGTGTTACNGTCCCGGCACGGCAGGCAGGCAACTGACGCTCCCCGCCTAGCAGCCCGCTTCCCCTCCGCCCCGCACCCGCACAACCCACCCCCAACCGTGTGTAGTCCCCAAAAACAAAAGAGACAACCTGCCCCCACCCAAGAAATCAGCAGTTAACTACTCTTTTTTTTAACTCCTGGCATGGACAGTTAGTGGCAGGGGAGAGAATTTACCTAAGAATTCCAAACTACAACACACTCCAAGCTCCTCAGCACATGGATCAGTGTATTCTTCAGGCATATCCTTTGTGGGTTTATCTCATCCTGCCTCTGCCATGGGAATCATAGAGATGTCCAGTCTGCCACAGTCTTCTGGCATAAGTCAGGCTGTGCAAAGGAGAGCCATAGTTCAGCTTCAGGAGATGTGACAGCTTTGCATTTAGGACAGGAAAACACAGCCCTTTATTTGTCTGTGAGCACACAGTGTGAATGTAGAACCCTGTAGCTTGAGAGGAGGATTTGGTTCTGTTTCAGCTATTGGAATGGAGCAGGTGACATCCCATTTTACATCCCACTCTCTGGTAGGGACTGATCATGTCTCCAAACAAGAGAGTGGCAGGTGAGGCCTTGTGATAGACAGTGTATCTCTATTTCCTGGACTAAGTGTTGTTATTTGTGTTGCACAATGAGAACTCCATATGTAAAAAGAACCTTCTGCTTTCCTGCCTTTTATTATGATAGTTTACCTTTCCCCTGCAGGCAAATCTGCAGCTGTGCTGCAGCCAGTGTGTAGATACCTGGAGGAGGTTTGTGGGAAGAAGTATGTGCATGTTCTGAGAGCCACAGCTGGCTCAGAATAAGCTGCTGAAGAGTAACTATCCATTTGGGGATTTGGGAGAAACAAACAAACAAACAAACAAAATCTGATTTTTATTCTTGTGGTACCTACCTACTGGTCTATGTACACATACACCTGTTTTCCTGACCTTAACAACTTGTTTCTCTCATCCCAGGTTGTCATGGAATAGTGTCCTCAGGGATGAGCTCCTATAGATTTTCTGAAAATTGGCAGTCAGGCATGAGAGATACTGTTAGTGCTCCTTTTGAAGAAAAGGTTGATATGTCCTTCCCTCCTTCCCATTTATTATCTGAGAACCCACATGATGCCAGGACAGGGGGATGGGGAAGCAGAAGGAAGGGGGGGAAAGTCATTAGAAACCAGGCTTCATTAATTCAGCTGCTCAGGGAACAGCATGTTTGAAAAGGTTGGGATGTTTCATTTGACCTAAACAAAATGCTTGGCCATTCCTCAGTTCAAATGTTTCATTGCTGCCCATTGAACCAAATCAAAACACTGGGCTTTGGTGCAGCCCTGTAATGAAGGGCATGGGAGGGAGCAGCTGCAGCTTATTCCAGCAGCGCTTGTTTGACCCAGGGTTAGGAGAGGTGGATGTTCCTGTTCCAAATGTGCAGTGCTAATCATCCCCACAGTACTCAGGAATTAAGATGGATTTCAGCCCAGGGATTAGAAATCAGTGAAAGACCCCAATCTGTCTGCTGTCCAAAAGGAATGTGTGTGTCCTCCTGCCCTGAACAGTTGTCTGAAGGGAAAAAGAAGTTGTTGAAAGTGTTTTAATCATAGAATCACAGAATGGTTTGGGTTAGAAGAGACCTTAATACTCATCTCATTCCAACAACCCTGCTCGGGGGAGGGACACTCCCCACTATAGACCAGGTTGCTCCAAGACCCATCCAACTTGGCCTTGAACACTGCCACAGATGGGGCATTAATGACCTGGTCTTCCAGGGAAAAGGGGCTGATGTGACCTCCCCTTGAGTGTGTGTGTGCTCACACTTGTCTACCTGTCCTCCCAGTTGTGTCTCTAGTTAATGATATACTTCAAGGAAATTTGGGGATGTTTATACACACAATATGGGATCGCAGTGAGCTCTGCTATCCCACCCTTTGGAGTGTGAGCTCCCTACAAGCCTCAAGCCCTCCTCTTCTGTTCCCATATGTGTATCACTGAACAATGAACCATGTTAGACAGCGGGATTTGTTGACAGGCCTTTTGTCCCCTACACTCCATTGCCTGGAAATTAATCCAACCCCCTAAGTGGAAAAGTGGGATCAAAATCAATGCCCTGATTTGGATATGGTATGTTTGAACTCAGAGCCTCCTCTCTCTCAGGAGAGCTTTCTAAGCACTCCTCTATGAATTTTGGGGTATAGATAAATGCCCTTTGCCATGGCATGACACAGCAAAATAGCACAAAACAAAAAAAGGGAGATCCTACAGGGCTGATGCCCGAAGGTTAACTACTCAAGGCAGCTTAGTGACTGATGGAAATGGGATTTCCCAGAGTTCAGGGTGTCCCATGAGAGGAAACTTTGCCCAGGAGATGCTCTCCTGGAGGCTTCCACTACAGCTTTTTTCTCTGCTGTTTGTGGAGTGCTATCACAGTTCAGACAGAAGCTTCCAAAGGAGCATTAGTCATTTGATCCCATGGAATTTCAGCAGTGTCAGGGCCCCTCCTAGAGGCTCCCCTGAAGGCCCTTTCAAGGATGCCAGATCCTGGCAACAGCAAAAGCAACACCCGGTGTGAGCTCAGGAACAGACTGGCTTGTTGACACATCAGTGAAAAGCAGCTTCAACACAGTCTGTTCCCCAGCGGCTGCCAGTTCGGCTGCAGCTCCCAGTGTTTGATCTAGCAAAGGCTCCAGCCCAGCAAAACAAAGCCCAGCCTTTCTAGTTCCTGGCTTAGGGAGCTCATTGCCCCTTGTGCTGTTTCTCTGCTTCCAAAAGCCTCAGGGTCATTATTTAATGTTTCCTGGTTTGGTTCATCCTCAACCAGTGTCACACTCTGTTAACCTGCATTCCAGCTGTAGCTTTGTCTTTAAGCCACTGGTGCTTTGGAGTTTCACCTCTTTATTTATCCCTATTATTCTTTATTCATCCCTATTTATTCATTCAGGAAGAAATTCTTTGCAGTGAGAGCAATTTGGCATCAGAAGGTGCTGCCCAGGGAGGTGGTGGAGTCACCATCCCTGGGGGTGTTTAAGGAAAGACGGGATCATCATGGAATCGATTGGGTTGGAAAAGACCTCCGAGATCTTCAAGTCCAACCCTTGGGCCAACTCCAGTCCCTTTACCAGATCATGGCACTCAGTGCCACGGCCAAGCTCACTTGAAAAACCTCCAGGGATGGGGAATCCACCCCCTCTCTGGGCAGACCATTCCAATGCCTGAGCACTCTCTCTGCAAAGAACTTCTTCCTGATCTCCAACTGGAATTTCCCATGGCAGAGCTTGAGCCCGTGCCCCNCCCATTGGCCTTCTTGGCCACCTGGGCACACTCTTGGCTCCTCTTGAGCTTCCTGTCCCTCAGTCCCCCCAGGTCCCTTTCTGCCTGGCTGCTCTCCAGCCACTCTGTGCCCAGCCTGGAGCGCTGCAGGGGTTGTTGTGGCCAAAGGGCAGGACCTGCACTTGGCCTTGTTGAACTTCATCCCATTGGAATCAGCCCATCTCTCCAATCTATCCAGATCCCTGTGCAGAGCCCTCCTGCCTTCCAGCAGGTCGACACTCCCTCCCAACTTGGTGTCATCAGCAAATTTGCTGATGATGGACTCAATCCCCTCATCTAAATCATCAATAAAGACGTTCAACAGGACTGGACCCAATACAGACCCCTGGGGAACACCACTGGTGACCAGCTGGATGCAGCTCCACTCACCTGCATTCTCTGGGCCCGACCTCCAGCCAGCTCCTAACCCAGCAGAGGGTACACTTGTCCAAGCCTTAGGCTACCAGCTTTTCCAGGAGTCTATTCTGGGAGACAGTGTGCCATAGTCTGGTTGACAAGGTTGTGTTGAGTCAAATGTTGGACTCAATCTCAGAGGTCTTTTCCAACCCACTTGACTCTGAGATTCTGTGTTAATACACTTAATAGACTGCTGGTTTAACCCAAGCAGGTGAACCAGCACATTGTCCCAGCACTGTTTCCCTGGGTATCACAAGGGAATGGGCTGCAAATGGCTCTGGAAGAGTGTCTGATGCTGTGTGGGGATGACATGCACAGGGGCAGGGGACTGCAGAATTTTTAACCCTGGTTTTAGTAATTAAAAGAAGTCCTATAGAAAAAAGTGACACTGTAAAAAACACTCTCAGGGAGGTGGTGAGGCTAAATCTGCATTGCAGTAATTCTGTCTCACCCAGACACTCATCCAAGTGAAGCTGATTTGTACTCCAGTCATTCCAGAGCTAAGATGAGCTGAGGATTGCATTTTCCCCCCAAAATTTAGGCTGCCCCACATGTGGTTAGAGATACATTGCCTGGTGGAATGAGTCTTGTACAATATCCACCAAAAAATGCTGAAGGAAATCTCAAATGTGCAGTCTGAGAAATAGACACTGAAAAGGATTTTTAGTTTGTTGGGGAGACTTTGATGGGAGAGATGTGAGAAGTTTTCTGGCTGAAAGATGGGTTCCCTGGGCACATTCCCTCTCTGGTTCTCCCTGCCTTTGCCAGGATGGGGAGTCCTGCCTAGTCCTTCTTGCTCATATTTGAAAAGTGGAGGGAAAAGGGGATCAGAAGATGTTATCATTTTTGTTTAATAATTGAAAGGAAGCCTTGATACAGTCAGTATCCACTCCCAGCACTGAAGTTGCAGGATGACAATTATACTACTGATGGTGTAATTTATGGGTTTTTTCGTTACCCAAGGTAATTCCAGTGAGGTAATAAATCTACATGTCAGTAAGAAATACTCAGCTTGCCAGCTGTGCTCTATTTTATAGCTATAGATTTAATGCTTTGAGAGGAGCATTTGCTAAGCATCACTTTGCAATTAGAGGCAAAGAGGAAATTAAATATTCCGGTTTTGTTACCAAAAAAAAAAAAAGAGAGAAAGAAGAGGTTTGTTTCTTATAATTTGTCTTTCTGTTAATATTGCACAACTCAGTGTCTTTGCCTTTTGCTGTCTCATCAGCTCAGCCCAAGGATGGTGTCAAAATACCAAACTGGAACTCTGCTCCATCAAGAAACATCAGCCTTTTAGTGATGGAATCAGGACAATCCCTTTGTTTACTGACCCAAAGAAGATTGCCCAGAGGTTTGGATGCATGGAGAATCATGGAAGGACACATCCTGCTTTGGAGGACTACCAAAGATCTGCATCCAGGTACAGGCATATTTGGGGCTTTCCTTTAGGTTCTTTTTGTAGGAAGAGAAGGTGTTTGCTGTTGTAGCTTGTTTAGACAAGCTGTGAAACACAAGCAAACCCTTGATAAGAGACTGAGTCATCATCCAGGAGGATATTGGAGAATATCAAAGGCTTTGAAATATAAATATCTAATTTGTTGCTTGAGGGACAACTGCCTCCAAATTGGACATCACTCTCAGAAAGGATAAATTGCTCTGCATTCCCTGTCTCCCCTTCAACATTTGTTAATACAAATTCAAAGATATCTCCCTTGTGAAGATAGTCCATAAAAGGAGCAGAAACACAGACTTCACGGTTGACTTGGCCTTGTCTTGAACTAATCCCACCTAATTTTGAATCCATGAATAGAACTGGTATTGCAGGAAGCTTCAGAGGGTCCCACTGGGCTCTATGTGGTTCACACCCACCTACAGATCCCATTAAAAAATAAAGTCTTGTCTCCTGGAGAAAGTGGTTGTCCCAGAAGGGTATTTGCCATATTTAATTTAGTATCACGTATACTAAGGGTGGGATAGATCCGTAGCTGGGTTCACTTATGTGGAATTTGTTTCCTTCAGGGAAATGACAACAGTTGATAACTCCAGTTTTAAAGCTTATTCTTAAGTGGACACAGTTTCCTACTGCCTTGTTCACTGCATAGGCCTGCATGAGCTATTGATAAGGTTGCTTCCCCATACTCAATTTATAATTTTCCTTTTACAATACTATTTTGTTGGTGGTACTTCAGCTGCACAAGGGATTTGCCTTTTTGGGATTTTCCAGCCACCTGGTCTACCCATTCTGGTATCACATCCCTGTGATTATCTATTGAAGACATTTTGCTCTCTAACTTTTATCTCTCCACATTAACTCCTGAATCCTTTGCTTCTGTAATTTCTTGTTAACTGTCAATAATTTTCTGGTGATGACATAAATAAACTCAGTACATTTTATTCTGGTCTCATGCCAGCCTAAATCTAGAGATTTATTGTAGTAGTTAAAGCAAAACAAAGCTTGAAGGATGAGGTTGCACCTTTGGTGCCTCAGGCCAAGATGTGAGGAGTGGATGGAATGGATGCATTAGAAGTGGGAGAACTCTGTTTCCCTGCCTTTACTCCTAGGAGAAATTTTCTCCAAGCCAGTGGAGCCGCCACAGCTGCACAAGGGGAATCTTCCACTCTGTGCTCTCTACCCCACAAGGACAGTGCCATAAAATTATAAGAGCCTTTTCTGTTCTGTCAAATTGCAAATGCATCATTGGCTTCCCCCAGCTCTCCTTTGTCATTATTGCTATCCATACTTTTCCCTCCAGTGAATGCCATTTCTCCCCTGATAAATTAGTGCACCATTTTCCAAGAGCTGCATCTCACTTGTTTCCTGCTCATATTTCTAAGCTCTCTAGGGCTCTTTGTATGATTCCTCTTGCTCTCATTTGTGTTTCCCCACCCTCTCCTCTCAACTTAATGTTATCTACATATTTTATGAGCCAGCTGTTTTATTCCCCCTCACACATCACAAGTAGAGATGCTCCATGAAATGAGAGCTACTCATTGTCCCTGTAGGAAACATATGAGACACAACCCCCTTGTCTATTATTATTCCACATTTGCAGTCCTTCAGACAGTTCCTGTGCCACTATTTATGTGTAAGCCAATGGGAAATAATATTTTGAGAGGCACTTTATCAACTGCTTCCCTGACTCCCAGCCCTTTGATGCCTGCTGCTCTCCCCACTCTCAATCATTTTGTAATTCTGCTGACTTTATATGCATTCTTCCCGTGGCCTCAGTCTTTGGAAGCCCACAGTGCTCCTTGCATATGTTTCTGTAAAGAGATCTATGGAATTCTCAGGATATTAGAGGGAGAGCCATGAAAAGATCCCTTTGAAGGCCAGCATGAAAGCTCCAGTTGTGTTCAGTGCTCCAAAGCAGTTTCCAAATAATGAGATACTCCATACTGTCTGACTAGGATTGAGGAGAATGACTCTGGATAAACATTAGGAGATAAAAGGGATCACCTTCCCCTTTCTGCATTTCCCTGTATTGTGTGAACTGTTTTCCATGGGGGATTGAATCACATCTTGTCTCATAGAGAAAGCAAAAGGAGTCATTAGCTCTGCTAATTGTTAGAGGGGAAGGCAATGACTGTTTGCTTTGTGTGTGGTTAAACTTGTTAAAGGCATGAATTAGGCAATTCTTTTAATTCTCACTTGAGCCATTACTATTATGGTATCCCACCACTTTCATTTTTTCACTCCACTTAGTTTGAGTTTAGACTGTACCTTTTCTTGTTATACACATTAAATAAGATTGTGCTGTAGCACACAATACCCAATGTTTTAATTGGATCTTGTATTAGACAGAGTACACAGACTGAAAACATAATTTAGTAATACTTGATCACTGGTCTGGCTGAATCTGATTTGTTGTGAAGCCACAATACAAACTTACTGGAAATATGTGGGTTTGGCCAAGAAGAACATTTTGGATTTATTGTTTATAATTGAGTTTAATTTACATCCATGTGCTTTTGAGAAGATTTGAACATGCTTAAAGCACCTTGAAGGTTAGGTGTTTAATTAGACTGTGAACTATAATGCCATCCTGAGAAATGGATGGGAGTTGAGCCATCAGGATTTTCCGTGAAATCAGAATTTTCAGCAGCATTAGGATTTTCAGCTCTGAGCTGTGTGCAAGGAAGGTGATAGCACTGAGACACTCACAGTTGAGCCAGCCTTGTTTACAGCTTTGGATCTGACCTTCTTCAGCCGGCATGGCTGTGAGGCTTTGCCTGGACAGCAGCTGGCAGCTCTGTGTTGCGTGTTGGAACACCAAATTCCCACATCCAGTCCTTTGCTTCTTTACCAGTCCTGTGTGTTGTATCCGAACCTCCTGGCAGCCACATTTTATGTTGCCAAGTCTCCCTGGCTGCACCAGGTCCAACCTGGCCATCATTATTTGTTCCTTTATCAACCAGGATTCTGCTGTTTACAACATTACATCGTAAAATGACCTTTTTTGGATGGTTTTAGGAAGTGTCTTTCCCCATCTGCTTTTCCTGTCCTCCTCTTAGATATATTTTGGCACCTAAAACTTTTCCTTCCCTTTCATTTCACAGACAGATATGGAAGATCAGGACAATCCTTGCCTTCCATATGGCTTAAAAGCTTTCTCCTATTGACCTGACTGTTCCTACATCCTTTCAGAGGGTAAAAGTGCCAGGATTTTCTCTTTGTTGCTGGTGTCATTCTGGTTTTAGAGCCCTGGCAGTGCTGCAGTCATGTCTGTAGAAACCACCTGTGGGTTTGAGTCACAGCATGTGCAAAGTTTTGGAGCACAGCTGGCCCTTCACTCTTGATACAGCCCATGTAGACACTGCCAAAAAAGCTCAGGTTAAATTCATGTCCCCCTGCCAAATTTTTTATGCTGGGTTATTTCATTGATCCAGCTTTGGAGTGTGGTCCTGAGGGGAGACATGCCAGGCTGGGGCAGCCAGAAGAGGGGGAGAGGTGAGATGAGGAACCTCTGAGGCTCTGCTTTCAGTAAAAGCTGCCTCCAGCCTCCCTGTGCTGACGTGTAGCACAAATAGACCAGGACTGAGCGCTTGGAAAGACTCTCAGGAGTTGCCAAAGTTTGCAGGAAGACAGAGGAGAGGCAGCCAAGTGTTGCATTTGCTGTTCATGACTCCTGGACAGGGAGGGGGCAGTTCCTCAGGGCTCTGCTTCCAAATCTATCCATGCTGGAGGCAGCCTGGCTGTGCTGAGCAAGTGACTCAGTGCTGTGCCACACAGCTGAGTGATTTGGAGTGGGTGGGCAGCATTTGTCACTCTGGGGATGGGGATTTGGCTATTTTAAGCAAGCACATAGTCTGTCTGGGCTGTGGGGACAACCTTTGTTACACACACAGAGGTCTGACTTAAACTTACTGGAACAAGATGAATGTGGCAAGGGTAAAAGCATTACATGCACACAAGACAGGCAAGACACTGCACCAGCACTAAATAATGAAATTTATTGTAGTAGATGCCACATCAGAAGTTGAATGATTCTTACACTTCATTCACAACCTGTCTAATAAGACCTATGATGAGTATTACAGGCTGGGACTGAGGGCTTAGAAGTGCTCCCTTGACATGTGCACTACTTAAAGGAACACTCAAGTGATAAATTTGTTTTCCAGTGCTTGAGGGAGATTGAGTGCTCCCTTGCTCTCTCAAGAAGTCCCTGATCTTGCTGCAGATGCAAAGCAGACCCCACTCTGCTGTGATTCACTTATCTTGAATTTTTCTCCTTCAGGGAAATGACAACAGTTGATAACTCCAGTTTTAAAGCTTATTCTTAAGTGGACACAGTTTCCTACTGCCTTGTTCACTACATAGGCCTGCATGAGCTATTGATAAGGTTGCTTCCCCATACTCAATTTATAATTTTCCTTTTACAATACTATTTTGTTGGTGGTACTTCAGCTGCACAAGGGATTTGCCTTTTTGGGATTTTCCAGCCACCTGGTCTACCCATTCTGGTATCACATCCCTGTGATTATCTGTTGAAGACATTTAGCTCTCTTACTTTTATCTCTCCACATTAACCCCTAAATCCTTTGCTTTTGTGCCCCTCTGCAATTTCTTGTTAACTACCAATAATTTTCTGATGGTGAAATAAATAAACTCAGTACATTTTATTCTGGTCTCATGCCAGCCTAAATCTAGAGATTGTAGCAGTGTAGTAGTTAAAGCAAAACAAAGCTTGAAGGATGAGGTTGCACCTTTGGTGCCTCAGGCCAAGATGTGAGGAGTGGATGGAATGGATGCATTAGAAGTGGGAGAACTCTTACCCTGCCTTTACTCCGAGGAGGAGTTTTCTAGGAGGAGTTTCCTAGGCGGACAGTCTGAGTTAATAACCAAGTGTCACTAAAGAAGACTTGTCTTTCTCCAGGAAGAAAAAAAAGGCAACAATGAGAGGCAGGACAAATGATGGATAGGAGGAATTGTCTAAACTTATGGATTCAGCTACACCCTTAGGCTGAGTACCCCAGGCAGTGCTAGAGGTTGGAGCCTGTATAAATTTAGACAAGCCCAAATTCAGTGTACTGATGACCTTTTGCCCCAAAAAGAACCTTTTAATTTCTGATGGTAATGAATTCTACCTAAGTGTGAAAGAGAAACAGAATATACTAATTTTAATGCAAATGGTTTGGGGTTTGGTTTTTTTTTTCAGATGAAAGGTGCTGCATCAAACGTAGAGTGGTTGTAAATATTCTGCCTGTGCTACAATTACCATTAATTACTGACATCTAGGCTAGCTGTTATAAGGAAATGCATGCAATTTTCAATTAAGAAGTGCTTTTACACTTTCAAGTCAACTTCTCTACTTCCAGTGCTACTGGAAATTTGAAAATTGGTGACCAGGCAATCATTTTATAAAGATCCTGAACTTTTGCCCTGAAACAGAGTATAAAGAATTGGGGATTATCTCTTGAAGCAGGACATCCAAGATCAACCCGTGGCCGTATTTTGCTTTCCCTTTGGGAGCAGGATGGGGCCCAGCTCTACTATAGCAGCGAGTGTGGGAAGTTTGAGTGTCTTCCCAGCTGGCAGAGCAGGGCCCGTTCTCAGCCTCGTGGTTGTGGGAGTTTGGCTTTAGTTTCAGCCAGGCCTTAGCCAGGCCTCAGTTCCAGCCAGGCCTCAGCCAGGCCTCAGTTCAGCAGGCCCAGAGGATTTGACATAGATTAGAAGGGACAAGCATCACTTGACTTAAGCAACCAAAGAGATATTTCATATCATCTGACATCATCGAGAGGTATAAAAAGAGAAGGAGATGGATCTTCTGTCTCTTCTTGGTCTTTGCCTCAGCCCCGTGAGGTCACCCTGAGATGAGGCCTCACTGCCATCCCTGCTGTGTTATCAAGGGAGGGGAACGTTTTCTCTTTAAATTTCCTCCTCTCTTGCTGGGATTTTTCTCTGGAAGAGTTTTTGGGAGGTTTTGTGGGGTTTGGGTGGTTGGAATCTGTATTATTTGGTTGGGTGACTAGGTTGGGTGACTTAGTTATTGTTGTTAGTTTGGTTTTTTTCTCACATTTGTATATATATTTATTTCACAGAATCACAGACTATTCTGAGTTGGAAGGGACCCACAAGGATCATCGAGTCCAACTCTTAAGTCAATGGCCCACACAGGGGATTGAACCCATGACCTTGGCATTATTACAACCAAGATTTAACCAACTGAGCTAATCTCAGGGTTATGTATGACATCATATTCTGTTTTTATTTGTCTTTCTTTTGTATACTATTAGAAGCTTGCTATTTTAAGGTTTGGGGTTTTTTCCCCTCACTCCTCTTACCTTGGTGAGGGGGGTGGATTCTCTCTCTGTCTTGGGCACTTGGCATTTTGCCAGCTCAGCCTAACACAGTGGCATAGAGTAAAAATGAATTCTGTATTTTCAGAAAGGTTTACCCTCCCCAATAATGGTGATTTCGGAAGAAGCTGCTGATGTCCACCATCAGTACAAGCCTGGAATTTGGATGGCACATCCAAATTTCACATTGCCCAGCAATGGGAAGGTAACCTGGAGAGTCCTTGTTTGATGTGTCTCTTTTTCAACCACTGCTCACATAAAAAGCTCCCTGTACTGGCAGAACATTGAGCTGTGCCAATGTTTGGCAACAGAGGTGTGAACCTTGGACTGGAAATCCACTATCATGGAACTGGGAAAGAAAACAGTTCTGTGTGTTGCTGGCAGCTGGTCACTAGTGGTGTCCCCAGGGGTCAGTGTTGGGTCCAGTCCTGTTGAACACCTTTATTGATGATTTAGATGAGGGGATTGCATCCATCATCAGCAAATTGCTGATGACACCAAGTTGGGAGGGAGTGTCGACCTGCTGGAAGGCAGGAGGGCTCTGCAGAGGGATCTGGATAG